>UESW01004363.1:499934-796110 GCA_900491605.1 Calamus simplicifolius | reverse complement strand
AAATTTTCTCCCAAAGATCTTGTTTGATTTACTATCAAACTGATACGGGTGGAAAAATCCTGAATTGATTCTGTGTTCTTCATCAAAAGAAATTCAAATTCCCTTCTTAATGTTTGCAATCTCACCATAATCACTTTATCAGAACCTTTAAACTCCTCTTTCAAAATATCCCATGCATTTTTTGATCTGGTTGCTCCCATAATTTTTGGAAAAACGTCTTCATCCACAACGGTTTGAATAAAAAACAAAGCCTTGCTGTCTCTCTTCTTGTTTTCCCTCAACTCGGCTCGTTGTGCCACAGTAAGCCTTTCATCATCTTCATTGAATCCACTTTCCACCAAGGGCCACAACTCATTCGACATGAAGAATGTCTTCATTTTCAAACTCCATGAGTCATAATTCTCTGACTTGAGAATTGGAAGCATTTGTTGTGAAATGCTGACTGAACTCATGCTTGTTGCCATTTTAATCCACAACTCCAATCACTGAAGTTGAGCAGACAGATCCTTTTCCTTGCTTTGAACCTGGCTCCAATACCACCTTGAAGGATCTAAAACAAGAAAACAGGGACAAAGTGGACTTGAAAGACCGTATCAATTGTTTTGATACTGTGCTAGAAAAACAGAGGAAGAAAACAGAGGAAGAAAAAACGGCGCGGAAGAGTTTCAGTAAAAAGTAATTCAAAGGTTCTACACAATACTACATTACACACGATGCTCTACATCACACACGATGCTACTAAGTAACTGCTCAGTAACTGAACAAAGACACTTCTAACATCAAACAGTCAACACAGTAACACGATTTACATTTGAATCGCACTTCTAACACTTGCCACTATCTCTATGATAAAGTACTCGAGATTGCTGGAATAAGACTTTATCATGGGTGGTGTGGCAAAATTAGTGCATGATGGTTGTGCCCCGTTCTTGCGTGAATTGTTGGATAGATGAATTTATGGACTGATATTTGCTACCATGGTGTCTTGCCGGCCGGGTTTATTGGAGCGGTACTAATTCTTGGTTTTTTCTTTAAGCGGGTTGGTTACATGTCAGGCCATCTAAAACAACTGAATGGTAACGTCATCATCAGCTACCTACATATTGCACCTGCTCTTTCATATGGATTTTATTATTTCGTAGAAATACAAATGTCAGGCATATGCTATTGGTTTTCAAAAAGCAACATATTAATCTTTAAGATTTATACATGACTTGATTGACAAAAAAAAAAAAGGTTGTCTAGATGCACAAATGTGATAAAAGAGGTATACAACAATAACAGAGGGAAAAAAAAGAAAACCAAATGCACATTCCATAATTTGGCCCTTTCTTTGGCAACAGAAATGAGTGAGCCGAGTATTAAAACTAGAAATTGAATTATAGGAGAATATAATATAATTGATTAATGGAGCTTAGTATTAAAACTAGAATTGAGTTGAAGGAGAATTGAGCTATATATATACTAATGGATTAAGGATTCATGGTGAATCCAGCATCAATGACAAAATAAGCAAAATTTTATAAACTCCATGTATTAGGCATCTTTGCCTCTGCTAGCATAAGAAGTAACCCAACCAATAATATTTACATGCTATACCTAAAAAAGAAAAAGGCATTGCAACGCAGAGTGGTTTATTTTTTGAAAAGAAAAAAAAACCTTCCATCTAACTACAAGTTAACGTCACATAATTTTTATTCAACCATATTAAAAATTTCCATAGAGAGTCTTTGTAGATTCATACTATAAAGGCCTAAAAAAAAAGGATCCGTCCATCTAGCTAGGTACAAGATCATATTCCATAATTTTTATTCATCCTTATTAAAAATTCCATATAGAGAGTTTGTAGATTTATACACCAAAATCTAGGTAAACGATACATGCTTTATAGATCTACATAAATTGTAGCTATTTATAAACTCAACAAAATCAGGCAGCTAGAGGGTATAAGTTTTACTCCGAGTGAAGATATTTCAAAGAAGAAATCATGAAGCTTAAATAAATATGCTAACCAATAGATTCTATTTGCACCCGATATCACAAGTGATGTAGCCCAATCACCAAACTGGAAGAACCGTATTACTGAAGCCCAACTAAACAAAGAAAAAGACTGTGTACACCGCATCCAGTGCAGCAAGTCCTATGTGTGCTACACCACCCCTCCTTATTGGTTCACATGCGTATGATACCCATTAAAAAATATTAAGACAGCTTTACGATATCTCAAAAAAAAAATTTACGACACCCTAGTTTTAAACTTATGACGCCGTAGTTATAAAATTAAGACACCGATTCAGAAAGCAAAAAAAAAAATTACGACACCACAGTTGTAAACCTACGATACCGTAACTATAAAATTATGACACCCATTCAGAAAACGTATATGTAGACAATTTTTTTTAAAAAAATGCATAGGTATTAATGCACGTCACATCAAAATTTAGGATGATACCTCAGTTACTTACGACACCATAGTTATAAAATTAAGACATTCATTAAGAAAGTCAAAAAAAAAATTACGACATCCTAGTTGTAAATTTATGACACCGATACCTACTCAGAAAATGTGTCTGTACATAAATTTAAAAAAAAGCTGAACGTATTAATGCACGTCAGACAGCTTTTTTTTTAGAATTTGTGTACAGACACATTTTCTGAGTGGGTGTCGTAATTTTATAACTACGGTGTCATAAATTTACAACTGGAATATCGTAATTTTTTTTTGCTTTCTGAATGGGTGTCTTAATTTTATAACTACGATGTCGTAAGTTTAAAATTAGGGTGTTGTGATTTTTTTTAAACTTTCCGGGTATCTTAATTTTATAACTACGGTGTCGAAAGTTTAAAACTGGGATGTCGTAATTTTTTTCTTAAAATATCGTAAAGTTGTCTTAACATTTTTTAATGGGTATCGTATGCATGTGGACCAATAAAAAGAAACGGTGTAGCCCACATATGACTTGCTGCACCGAATGCAATGTACAAAGTCTTTTTTCTAAACAAAAACATTTTCTATGGAAAAGCCATTGCTTTTGATTGGCTAAGTGTGTTGATCACTAGATTGTAAACCAATAAGATGGTTTGGGTACAATTATAGACCAAATAATACCTCTAGCTCTATTTTAGTGTCAAAAAATATTTGAATAAGGATTCAAATTTTAGCATCCAACTGATATCCCTATATACATTTGTATCCATTAATGGATATAGATATGCAATTTTTTGATCTATAATCAAATATCTAAATCCATTTGCAACCTTATTTAGTGTCATCATAAATTCATTTTATCCATCGACATCTTTAATTTGGTAAATTGTGTAATCAGTTTTTCAATTCAAAGTATAAAACTTGGTGGAATTATTAGGATTTACTAAAAGAATCAGGTGATAAGTAGATGCACTTATTTTTTTAATTTTTCAAAAAATATTTGTTTTAAAAAGTACAAAAATTGAGATGCTTATATACGAGAGCTTGTGCTGATGAGTCTTTAACCTTACAATAGCTATGCACTTGATAGGTCTTGGATAAATATATAAGATTAAAAAGCTAAAATAATATCTTCTAACTAGTCCTTTTAAGTAAAATCACACGTTGTTACATATGATATCTGAATTAATCTAGTCCATGAATCATGTAGATTAAGAGATATTATAGATGGGCTCTTTTCAGGTTAACCATGAATCATTTATAATATTATGATTATAATTAGACTTATTTTTTGGTTTAGACTCTTAGTCTAATAGGGATGCCATAACTTAAATGAGAGGGGTGTGTGAAAGCCCCTAATGGCTAGTATTTAATTTCATATCAGTTACGTAAGAGGTAAATCTTTGATATTTATATAGGATCAAAGAGCATAAATAATCTCATTTGGTTAGACTTTTTTTATTATATCTAGATTGTGAAATTGTCTCTTGTTTCGAGTCAATCAATAAAATATAAAGTGAAATTTCAGCCAAGGAGTACAAGTGCCAAGAAAATTATTTGGTTTTGAATGGATCTTAAGAGTTGGAATTTTGACACTAGCTAAGTATGATTATATCATTTACTGCTACTTGTAATAATATAATGTCTTATTGTTTGGTTGCTATTTTCTATGCTATATGTGATATTTTTTATTTAAATATAATAAGAAAAGAATAGCATGAAATTAGAAGATTCTAGTACTTGAAGAAATTTTTAGTTCTATGATGTAAAGGATATTTTGAATTTTATTTTCTTTTTGGGAGAGAAGTTGGTCAACCAACTAACTTGTTGAGAATACAAAAAATTGTAGAGAAAAGGGAATATATATAGAAGGGAAATGGAAAAGTAAAAGGCCTCGAATCCTAGAACTTTCATAAGCAACTAATAGAATATCTAAACCCATGGAACTTATAATTTTCATTGCGAAGAAAAACACCTTTATTTTATGAATCGTATCTTATAATTTTAAGGATGATGTCAAATCATTATGGTTTTCTTATATTTAAGGATGCACCCATAGTCTAGAAGACAGATTATGGCCAAGGAGAGTGTGATAAAGTATTATAGTTATCACTGATGTCAATTTTCTTCCTTGACTTAATGCATGCAGTAATTTATTTTTATGGGCTTTTTGATAGTTGCCTATTTTATATGTACGTAAAGTTAAAAATTCTAGCACAACACTTTAAAATGTTCATAATCAAACTTAATGAATAATATGCTTTTCTTGTCTTGTAGGAGAGGCTGTTTGCATTGTCAGTTCTATCTTTGATAGAAGCAATGACACAACAATTATGGCTGCATTTCTTTCCTTACTTGGTGTAGAAAGATATTTTTATTTATGTTTCCTAAATACTTTAAAAGGGTTCTCTTTTGTATGATCCAACAACAAGATATTTTGCTAGTTTGTTCGATTTGACTAAGAGGAATTTAGACATTTTCATTAGCACTAACAATGCATTTTGTTTATGATTTAATAAAGTATATTCGAAGGACTAACATAGATATTTTTTTTAAAATTGTGCAATGACTAAACTGCAATTAGTAAAGATAGAATATAAGGATGGCTACTTAAAAAATCCAATTGCAAATCTCCCTATGTTTGAATTTTAGCATTATATGATTTTGGCATATGTTGCCCCTTAGCATTTGTACTCCAAGAATTATCTCCCTATTGGGTAATGCTATGTTGATTGAAAGGTGTTCTATGCATTGTCTATGATGAATTCAAGTCATGCTTAAAATGAGCACTCTAAAGTTTTTAATTTCATAATTAAAATAAAAATAACAAAAAGAGCCAACTCCTCCTTTTCTTTCAATAACTAATAAAATAAAACACTAAATCTTGATAATATTAGATAATTTCTTGGGCATTGAAATCTTATGATACATGAGTTATAAGAAGTCAACTTATCCTATAATGAGTGGCAAATACTTGATCTCTCTAAATACCTCTCCATTAACTTGTTTAACTCATGATTTTTTTTTTCGTTTCTTTTTTTGTGTGCATGGAGGGTGGGACCATCAAGAACAAATTAAGTATTTAGAAATTTTAATGACTGACTAATCTATTGGGAATTAAGTATGCTTTATATGAATCAAATTTATATAACACAGCGGAAGATAAAAATAAATACGAATTTAATTCCCAAATCCCAAGATCCTCAGGGAACAAATTCAGTTAACAAGAAATAATATATGATTTAATAATAGATCATACTTGTGTTCTTTACTGGGGATGAAGCCTGATGAAGCCGGTAAACGATTTACCACTAGCCGTCCATGCGTTCGGCCTCTAATGGTAATCCACGCGAAGATCTATGGATGATGTCCTCCCAAGATTGGATGATAACCTTCTTACGAGGGGTGCTAGCGCCTCTTTTCTTTTCAATTGATTTCCCAAATCAAGACAGAGAATAATTTATTGATCAAGATCAAATCTTGATCAATCAAGAGAAAATATTTCTTGATCAAGATCAAATCTTGATTTATCAAAGAAAATAATTTCTTGATCAATCAAGAAAGAAAAGATTTCTTAATCAAGATCAAATCTTGATCAACCAAGAAGAGAGAGAAAGCCTTTCTTCAACAACCCACAAAGAGGGACGTGAGAGAGAGGAGCTTTCAACCCTTCAAGAGAGAGAGGGACGTTCTAGAGAGAGAAAGGACATTTTAGAGAGAGAAAGCAGGTGTTAGGCATCCAAAAGAGAGAGAAGGGAAGAGTTAAGCATCTCACTCGAAGGGGTATCTCTTCCCCTTTTATACATAAAAAGGAGGTTGTGTGGTTTCATAAAAAGGGATTTTGTCACAACCACCTAACCATTCAACCTTATCAAGTTGATAACAAATTATCCTAACAAATTTAGGATATTTGCTATAATAAATTATCCTAATAAATTTAGGATATTTGCTATCATGATAATGTTAGGATTACAACCACCAAACTACATCCCTAAAAATTAGAAAATTGGTTATCCCATGAAACCAACGTCGCAACCTTGAATTCGGCTTCATGAGGACACCCCAAATCATGGGGTTTCCTCCTCCATGATGTGGAGATGGGTCATGTCCATCACATGGGCATGGATCCATCCTCCACGTGGCACGATCTCAGCCCTCGATTTAATTAGGTTTTTATGAATCAAATCATGCCATCATATGGACCCAATTAAATACCATATTATTAATCTCAATTAATATAAGCCATCCATCACATGGATCAAGCCTAATTAATGGATTTCATATGTACATCTCATGTACAAAAGGTCTCTCTTTCGAACACAAAATTCTTTTCTCTATGATGAATCTTATTCATCAATTTTATGTTCTCTCATTAAGATTGAGTTAAACCCAATCCTAATTAATTGGTTATCTAATTTGAATTAAGTCCAACTTAATTCCCATTTTAACTTCATCCAAAATCTCCTTAATGCGTGTGACCCATTAGGTCCCTTGACACGTTGGTAATAATCATGTCCCTAATATTGACCCTAAGGATGACTTGATCAACACCTTGTCCAAGTCAATTCTTTAACCAAATCAACTCTTTGATTAAGTCAAAGAATTCATGATTATAGATCATGAGCGGCCTCTAGCAAAGCATCATGACCACCCAAGTGTTAAGGGTTTGTTGACATGATCATCAACACCTGTTCATGAACGGTTATCGTACGATTCAATCCCTTCATCACATATCCCAGATCAATCAGTGGTATGGAATGTGTCAACCATGTAATTGATCTTTGTTTACTTGATCTCAGAAAAATTGACTCATATGAATTAGAACTTCGAAACCATTTTGAATTCCAACTCAACCTTGCAAGGATTTATCAGTCAATTTAATCCATCAAGTGGCCGTGGGATATAACCCTTTCTATCAAGGGAGACAAATCCTGTCTTGATCAAACACTACCTTCATGTGCTTCATGTTATACCCAATCGACACCATATTTGCCACCCATGGCTAGAGTGACGTTTGCATGTCGTCAAAGCATGATATTCCACACATGAGGTGCAATGAAGATCTCAAGTCAAAGGATCACTCGTACCACCATCATCAGAGATCAACCATCGACACTATATAGAATATCCATATGTGATCTCTGTGCGGGTCATCCAATGCATCGTTACAATAACGAACATCCACACACCTTATCCAAGTATCTCCATACTTAAGCTTGCAAGATCAGCTGCTCACCACAAGGGTGAAGATATGCAATGTGTGCTAGTCTCATCGGCGTTTGACAGTGTCCAATCCTGTCTACGCATCGACTAGGAAGTTTAAAGAATCGAACCATAATGTGCAATTTTGGATATTACAATTTGTAATCTATATTACAAATTCCATATGCACAGTTCGCATTCTTTTGGACTTTATCTCATAGGTTAAATATATCTATATATATATAAATTACATCCGGATAGATAAAGAAACCAATAAATTTGATTTGCATTCATAAAGAAATGTGTACAAACTAGCATCTAATCGATTGGATCTAGGGCACACACTAACAATCTCCCACTTGCACTAGAGCCAATCACCCATATATCTAATACCAAGTGACTCAATATGACTATCATACTTCTGCTGCGGTAGGACTTTAGTGAACAGATCGGCAATATTGTCATCCATGGGGACTCGTTCTATTTTTATATCATTTCGTCCAATGATTTCTCTAATTACATGATATCTTCTAAGTATATGTTTGGACCTCTGATGCGACCTTGGCTCCTTGGCTTGCGCAATAGCTCCATTGTTATCACAATACAAGATTATTGGATTAACAATTCTTGGAACCACTCCAAGTTCAGTGATAAACTTTTTGATCCAAACTGCTTCTTTAGCTGCATCTAATGCTGCAATGTACTCGCTTAGTTGTAGAGTCAGCAGTCATCTCCTGCTTGGAACTCTTCCAGCTGACTGCACCACCATTGAGTGTGAACACATAGCCTGATTGTGATTTATAATCATCTCCATCAGACTGAAAACTAGAATCCGTGTAATCCCGAACTATAAGGTCGGGTCCTCCATAAATCAAGAACATATCCTTAGTTCTTCGTAAGTATTTAATGATATTCTTGACTACCATCCAATGTTTCTCACCAGGATTTGCTTGATATCTAGTCGTGATACTCAAGGCATAAGAAACATCAGGCCTCGTACATAGCATCGCATACATAATGGTTCTAATTGCTGATGCGTAAGGTATCCTATCCATATACTCTCTTTCTTCTTGGGTCTTAGGACTCATGTCCTTGGAGAGATGTACACCATGCGACATTGGCAGGAATTCCTTCTTGGATTCCTTCATGCTAAACCGCTTTAGCATCTTATCTATGTACGTGGATTGGGTCAATCCAAGCAACCTTCTAGATCTATCTCTATAGATCTTTATACCAAGTATATAGGCTGCTTCTTTCAAATCCTTCATGGAGAATTTACCTGACAACCAATCCTTCACTTCTTTAAGGAAGGATACATTGTTTTCTATTAATAATATGTCATCCACATATAATATCAAGAAAATAATATCACTTCCACTACCCTTTTTGTACACACATGATCATCCTCATTTTTGATGAAATCAAACTCTTTGATTGTCACATCAAATCGGATGTTCCAACTTCTAGAGGCTTGCTTAAGTCCATAAATAGACCTTTGTAGCTTGCACACTTTCTTAGGATCTATGGATTCAAAACCCTCTGGTTGTGTCATATACACATCCTCCTCTAAAATTCCATTTAGGAAGGCAGTCTTGACATCCATCTACCAGATCTCATAGTCAAAATATGCTGCTATTGCAAGCAAAATCCTTATGGACTTATGCATGGCTACAGGTGAAAAGGTTTCATCAATGTCAACACCTTGTCTTTGCTTGTAACCTTTTGCAACTAGCCTTGCCTTATATGTAATCACATTACCATCCATGTCAGTCTTCTTCTTGAAAACCCATTTGCACCCAATGGGTTTTACCCCTTCAGGTGGATCAACCAAGGTCCATACCTGGTTGTCATACATGGAGTCCATTTCAGATTTCATGGCCTCAAGCCATCTCTTGGAGTTAATGTCAGACATTGCCTCCTTGTAGTTGGTAGGCTCATCATCCTCTATAAGAAATGCATATCTCTTAGGGATGTGAATTATCCTACTAGATCTACGTAGCTGGTGTATATTTGGAGCCACCTGTTACTTTTCATGCAACGTCTGCCTGAATGTGGGTTGAGTCTCCTGCTCAACTCCCACTGTATTCGGCATATGCTCCATTCCATCTAATGGGTCTATATTAATTTATGGTTCTTGAGCTTCACTAAGTTCAATCTTACTCCCACTACCCATTATGAGAATCTCATTCTCTAGAAATATGGCATGTCTTGAGACAAACACCTTTTTCTTAAGTGGGTGGTAGAAGTAATATCCTTTTGTTTGTTTTGGATATCCCACAAAATTACTTTTATCAGATCTAGCTTCAAGCTTGTCTGATTCATTACGCTTCACATAAGCGTAACAGCCCCAAACCCTTAAATGATTAAGGGATGGTTTCTTTCCATACCATATCTCATATGGAGTGGAGTTGACCGATTTAGATGGAACTCAGTTTAGGATATATTCGGCAGTATCTGGCGCATAACCCCAAAACATTTTTGGGAGATTTGCAAAGCTCATCATCGAACGTACCATATAATAGTGTACGATTTCTTCTTTCTGATACACCATTGTGCTGTGGTGTACCAGGAGGAATCCATTGAGGGAGAATCCCATTCTCCTTCAAATAATCTACGAACTGATGGCTCAAGTATTCACCACCTCGATCTGATCGAAGTATCTTAATACTTTTGCCAGTTTGTTTTTCTACTTCACATCTGAATTCTTTGAACTTTTTAAAGGCTTCAGATTTGTGCTTCATCAGATACACATAACCATATCTACTATGGTCATCTATGAACGTGATGAAATAAGAAAAACCTCCTATGGCTTGAATGTTGATGGGTCCACATACATCTGAATGTACTAAACCCAAACATTCAGTTCCTCGCTCGCCTTTTCCAGTAAAAGGTGACTTGGTCATTTTGCCAAGTAAGCATGATTCACATTCCTCAAATGATTCCCAATCGAATGAGCCCAAGTATCCATCATTATGTAACTTGGTTAAACGCTTTTCATTTACATGGCCTAGACGACAATGCCATAGGTATGAGTCCCTAGAATTATTTGATTTTAATTATTTTGATTCAATATTGAGAATAGGGGTTTGAAGATTAAGAACATAAATTCCATTGAATAATTCAGCAGAACCAAAGAACAATTCATTTCGAAAAATAGAAATACCTTTATTTCCAATTTCAAATGAATACCCATTCATTACTAAACATGAAATGGATATAATATTCTTTGTTATGTTCAGAACATAGTAACAATTACTAAGTTCAATTACAAGCCCTATGGGCAAAGATAAAGAACAAATTCCTATGGCTAATGCAGCAACCTTTGCTCCATTTCCCATTCGTAGCATCACTTCATCTTTCCCCAATCTTCTACTATTTCTTATCATCTCCATATTAATACAAATATGAGACCCACAACCGGTATCCAATATCCAAGTGGAATAAGAAGTAATAGAAGAAAACATCTCAATTATATACGCACTTGATAGAAGCATCCCAATGCTTCTTATCTTTCAGGCTAGCCCGATAAACCCTGCAGTTATGCTTCCAGTGCCCATCCTTGACACAGAAGTGACATTTTTCCTTGGCTACATTCTTTAGCCAATCAGAAAAATTGGATCCGATCAGCTTGTTGGACTCTAGATTACCACTAAGGTTAATGTTCATACTCATGGTGTCTCTTACAACTGTATAGAAAATAGAACGGATCAATTATTATGAATGCAAATCATTGATTTAATATGATAATTTTAAAATTTTTAATTAAATCAATTACTCCCACTATTTTATCGAGCATAATAGCCCTCTCTATTAATCTCAAAAAATTATCAAATAATTTCTTAGTGGGCTAGGACCCTCAAATTGACTTACCTTGACCTTGGCTTTGGCACAACAAATCTTAGTAAGCCAATTTAGGTAGATTTTTATCAATCACATCAAATGTGACTCCTAGATCATTTAGGGGACATTTCCTTGTCAATCACATCCGCATGTGATCACCTAAACTTTGCCTCTAGATTAACTGACCCTGACTTTGGCCAATTATGCCAACTAATCTAGTTAAGTCAACCCATTATTTCCCAATCAACTCCTCATAGGTACACTCGACCTTGGCTTTGGCACAACAAATATCATGACCTAATGATTTTGTATCATGTGAACAATGGAAGGCTAATGACTTAATATTCGTGGAGGGATTTAGCGCATCTAGGTCCCATCATGCATGTAACATTTGTATCATGCTAGGTTACATATCCTATATGTAAATTTTAGATTAATTTCAATTAACCTAAATTTCATAAGATCCAATCTTATGATTGGGACTCCTAATCAAATTAGGATCCTGATCACTATCTAATTTAGGAACCCTAATTATGTGACCAAATCAATTGCTACCATCCTGATTAACCTTAATTGATCTAATCAATTAAGAGCTTTCCTTAACAATGGCCAGATCAGTTGATCAATGGGGTCCTATTTAGCATACCCTTGATCCCATTGAATGGGTTTTCTTATGCAGCGAACGGAGCAATTAAAAACCATGATCGCACCTTTCTAGACACCAATGTAGTTAAGCCCAATTAATTTGATCAATTATGGAATCATAGGATCAAACAATGATATGGTTAAATCTAATTTTTTCTAAACCTTATCATCTATTACACATTATGATAAGATAAGATAGTGATCTTTAGGGATTTATGATAAGTGTCAAATATTTTATAATAATTTATTTTAAATATTTATCTATCATTATCTGTTATGATAAATTTATTTTCATCACATGAAAATCCTAATTGGTCTCTATCATAACATCCCTAACATGATAACATGTCAAAATTTAAAATTTTAATTTTAATCTTGATTATCATGTTATCATGATATAATTATTTTAGATTTTAATCATTATTTATCATGTCAAAATTAAATTATAAACATGATATGTTAAATTTCAGCCTTTATGATTATGTCACACATAAATCATAAATTTTAATTTTTAACATGATCAAATCTAAATAATTAAGTTTATTATCATATAATAAACTTATTAAATATTTAATCTTCATCAATATAATTATTTTAGATTTTAATCATGTTATTTATCATGTCAAAATTAAATTCTAAACATGATATGTTAAATTTCAGCCTTTATGATTATGTCACACATAAATCATAATTTTTAATTTTTAACATGATTAAATCTAAATAATTCATGTTTATTCATATAATAAAATTATTAAATATTTAATATTTATCATATGGTAATATTTATATTTTACATCGCATGTAAAATTTAGATCTATGTATATAAAAACTAGAACTCAGGTAATTTATCAAATTAACTGAATTTGAAGCCTGAGGTGGCTGTGATACCACTGATGGGAAACCCTTTTCCCTAACAAGCTTTGGCCCTAAGCCTCATTGTCACACGTCATGGGCCCTAGACCCATGTCACCCGACAATGGTACCTATCAGACTAGCCGACGATCGGATCTGTCGGTCCACCGACACCAATGAGCGGAGAGCCTGGCTTCGATGAAATGGTCACCAGTGAGAGTTTCCACTGATGCTCTGCCTGACCGTATAGGTCAACTGGCTTTGATACCACTTGTTGGGGAATTAAGTATGCTTTATATGAATCAAATTCATATAACACACAGCGGAAGATAAAAATAAATATGAATTTAATTCCCAAATCCCAAGATCCTCAGGGAATAAATTCAGTTAACAAAAAATAATATATGATTTAATAATAGATCATACATGTGTTCTTTATTGGGGATGGAGCATGATAAAGCCGGTAAACGATTTACCACTAGCCGTCCATGCGTCCGGCCTCTAATGGTAATCCACGCGAAGATCTTTGGATGATGTCCTCCCAGGATTGGATGATAACCTTCTTACGAGGGGTGCTAGCGCCTCTTTTCTTTTCAATTGATTTCCCAAATTAAGACAGAGAATAATTTCTTGATCAAGATCAAATCTTGATCAATCAAGAGAGAAAATATTTCTTGATCAAGATCAAATCTTGATTTATCAAAGAAAATAATTTTTAATCAAGATCAAATCTTGATCAATCAAGAAAGAAAGATTTCTTGATCAAGATCAAATCTTGATCAACCAAGAAGAGAGAGAAAGAGAGAGAAAGCCTTTCTTCAACAATCCACAAAGAGGGACGTGAGAGAGAGGAGCTTTCAACCCTTTAAGAGAGAGAGGGACATCCTAAAGAGATAAAGGATGTTTTAGAGAGAGAAAGTAGGTGTTAGGCATCCAAAAGAGAGAGAAGGGAAGAGTTAAGCATCTCACTCGAAGGGGGTATCTCTTCCCCTTTTATACATGAAAAGGAGGTTGTGTGGTTCCATAAAAAGGGGATTTTTCACAACCACCTAACCATTCAACCTTATCAAGTTGATAACAAATTATACTAACAAATTTAGGATATTTGTTATAACAAATTATCCTAACAAATTTAGGATATTTGCTATCATGATAATGTTAGGATTACAACCACCAAACCACATCCCTAAAAATTAGGAAATTGGTTATCCCATGAAACCAACGTCTCAACCTTGAATTTGGCTTCATGAGGATGCCCCAAATCATGGGGTTTCCTCCTCCATGATGTGGAGATGGGTCATATCCATCACATGGGCATGGATCCATCCTCCACGTGGCACGATCTCAGCCCTCGTTTAATTAGGTTTCCATGAATCAAATCATATCATCATATGGACCCAATTAAATATCATTTATTAATATCAATTAATATAAGCCATCCATCACATGGATCAGCCTAATTAATGGATTTCATATGTACATCTCATGTACAAAAGGTCTCTCTCTCGAATACAAAATTCTTTTCTCTATGACGAATCTTATTCATTAATGTTTTCTCATTAAGATTGAGTCAAACCCAATCCTAATTAATTGGTTATCTAATTTGAATTAAGTCCAACTTAATTCCCATTTTAACTTCATCCAAAATCTCCTTAATGCGTGTGACCCATTAGGTCCCTTGACACGTTGGTAATAATCATGTCCCTAATATTGACCCTAAGGATGACTTGATCAACACCTTTTCCAAGTCAATTCTTTAACCAAATCAACTCTTTGATTAAGTCAAAGAATTCATGATTATAGATCATGAGCGGCCTCTAGCAAAGCATCATGACCACCCAAGTGTTAAGGGTTTGTTGACGTGGTCATCAACACCTATCCATGAATGGTTACCATACGATTCAATCCCTTCGTCACATATCCCAGATCAATCAGTGGTATGGAATGTGTCAACCATGTAATTGACCTTTGTTTACTTGATCTCAAAAAAATTGACTCATATGAATTAGAACTTCGAAACCATTTCGAATTTCAACTCAACCTTGCAAGGATTTATCAGTCAATTTAATCCATCAAGTGGCCGTGGGATATAACCCTTTCTATCAAGGGAGACAAATCCTGTCTTGATCAAACACCACCTTCATATGCTTCATGTCATACCCAATCGATACCATATTTGTTACCCATGGCTAGAGTGACGTTTGCATGTCGTCAAGCATGATATTCACACATGAGGTGCAATGAAGATCTCAAGTCAAAGGATTACTCGTTCCATCGTCATCAGAGATCAACCATCGACACTATAAAATATCCATATGTGATCTTTGTGCGGGTCATCCAATGCATCGTTACAATAACGAACATCCACACACCTTATCCAAGTATCTCCATACTTCAGCTTGCAAGATCAGCTGCTTACCACAAGGGTAAAGATATGCAATGTGTGCTAGTCTCATCGGCGTTTGACGGTGTCAAATCCTGTCTACGCATCGACTAGGGAAGTTTAAAGAATCAAACCATAATGTGCAATTTTGGATCTTATAATTTGTAATCTATATTACAAATTTTATATGCACAGTTCGCATTCTTTTGGACTTTATCTCACAGGTTAAATATATCTAATATATATAAATTATACCCGGATAGATAAAGAAACCAATAAGTTTGATTTGCATTCATAAAGAAATGTGTACAAACTAGCATCTAATCCGATTGGATATAGGGCACACACTAACATAATCCACTGTGTTCGTATTAAGAAAACATTGACAAACAAATTTACACTTTTTTAAGGCATTATTGAAGATATTAAGCAACATCGATGATAAAATGGCCTTTATCCAATCTCTTTCAAGCTTATTGTCACTTATGGTTCATAAGAATGTAAAAAAATTGCATTAGTTGTTGGACCATATTACATTGAGAAGATTTGATCTAAAATAGTTATTTTATCTATATGGGTCATGCCTTGATGCAAGCCTAGGGCTGCAACATAGGCTAGTCAACCCTTGAGCGTGCAAATCAGTGATGACATAGTTAGGTCCAATTTATTCAATTGTTGTAGACTTACGGGTCTGGTCTAGGGTATAGAAAGAACTCTTTTAAAAAATTGTATCATATATGATTTATATGTTCACCTATTTAATTCTTGTACTTGAATCATGTACTAATCATGTCTAGAATAAATTAAATTTTTACGACCACACCTAAGTAAGCCCAATACAATCTGACCCAAATCCAAAACTTTAAGACCATTGGACCCTATGCCACTTATCCTGTTGTTATATTTGAATTTGTTGGTTGGGTTTAAAGGATATTTATTTATAGGTTGGAGCTCAATAAAAATAAGCCATGCTTTTGTTTGAAATTTTGGTTGTTCTAATTTGCACTAAGATAATTTCTTTTTTTTTTTACTTGCTAACTATGTGACCATGGCTATACTTGTTTTCCTTCTATATGTAAACTAAGTGGTGTACTATTCTATTTACCTCGGATTAGATGTTAAAATGTAATGGTTGTTCTTGTTAATTTCTAAATGCTATGTTTTATTTTTGACTTAGTATATGTTGAACTCATATATAGTTGAACTTAAGTTTTTATGGTGGTTTATGTTTTGATGTATAAACTTGTGCAGGGTCTGTAGCCTCACATGTAAGAGGTGCATTATGTTTAAAATATTGTAGATATCAATGAACCCTAGATATATTTTTCTTATTGAGAAAGAAAACCAACCGTCTCCTTTCCTTCTTCCTATTTTCTTATTTTTCTTCTTCTTCACCTATGCCTTCATCTTAGCTCATGGCTAAATCAATGGCGAGAGGGCCTGATCTCCGTTTTATCTCTTTTTTTTCTCGTATACTTTTTGCATTCTCTCCTCCTCCTTTCGCTTTTGAGCCCAAAGAAGCAGGTGATAGAGATCAAAACTGGGAGTTAATGGTGTAAAACAATCCCATTAGAAATTGGTATCAGAGCCAGAGGTGTTTGCGGATGAAGGGGAGAAGAAAAGGCTAGAGAAGATGACTGTGGCTTCTTAGATCTAACCAAAAAAATTGCATTTCCATTTGGAAGAGGCCTTTTGTTCTACCTAGGAAAGGGCACTTGGAGACATGAGATTTGAATGGAATTTATCCCTTAAAAAAAAGTGGGAAAGGAAAGAAGACAAAGTTGCTAGTTTGATCCATAGCAAGAGGAGATAACGAACATGACAGCACTATCCTAAAATATTTCCATGGCAAGCTTAAGTAATATGGGTATGAGATGGAGAAAATTATGATTATTTGAGCATCAAAATGAAGATCCTTTTTATTTCACAAGAGATTTGGGATTTAGTAGAGAATGGGTATGAAGAGCCATCTACTTCAACCAACTAACAAAAGGAGAAATTGAAGGACTATAAAAAAAAGATGCCAAAGCCTTGTTCTTCATCCAACAAGCTGTGTTCGACAAGATTTTTTCAATAGTCATTAGAGGCATTAAATCAAAGGAGGCATAGGATATATTGCAAGAGAAATTTTAAGGAAACACAAAGGTGAGAGCTATCAGACTTCAAACTTCAAGAAGAGAGTTAGATAATTTAAGAATGCAAGAAAATAAAAAATTAAAGGATTACTTCTCCAAAATCATGAAGATTACTAATCAAATGAAGAGCTATGGTGAAACCATCATCAAGCAAAAAATATGTGAGATAATTTTGGCTAGTTTACCTCCAAAACTTGATATAATAGTTATAATTATTGAAAAATCTAAAGATTTTTCTATGTTAAGTGTTCATGAGTTGATGGGATCTCTTGAGGCTCATGAGAAAAGGTTATTTAAGCATAAAGTATCATCAATTGAAAGTGTCTTTCAATCTAAACACAAAGTGTTTGACAAAATTTCTCAGAGAGGATCATCTAGTCATTCACAAGTTAAAAGAGAGTCAATTAGAGGTGAAAACCAAAGTAAAGGAGAAGAAAGAATATGAGAGGAAGAGATAGAGGAAGGCAAAGAAATAACCTTTCAATAAGACAAAATAATGAGAGCACTCGACAAAGGTGTAATATATGTAAAAGGTCTTCTCATGTTAAAAAAGATTGTTGGTTTAAGGAAAAACTCCAATATTATAATTACAAAAAGTTCGAACATGCTCAAAAAGATTGTAGGTACCAAGCAAGTGAGCAAGCACACTTCTTCAAAGAAAATGAAGGTGAGCAAAGCACATTCTATACATGTCAAGCTACAGAGAAGCAAAGGAATGATGTATAGTGGATATACATAGTAACGACATGACCAGTGATAAATTCATCTTTGTGGACATTGACAATTCTTCAATCTCACAAGTAAAGATAAAAAATGATGTACTAGTCCATGCAAGAGGCAAAGGCATAATTATAATCAATACAAAGAAANTTGACAGTTTTTCAATACCATAAGTGAATATGAAAAATGGTGTACTAGTCCAAGCAAGAGGTAAAGGTATAATTACAATCAATACAAAAAAAGGAAGGAAGTTCATCTATGATGTTTTACTGTTTCAGACTTGAGATAACATCTTTTAAGCGTTGGACAATTGATTGAGCTTGGGCACATGGTGCACTTTGAAGACAATGATTGTAAGATATATGATAAAGGGGTGAAAAAGTAACTTATGATAAATATCAACATGAAAAAAATAGAAGCTTTCCTCTTATTTTGCACTATGCAAAGAATGTTGCATGGAAGATGAAAGTGAATGGATAAGTCATGGCTATGGCACAAAAGGTTTGGGCACTTAAACTTTTAAAGCTTAAGAAGTTTATATCAAAAGAATATGGTACATGGTCTACCAGCAATACATTGCAAGAAAATACTTATGAAGGATGTGCACTTGAAAAAAACATAAAGAGGTATTTCCAAAGGAGCATGTATAAAGAACCAAAGCACCATTGGAGCTTATTCACACCGACATATGTGGACCTATGAAAACTCCTTCTTATGTTGGTAAAATCTACTTTATTATTTTTATTGATGACTATTTAAGGATGATATATATGTACTTTATGGGACATAAATCTGAGGCATTCATTATCTTCAAGAAGTTTAAAAATTTTATGGATAGACAAAGCTACATCAAGGTGCTAAAAAGTGATCGAGGTGGTAAATACAACTCAAATGAATTTAAAAATTTTGTGAAGATGTTGGTGTGCAAAGATAATTGACCATTAGCTATACATCAAAATAAAATAGAGCTGCCGAAAGAAAAAATTATACTATTGTTGAGATGGTCAGATCTATGCTCAAAGACAAAGGCCTTTCAAATTCTTTTTGAGCAAAAGTGGTGCATACGGTGGTGTACTTGATGAATAAATATCCAACAAAAGCTCTCCAAAATATGACATCATTTGAAGCCTGATCCGATAGAAAACCTTCGATGAAGCATTTCAAAGTCTTTAGATATGTGTGCTATGCACATATTTCAAAAAAAGTATGCACATATTTCAAAGAAAAGGAGACACAAATTTAATGAAGTAAGTAAAAAATGCATCTTTGTTAAATTTAGTTCTAAATCAAAAGGTTACAGACTTTTTAGTTTGAAGCACAATAAGGTGATCATAAGAAGAGATGTCCTTTTCAATGAGAAAGTTGTTTGGGATTGGAAAGAAAAGAAATTTTAAAAAATATTATTTCTCTTGATGAAAAAATTCATGATGCTTAAAATGAAGAAAATAAGGATGAAGGTTCATCACAAACTTCTTAAATGTAGTCCATCACCACCTCAAGCTCAAGTTCATCTCGAGTTCTACTCCCATAAGAATGAAAAGCCTAAGTGACATTTATGCCACTTGTAATTTTTGTATGATTGAGCCCAAAACTTATGAAAATGCTATGCATGAAGAAGTGTGGAATAAGGTAATGCAAGAAGAAATCAATATGATTGAGAAGAATAAAATTTGAGAGTTAGTAGAGAAACCAATTGATAAGGAAGTCATTGGCTTGAAGTGGATTTGCAAGATAAAACATAATTCGATGATCCATTCGAAGACACAAGCAAGATTGGTAGCAAAAGGATACTCCTAACTATTCAGGATTGATTATCAAAAAACTTTTGCATTGGTTGCTCGATATGACACAATTAGAACTCTTATTTTTATGGCGGCATATAAAAGTTGAAAACTATACCAACTAGATGTAAAGTCGGCATTCTTGAATGGAGTGTTGAAAGAAAAAATTATTTCGAACAACCTTAAGGCTTCATCATCAAAGCTCAAGAAAGCAAGGTATACAAGTTGGAGAAAGCATTGTATGGGTTGAAGCAAGCACCCCGAGCATGATACTCTCAAATTGATACCTACTTCAATGAGAAAGGTTTTCTAAGAAGTCCAAGTGAACCAACATTTTATCTAAAGAAGCAAGATAATGATATTCTTATTATCTCTCTTTATGTTGATGATTTAATTATTACAAGTACTAATGAGAATATGATTTTGACTTTCAAAAATGATATGATGAAAATATATGAAATGAATGATATAGGTTTGCTTCATTACTTTTTGAGAATTAAAATTATTCAAAGAAAAGATGACATCTTTATTTTTCAAAAAAAAGTATGTAAAAGACATTCTCATGCAATTCAAAATGAAAAATTACAATGTTGTAGAAACACCTTTGCTGGTAAATAAAAAGTTTATGAAAGAAGATAAAAGTGGTGAAGCCAATGCACAACCATATAGAAGCATTGTTAGAAGCTTGTTATATCATACAATTATAAGGCTAAACATAATGTTTGCATCAAGTTTACTTTCTAAATTTATACAAAGACTAAGGTTCACTTTGGATGAGCAAAAAGTGTCTTAAGATACATCAAAGGCACTAAAGATTATGGGATCATATATGAAAGAAACAAGAATGATAATGTAAAGTTATTTAGATTTTATGTTAGTGATTAGGCCGAAAGCATTGATGATATGAAGAGCGCATGGGTCTATGGCATCCAAGAAGCAAGATACTGTGACATTATCATCTTTTAAAGCCAAATATGTTTTAACTACCTTAGTGGCATAACAAATAATTTGGTTAAGAAGAATACTTGAAGATTTGGATAAGAAGCAAGAAGAAGCTATTACACTACTATATGACAATAAGTCTACCATTTCTATGACAAAAAATCCTATCTATCATAACTTCACCAAGTACATCAAAATCAAGTACTATTATATAAGAAATATGATAGAAGAAAAAGAAGTTGAAGTGATATATGTGAGGATTCAAGACCAAGTGGCGGACATCTTCACCAAGGCACTACCTAAGAAGAAATTCATTCACTTTAAAGATCTCATGGGCATCTAAGAACAACCATTAAAGGGGAGTGTTAAAAATGTAATGGTTGTTCTTGTTAATTTCTAAGTGCTATGTTTTATTTTTGATTTAGTATATGTTGGGCTCATATATAGTTGAACTTATGTTATTATGGTGGTTTTATGTTTTGATGTATTAACTAATGCAGGGTGTGGTAGCCTCATATGTAAGAGGAGCATTATATTTAAAATATTTAGATATGGATGAATCCTAGATTTGTTTTTCTTGTTGAGAAAAAAAACCAATCATCTCCTTTTCTGCTTCATCTTTTCTTATTTTTCTTCTTCTTCTCCCATGCTTTCATCTTGGTTCATGGCCGAATTTGTGGTGAGAGGGCTTGATTTCCATTTTGTCACTTTTTTTCTTATATACTTTTTTGTTCTCTCCTCCTTCGTCTTTCCTCCTCCTTTTTCTTTTGAGCCCGATGAAGTGGGCGGTGGAGATCAAAACAGGGGGTTGACGGTGGAAAACAATCCTATCATTAGATCCAACCATAAATTAGACTTATGTATTAAGTCGGTCTAAAATGCACCAAATAATTCACACTAAAAATGTTTTCTAACTTACTTCACTTATTCATGTCAATACTTATTTTCCTTCTAAATATATAGTGACTAGTATACTCCCCTTTTTCTTCTCATGTATTATATCTAAACCAACACTTGACCCAATCCAAACTCAAAAATTAATGTTTGGTTTGTTTATGTTTAGCCCTACCTACCCCAATGGATCTATAGGTTTTTCGTGGAGATGATGATGGACCTAGCTTCAAAATTATTATCAAAAAGAAAATTGCGTAGGGTTTGGACCATGCTTGCCCCTATTCCAACAATTAGCTTGGTTGCAGTCCTAGAAATTATGCATCAATAGCATGCCCTATTCTTCCTGTATTCAATGGGGTCTGACTGATAAACACTCAGTAGTGGTTGAGTTCATAGTAATTTTATGTTATATTTGAGTTCATATATGCGATCTAGATCTATTTGTCATGCATTAGGACATGAGCGATTCATTTAGTTTAATATAATGGTAATTAGAATAATTTTAAACATTAATTTTATTCTTCTAAATCGATATTATAATACTCTTCATTCATTAGGAATTTTCTTAATCTTCAATAACTTATTTTGTATATTTATTAATCCAATTATTCCTAGATCACATAAATACATCCAAATCTTGACAGGAATTTCATTAGGTCTCACTACTTTTCTGTTTTACTTTTTTCATATCCCCTTTTACTTTAAATATCCTGACACTATGAGTATACTTTATATTTCAATCCTTAATGAAACTAGTAAAGCATCCTAAATCATATACATAATTTTTATTTGATAATTTATTAAAATAATCTCTTTATTTTTTGTTAATCCCATTCCTTAACCAAAATATTTTATCTTTAACTTTGATATATTTAACCTAAGTCTTAGTACCAGGTAAGTACAATATTATAGAGGCCATATTATATAGTCTTTATTATACAAAATTGGTAATTTATTGGTATAGCTTTTGGTGTCCATTCTGTATTGCTTAATACTATTAAGAGCATGGTAAATTTAAATTTAATATCTAAAGTACACATTGAAAATGTAAGATATGTGTGTAATCTAAGCTACCAAAAAAGTTATTTAAAATTGCACATAGAGGAAATCAATATTTTTTATTTATTCCAAACCCAACAAAAGCTAATTTTGTGTTTATGATGCTTGCTTTTGGAGTACCAATAGCACAAGCCCATCGCTTCTAATCATTCAATAAAAGCCTGGGTGGAAGTGTTCTCTTTGCTCCTTATTTAAAGTCAAAAAAAAAAAAAAGACAGAGAAAAAAAGATAGCACAAGCCCAACATTTGTATTTCCTCAGCCTAGATAGGACAAGCTCAATACAGTGGTATGGGGATCGAAAACTAATGTCACCATCCGTTCAGACATCCTAGTGTGAAGCTTCCACCACTGCGAGGTCTAGTAATCCAAATATTAGTACCAAGACAAGGGGAAGGGGACATTAGTCCTATTTCCAAATAAAGCCTTTATGTCAGGCTTGTGCTTATGTAGCTAAGGAAATACAAATGTCAGGCATGTGCTATTGATATTTGAAAAGTGACGTAAACTTTAAGATTTATATATGACTTATTAGGCAAAAAGTTATCTAGATGCACAAATATTGATAAAAGATATATAACAATAACAAAAAAAGAAAACAATCACACGATCCATAATTTTTCCTTATTTTTAGGAGGATAAGAGGGAGCAAGGCATTAAAACTACTAAAGTAGAGACTGAATTGAAGAAAAATTGAGTTACATGATAGTGAATTAAGGATTCATAGTGAATCCAAATTTTGTAATCCAATCAATATAATATTTATATGCAATACCTAAAAATAAGCAAACAAGCCATTGCAGCGTATATAAATGAAAAAAACTTCCATCTATTTCATAGTGTATAATTTTTATTCAGCCATATTGCAAAATTTCATATATAGACTTTGCAGTTTCATATAATAAAAATCTAGATAGACAATGCATGTTTTGGAGAACCACATAAATTTCAGTTGTTTATGAACTCAACAAAATTAGGCAGCTGGAGGTTCTGAGATTTACTCTGAGTGATGATATGTCAATTTCAATGTCCAACAAGATCTTATCTTTGGGCCATTTTTTTGCAAGGGAAGAAATGACAAAAAAATTAGGATGGCAGAAAATATGTGCAATTAGAAAATATGGTCATAAATTCATTCTATCCATTGACATCTTTAATTTGGTAGATTGCATCCTTAGCAGTCAGTTTTTTCCATCAAGGGATGGAACTTGGTGGAATTATACAGTTAGTTTTTTCAATTCAAGGGACAGAATTTGGTGGATGATCCGCTAAAAGAAATAGGTGATCAAATGAATGTAATTATTTCTTTATTATTTTTTTAGAAACATGTTTATTTTTTAAAAAAAATGAAAAGTTGAGAGGCTTATATATATATATATATATATGAGAGCTCATGCTAGTGGGTGGTTAGGCTTATATATGAGAGATCATGTTTATATAAAAGAAATAGGTGATCGAGTGAATGTAATTATTTCTTTATTATTTTTTTGGAAACATGTTTATTTTTTAAAAAATGAAAAATTAAGAGGCTTATATATGAGAGCTCATGCCGGTGGGTGGTTAGTCTCACACACCAACTCCTCCCTTTCTTTCTATAACAAATAAAGTAAAATAGTAAAGGTCTTTGTACTATAGAAAAGTTTCTTTAGCATTGAAATCTTATGCTACATGGATTATACGTGGCCAACTTACCCTATAATGAGTGACAAATAATTGGTTGATCTAAATACCTCTCTGTTAACTTGTTTAACTCGAGATTTTTGGGGGTAACCACTGAGAAGAAAATAAATATTTTTAAGTTTTAATGGTTCACCAATCCGCCATATATTGTCTTAAGAAAAGTGAACATAGATTTACATGTTTTTAGGGATTATTTGGAGAAATGTAGCAATGTCGACGATGAGAAGATGCCTACTAGCAAATCAAATTGCTATTGAAGAAATCATTATATACACTTTCTTTGATATATTTAACTAAGCCCTATCTTTAATTTTCATTTCTCTTAGTACTACAACAAATTTGTTAATTAGTGGTGAAATTCATAGAGGCGTATAAAATTCTGTTATAGATAACTGGTATAATAAGACTAAATTCTATTTTGTCACTAAAGAATAAATTTATCCTTTTTCTTATAGGTAATGGAAAGAGATATCACTTGCATGTTTCCTAAATAACAAAATAGGAAGGAAAATGAATTTAAAAGAAAGGAGAAGTTACAATGCCATGTCACGAAGGTTTTCACTATGGTACTCCAAACCCTTTTTCTTTTCTCTTTTTACTAATTTTTCTTCTCTTTTTTCTAATTTTCTCATCATTTGATTACCTTTTAATGTAATAGATTAGGTGAAAAGGAAACTAATTGTACGTGCATGCCGGTGTGCCTAAATAAAATAAAGTTAAGTAGGATTTTACTTGAGAATGTGGCCTTGAAGAAGATGAGGAATGAGAGAAAGGGGGAGCATGTGGCAATCATGTATATGTCGATTCAATTTATGAATCCAGTATGGTAGAACTCTATTGATGAGATAGCATTGCTCTCAAAGAGGACTCTATCCAAGCTGAACATGTCCAAATATTCTCTTCATATCTTCTTTATAGCATTGACACATAAAGAAGAGTCCGAGAGGAGATTAGGAAAGTATGAAAGGCAGTCGGATCAAAAGAAGTTAGAGCATGAGATAGGGTGTGAAGCTATCTATGTATTTATTGGAAATAAAAAATTATTGAATGATCTGGATAATTAGTTTATTTGGTAAAATACTACAAACAATCCTATTCTAACAAACAATGAATATAACTTTAAAAATAATTGAATATTGTAACAAATCCCTTTCATGAATATAACAAAACTAGTTAATGTTGCTCTAGTTCATGGTTTGCTAGAGAGATATTAAAATTTCACAATAATTGTGTTGCTTCATTCTTGAAATAAATATATTATTGGCACAAAAATAGTTGAAATATTAAAGTTACATTTGAAGAGCTTATCCATAGAAGAAACCAATTTACTATTGTAAGGGAGTGACTAGAGCCTTCCTTTATTTAGATTGCCATCTCATGGAAGTACATGGTTGCATTCATGAGGCCCCTCCATATGGCATATAACTTTATTATTATCATAGAATTTAAATCTACTCAAATAATTAGAGAGGGAGAGAGAGAGTTAGCACCCTTCTATCGGTTGGAAAATAAAGAAGCTAGACTTCATAATTATCAATATCATACCAAAAGATATTGATGGATGTAGGACTATCAAAATAAGTAAGCTATTTCCAAGTCAATTTATGTTCAACCCAAAATCAAGCTTTAAATTAACTCACTCTTTTAATAAATGAGCTAAGCTTGAGATGAATTTTTGTGCTTGAGCAAGGCTCAAAAACTAGTGCCATTAGATTTTAGCTCTATCATTGAATCAAGATGTAATGATTACTCTTAAGTAGTGAACCACTCTAAGTGAGAAATGGTATAAGATAATCTCTACTAAGTAATATGAAGATTCATGACTAGAATAGAAGTGTTAGAGATGAATACTATTGGTCAAAACTAGCACTCTCATGCAACACTGGAGCTCTACTATTACCATGGCTTTAGTGACTAAAAAACCTTCGATGGTCATAAATAATGTTAAGATTTGTTCCTATCTTTTATAAAGTTTTTGGAGGGAGAGGCTTAGAAAACACCATCCTCTCTTCTTTCCCCCTAATCCCTATCACCCCGTTACGATTGACAAATTTTAGCTCCTATTCTATACCCATCCTACCCTTTCTTCTCAACACACTCACCTCTAATAACATAAATAAACTTTTAATAAAATTTATAAAAGTAATATATAGCTAAAAATAAGTTTTAGTAAACATATTAATAAATTTATATTAATTGCTAAAAAATTAAAACTTAAATTTATATTTATTGCTAAAAAATTAAAACTTAAATTAAATCAAAAATTAAATAGAATTTAAATATAATAATGTTATAGTACTTAATTAGTATGAAGTCAAAAGAGCACGATGAAATAGAATGAAAATATATTTATTTAACATTTTCTATGATGCTTTTGACTGTTAGTGCTTGGTGCCATAAATAATGGAAACTTTAGGGTATATGAGTATTGTATAAGAGAACGAGGGATGATGTCATAAATAATGATAACTCTAAGGACATATATGGATATTGTGTGGGTATTGTATAAAAAAATATATATGGTATTGTATGGGTATTGTATCATATAAAGGAATATATATGGGTATTATACAAAGGAACGTGGGTGTTGTATGATGAGATAGAACAATTAAAATATAAAGGAATAAGGATGTTGTATGATAAAATTGAATTGTTAAGATTGGGTCTTTATATTTTACAATAAATAATAATAAAATGGTAACCGAATCTTACTTATTTTTACCTTCATTTCATCTGCAAGAGAAACTTGAAAATAGTTCTAAAAAAAAAAAAAAAAACTTTATTTGCGTTTTTATTCCCATAGAAACGGAAAATCTCTGTTTCTAGGGCGGTCCATCTTGGTTGAAATTACCATCTCCGTTTTTTCAGCATGCATGCATGGAGCTCCGGTCGTCGCTATCTCTGACTAAGTGCGCCGAGGCCATCCAACGGCTAGCATTCCCTATTCTTCCAACTTGTCGACTTTTCACCCGCCCATCTTGGGATCTCGTATGCTTCGATTCAGGAAACAAAAAGAAGAGGCTGCTGCCGTTCTTGCTCTCGCACGCTCCTCCTCTAGTCGAAAAATGTTGCGTTGGGCGGCCATGCTTCCCGACGAGGCCTGGGATCACGTCTTCTCCTTCCTCACCGCCAACTGCGACCGCAATGCCGTCTCCCTCGTTTGCCGCGGTTGGTACCACATCGAGCGCCGCTCCCGCCGCGGGATCTTTATCGCCAACTGCTACGCCGCCAGCCCCGCCGCTACCGTCCGCCGATTCACGGGTGTCCAGGCCGCCTACATCAAGGGCAAGTCCCGCCATGCTGCCACCATCATCTTCCCTAGAGAATGGGACTGCGGGGCCGAGTCTTGGGTGGCCGCCATGGCCAAAGGGTGGCCTCAGCTCGAGGAGGTCCACCTCAAGCACATGGTCATCAAAGACGACTGTCTCGAGCTTATAGCCCAGTCGTTCAAGAACCTTAGGGTCCTCGCTCTCTCCAAATGTAAAGGGGTTACTACCAAAGGCCTCGCCGCCATCGCCGCCAATTGCAGGTCTCTCTCTCTCTCTATATATCTGTGTAAATATATATATATTTCGTGAGAGTTTTGGCTAAGATTTTGGTGTTCTAGTGTAAGAATTGTGTGATTTTTTTTTCTTGGGAATAAACTCTCCAAGAAGAAGAAACTTCTCGTTTCGGGAGGGTTTCTTGCCTTAAACATTTGATTTCGGTGGTGGATTTAACTTCTGCCTGTAGAGAGAATGGGATGATCGCGGGGGTGGTTTAGGAATAAGTCCCTTGTGATGGATCGCCTGGACGCTCAAATTTGTGTGATTGATCGTAATCTTGTCTTAAAAATTTTGATATCTGAAGTGGGTTTAGCTTCCGCGCGCCATTAGGAAAAACTCTGACGCTGAAATGAACATTTCTTGAGGGAAGTAAAAGCTCCTACAGATCTGCATGGGCTTCGCATGTAGGATGCTTTTAGGCTTATTTTTCTGAAGATGATCTTGATTCAAAACGAAATGAGGATGGACTACGGGAAGTCCCCGTGGTTTCGTCTACCTTGCAGCCTCATGCTGGAATTCTATCTCTGTTACTAATTTTTTTCTTGGGAGCTTATCCACCAAATTAGCAAATTTACGGAATCCTTGGTAATTTTTCGCCCTCCTATTTATGCAAGAAGAAAATTGGAATTATGAATGAATCTGAGATGAAACATTCTTAGCTCACCAAGAAATGGCCAAGTTCTTTAAAAGAAGTCAACTAAGGATTGCTCACTATAATATGGAAGGTTGATGGGGAATATGAAAGGTTTACGGAGAAAAGACAGCGGAATGCGAAAGATTTGATAGCTTTTTATTGTTGTTGCAACAAGATAGGGCTAAGACCTCAAAAACAAAATATCTCGGGCATTTACTAAAGCTATGGTGCATAACTCAAAAGGTGTTTTCTGTCATAAGCTATCTTGTTCTTTGTAAATTCTATATGATAACCTAAAAAATGTAGTCTGTATGCTCTCGTAGTCCTTGAAGCGAATGTATGTATCAAACTATGCTATATTAGACTGGATGTCTGACAAAAAGTGTAATTTTCTTGTAATAATAGTAACAGAATATCCCGGCAATCTTCTTGCAACATTAGTAATAAAATACTAGTCACTACAAATATCTTTCTTGATTTCTTTGATAAAAAGGGCACTACGTGCTTAACCATTATATTTTCATTTCTTTTTGCGAAATAGCTGCTCTCTTGCAACTGATCTCTTGTTATGCCTTAACATTAAATTAGGTTCCATTATTTATCAAACAATTATGACTGTTATATTTGTCTATCTTGTATGTATCACCAATATCACTTATATGTATACAAGTTTTGATTTACCTACTTAATTATATGATCATTGTACATTATATACTTGAGTTTTTGATCTTCATAAAGTTTAAGATTCGATTTTTTTTTTTACTCTTGAATTCACACAGATTTTGAATTGATCTCTTTCTTTTGTATTTTTTATTTTTGGAATTCATAAACTGTATGGATGTAGGAATGGATGAGATGACAAAATATAGAATTAGATACATTATGTAGCGAAGCCTAGCTTTCTCTCTCTATACATGTATTGCTTAATTTTTTTATTGTTATTATTTGAAAATTATTCTTGCATATGAAATATAATTTTTGCAATTCTTTTTTTTTTTTAGGTATCAACTTTTGATGGTAAATGTAGTTCTTGTATAAATCAGTTTATATATCTAACTCCTACGTGATAAATACAGATTCTCTGAACCTTTTAATGAAATCATTTTGTTATTGCAGAAATCTAATGAAGCTAGACTTGCCAAATACTAAGATAGAGAAAAATTATGCAAACTGGCTTAGCTGTTTTCCTGAATCTTTCACATCTTTGGTAAACCTGAGCTGTTCTTCCAGCTTGGATGAGGAGTTTATCCCTGTCATGGAGCGCCTCGTGAGCAGATGCACCAACATTCAGACCCTTAGGCTCAGTAACACTGTGCCTCTTGGTAGTCTTGTCAAGATCCTGCACAGTGCGCCTCAACTGGCTAACCTTGGAATTAGTTTGTTCTCAACAGATTATGATCCAGAGCTCTTCTCCAATCTTCAATCAGCGTTTGCAAACTGCAAAAGCATGAAGAGCCTACTTCTGTTCTCGAATGTAGATAGACGATACCTTCCAACAATCTACTCACTCTTGGATGGCCTTACATCACTGCTTCTATGTAATTCTCTCATTATTGAAAGACATGACCTCATCAAATTAGTGAGCCGGTGCAAGAATCTACAGCGACTCTGGGTACCATCCCTTAATTTATATTGCAAATATGTTTCTTTTTTGTCTTTTTTCATCATTTGGATGCTGTTTAACCTAAATGTTCGGGCAAAGTTCTGATCATGGCCTTTTAGCGTCATTTATATTCCTTTTATTCGTTTGTAATCTCTGTTCACTTTTTTTATATATACTAATTATGCGAGGACATCAACTATTATATAGGTAGGGAATAACATCGGGAATGATGGGCTAGCTACCGTGGCATCATGTTGTAAGCTGCTTCAAGAACTGCGTATCTTTCCTCTTCTTTATGATTGTCAGGAGCCCTATTTTCTCACTGAATTTGGCCTCGTCACCGTCTCTGCGGGATGCCCAATGCTCGAGCATGTCTTCTACAACTGCGATAAAATGACCAATGCTGCTCTCATCGCTGTTGCCAGGAACCGTCCCAATCTTAAATGCTTCCGTCTCAGCTTGAAGCCCAACACACCTGATTATGTTGCTCAAAAGCCACTTGATGCAGGCTTTAGTGCCATTGTAGAATATTGCAAGGGTCTCAGGCGTCTGTCCCTTGCGGGTCTCCTCACGATGATGTGTTCAGATCTATTGGAGCCTCTGCAAATCGCCTTGAGAAGCTCTCAGTTGACTTAGCTGGGGAAAGCGATCTTGGTCTTCATTACATCCTCTCAGGCTGCACGAGCTTACAGAAGCTGGACATTCAGAACTGCCCATTCGGACTTACAGCTTTGACGTCCAATGCCGCTAAGCTACAGAAAATGCGATACCTTTGGATGTCGTCGTGCCCCGTGAGGTTTGGACCATGCAGGCTTCTGGCCCATGCGATGCCATGGCTTAATGTGGAGGTTACGATGGAAGAAACATTGAATTCACGTCTCGATGATTTCATTGTTAAGAAGCTCTATGTTTACAGGACTGTTGCTGGTCCGAGAGCTGACGCACCACCTTCTGTACCTGGACAGTGAGAGGTGCTTTGAGATAATGAGGTATTGATTCCTACATTTGTTGCCATCCACTTGATTCCTCTTCTTGTTTAAACCAATCATTTCATTAGTACACATGGATGGGACTATATGTTCTTTCCGCCATAACATGTGTTCGCGAGGAGTGCTCACATGAGAAAGCGAGGGTCTTTTCTAGCTCCCATTAGTGCACTGGCAACTCTGTACTCTTATGAAAATTTAAGTTTTGAGCAATATGCTAGCTTCCAATGTACGGAGTGATATTGAAAATTACATTCTTAGTTGCTAAAATTGTTGCAGATAATTACAATAAACAGCGATGTTTAATCATGGCTCTGTGATGTGATATTGAAGAATTTCAGTCAAGCTTTGTTCTCCCATAATGTTTCTCAGATCCTTCTACATCACAAGCATGCCACTATCTCTATGATAAAGTACGCGAGAGTGCTGGAATAAGACTTGATGATGGGTGGTGTACGTGGCAAAATTAGTGCATGATGGTTGTGCCCCGTTCTTGCGTGGATTGTTGGATAGATGAATTTATGTACTGATATTTGCTACCATGGTGTGTTGCCGGGGTTCACTGGAGCGGTACTAATTCTTGGTTTTTTCTTTAATTGATTTCAAGAGTCGAGAGATGGTTGGTTACATGTCAGGCCATGTAAAACAACTGAATGGTAACGTCAGCTGCCTACATATTGCACCTGCACTTGTTAAAATTGAACTTGGAATAAGAACAGCTTTCTACTGTTTTTCTATAAGAATGAACAACAGAACCAAAAGAAAAATAACACAGGTGAAGGAGATAGCAAAATAACATAGAAGAGAATTTTTAAATCAATCCACACTAGTACACTAACGTAGGCCTATTTATAGACTTATGAGGCACACCGTGCCATAGTTGCATGACCACTATATACGAAAATAGTTAAAACATAATCCATCATTATAGCTAGCCTATTGACTCATTTAACAGAAAAGTAGAGCCTAAAGACTCGTTCTTGCATCAATTTCCAACACTCCCCTTTGATGCAAAACTATTGACATCAAGTAATTAACGAAAGTGAGAGAATTTCTCATAAGATAAAGCCTTGGTCATATTGTCAGCAACTTGAATGTTCATCGAGCAGTGGTGCAAGTCTACTAATCCTTCCGCTACAATTTCTCTAATAAAGTGATGCCGAATTCCAATATACTTCATTCGCCCATGAAATGTAGGATTATTTGTCATTGATATTATTGATTTATTATTATAGAAGATGGTAGCAGCATCAAGTTGAGTATGATGAAGATCTTCAAGAACCCTTCAAACCATATTGCTTGACACGCCGTAGATGTAGCTGCAATATACTTTGCTTCAGAGGATGATAAGGCTGTCATGCCTTGCTTCTTCGATGTCCAAGAGATGGTTCCTGATCCAAGAGTGAAACAATAACCTGATGTGCTTTTCCTGTCATCCAAAGAATTTGCGTAATCACTATCTATAAAACCAGTAAGCTTGAAGTTAGTAACTGAAAAGTACCAAATCCCAAAATTAATGGTGCCATGAATGTATCTCAGAATGCATTTTGCTACTCCCAAATGATGCGTTGTAGAGTTGTGCATAAACCTTGAAACTTAACAGACATCAAACATAACATCTGAACGAGTATGAGTCAAATACATCAGTCCTCAAATTAATTTTCTAAAATATGTTGCATCAACCTTCCCTTCTAGACATAACTTTTCTCCTGCATTCATTGGAGTTCTGCAACCTTTGCAATTTTCCATATTAAATTTCTTTAATAGACCATATGCATACTTCTCCTAAGAAAGAAAAATTCCATTTTGTGTTTGCTTAATTTCAAGACACAGAAAGTAATGTAAGAGACCCAGATCAGTCATTTCAAATTCATTCATCATTCTCACCTTAAACTCTTCAATAAGAGAGTATGAAAATCCAGTATAGATCATATCATCAACATATAATGACATAATAAGAATATCTTTACCTTTCACCTTGATATAGAGAGTTGGTTCATTTTTACTTCTGTGAAAACCATTTTTCAGAAAATAGGCATCTATTCTATTGTACCATGCCCTTGGAGCCTGTTTTAACCCATATAGTGCCTTTCGTAATTTGTACACTTTCTCCTCCATTCCTTGAACTGCAAATCCCTATGGTTGCTCAACAAATAAAGTTTCTTCAAACACACCATTAAGAAATGCTGATTTAACACCAAATTGGTAGACTAACTATTTCTTCTGTGCAGCTAGAGCTAATACAATTCTTATTGTTTCAATTCTAGCAATGGAAGAAGATGTTTCAAAGAAATCAATACCTTCTTATTGTTCATACCCCTTTGCGATGAGCCGTGCCTTGTACTTCTATATATTGTCATTAGCATTGTACTTATTCTTGAAAACCCATTTAGGACTATCACATTCTTCCCTTCTGTCAAGTCTACTAGCTCCCATGTGTTGTTTCTTTCAATTGCTGCAATTTCACTTTCCATAGCTTGCTTCCATTCTTCCCTTTGAATTGCTTCCTCAAAACATGATGGTTCTATTGCTGCAAGAGCATAGTTACATGATTCATATATTTCCCTTAAAGATTTCATCTTCCTTGGAGGAGATTCAAAACCAAAATGGCTCACAAACAACTTCTTGTGTTCTCATGCTCCATGGAGATCTTTCAAGATTCAAGGATAATGGGTTTCTAATTAGAGAGGTAATAGAAGTAACACGTTCCCCCCTAGTGGTTGAGCAAGGTGTGATTTCTCCATCTCCATAAATCTTGAAGGAACCTGTTCAACTTCATTCAAGCTATAACACCCATTCTCATCAAAAATTACATCCCTACTCATAATAAGCTTCTTAGTAATGGGAGGATCAAATAAGCGATAACCTTTGGTTTGGTTTGCTCACTGTATCCAACAAAGATACACATCAAACTTTTCTCATCAAGTTTATGCCTTGTTTCAGAATTTACATGAGCATAGGCAAGAGAACCAAATATTCTTAAATGACTTTCTTGAGGCTTTTGTTCACACCAAGCTTCATATGGAGTATGATTTCAAATAGCATTTGTAGGAGACCTATTTAGTAGATATACCGAGGTTGCCACAGCTTTTGCCCATAAATAGTTTAAAAGATTTTTAGCCTTCAGCATTTTTCTAGCTGTCTCAACTATTGTCCGATTCTTCCTTTTGGCCATGCCATTCTGCTCCGATATGTAACTTGTTGTTAACTGCCAATGAATTGCATTTGTTTCATAAAAGGACTGAAACTCATTAGATAAAAATTCTGCCCCACGATATGTCCTCAAGGTCCTTAATGTAGTACCTAGACTGTTTTTCAACATATGCCTTGAATATTAAAAACTTAGAGAAGGCTTCATGCTTAGACCTTAAGAAATGCACCCAACTCATCCTACTAAAATCATCTACAAATAAGAGAAAATACTTACTCCCGTTCAATGTTGGAGTTTGCATAGGCCCACAGTTGTCTGCATGCACTAACTATAATGGCTTTTGTGCTCTCCATGACTACTTTATTGGAAAAGATGTTCTATGATGCTTTCCATAGATGCAACCTTCACAAATGAGCTCCACCTTTTCAATGTTGGGTAATCCAAACACCATTCTTCTGTTGTAGTAACTTCAAGCCACCATAGTTCAAATGTAAATATCTCATATGCCACAACAAAGAGTCATTCTTTAAACTAGAGACAAGAGCATGGTCATCAAGACACGAAAATTCCAAAGGAAACATTTTGTTAGCTAACATGTTGACTGTCAAAATGGTAACACCAGATTTCAAATTATGGATTTCAGATGTATTTCCTTGAAAAACAATCGAATAACCTCTTTGTACTAATTGTCCAATGCTTAACAAATTATGAGCTAAACAGGAATATAAAGGACATCATGAATTTATTTTTCTTTACCCGATTTAGTCTTGATAGTGATAACACCTTTGCTTGCAGCTTGAACTTGTTTGCCATCTCCAAGTTGAACTTGTAGTTTTACTGAATCATCAATGATTCTCCAAGTTGAACTTGTAGTTTTACTGAATCATCAATGATTTTGAAGATTCCTTTCAAGCCTGTCATATGATTGCTGCAACCACTGTCTAATAGCCAGATATCATTCTTATTCTAACATTATAATAGGTTAGAAAGAGATTGTTATCATCCATTTGTTCAGTAATATTAGCTACATTAGCTTGTTGTTCAGACTTTCTTCTACAAAAATGTTTAATATAACCATACATCTTACAAAAATTACATTGGACATTTGCATAGCGATAACCTTGCACATTATTAAAGCTTCTGTGTTCTTTGAATGATGATCTTCCTCTGCTTCATCCATGGTTACCACTATAAAAAAACCTATGCAGGCAGATTTATGCAATCTATTTATATTTTTTATTTTTAAAACAACAAAATTAATGATAATAGTGCATGTAAATGATATTAAAAAGTTAGAAAGCAAAATATAAAACCATTTTATATTAATGATTTGATCATATCAAATTACAGTAAGGTACTTTACCTTTGTAAACTGCTGGATGGTTGAAGAGAAGAGCCCACACACACGACCTCTATAGGTCTATAGGTAGTTCACACCTGGGCTCTTTCCTGATCAAATCCTTCGGAGTGCTACTCCTTAGGATCCATGAAGGCTGATCTCCTTCTTCCTTTGGAAGGCAATCAAATCCTTCGGAGTGCTAGCTCCTTAGGATCTATGAAGGCTGATCTCCTTCTTCTCCCTTTGGATAACAAGACGGTCTTATAGCCAAAGAAGAACTAGTAAAGGTAGAAGATGAACCCTTCTCTAAACTACTCTCTACTCATCCAAAAACTTAATCCTCAAAAATCCTATACTAAGGTAGAAAACCTTTCTCTAAGTTAGAAAACCCTCCAAAAGTCTTCTAAGGCTACCACCTACTATAACCCTTATATAAAGGCTAGAATGAGGGGAAGAGGTTTGGAATATTGAAGGATTTGTGGAGAGTAGGAGAGGTTTGGAAGGTGGAGGGATTTGGGAAGAGGTTTTACGTTTGAAAGGTGGAGGGACTTTAGGAGAGGGTTAAGAAGAAAACATTATTTAGCTTAATTTTTTTGCTAGTAAATTATTGAGATTATTGGCGTTTAAATTTTTACATCGGTAATAATATAAATCGTTGGACAATGCCGCCAACATAGTAATCCGAGAAATTTGGCCGACATTTATATTGTTACGCTGGTAATAACATATGTTTTTTGTGGCATTTAAACAAATGCCATTAATTTATTAATTATACATCGTTATATTAACCGTGATTTGCAGCATTTTAATATACCTCCGATAATAACATATAACATCAGTAGCATTTCACAAAATGCCGACAATTGATAGAGTTTATGCTAGTAAAGTATTGAGTTTTTTGAGGTTTATATCGTTTAAACAAATGCTGGTCATTGATTAATTTTACGTTGGTAAATTAGTAGTTTGTCGGCGTTAATATTGTTATGCCAAAATTAATTATATGCATTGGCGACACTTATAAATATCAAAATTTGATCAATGAAATGCTGGTAAACTATTATATATTTATTGATAGTAAAATAAATAAAATAAAATAAAAAATTATTAAATACACCCAAAAATTGGGTAAGTGTCGTACAATATTTCTTTTGAAAAAATATAGCTATTATTTAAAATTTAATATTTTAATATGGATTTCATATTTAATCTTGTTTAAAAAAGAATGTGGTGCTTGCGAACTTTATGACAAAATATGTTAAACATCATACTAAGATTGTAACTCCCAAAAAGAGTAGTAAAAATAATGTATAATCCAGCACTTCTCCTTTCACAATCTATCCTAATTCCAACTTAGCAAAACATAGCAAATGTCGATATATATATATATATGGCATAACCATAAATATAGTCTCAATTAAGGAAAGTTGTGAATCCCACCAAAACAGAGCAAACATCGATATATTAAATATAGTCTCAATTATAGTCTCGATTAAATATAGTCTCAATTATAGTCTCGCTTATAATCCCAACCCTCAATCATCGTCCTCTTCGTTCTCTTCCTTTTCTTCATCTTCCTCTTGATCTTCTTCCTCTTCAACATTTTTCTCTTCATCTTTCTCTTCCTCTTCATTCTCTTTTCATTTTTGTCTGATGCTTGAATATAAATTCAAATGAGAGTTCAAAAAATTTCAATAAAAGGTTGATTTATATCAACTAAATATATGTGGGGTGCTCACCTGTGCATGCACGAATGTGTTTACTAAGTTTTGTAATTCAGTTAATTCATTCCGCATTTTCTCAAATTAACTCTTCCTTTGATATACCATCTTCTTGGTTTGAAGTCGGTAGTGAATATTGACAAGTTTGCCTTGTAGGGGTTGGCCCAAACCCCAAACCGCGCACACGTCTAGGCCGTTCTAGGCCCATAACTTTTGAATAAACATCATCTGATGCCCAAGTCATGGTTCCTCCAGATCCCATTTCTATAGACTTTGTGTCCTGTGTTAAAAGTTCCTCCATCTCAACATATAATAGATAATAAAAAATACACATTATTCTTCATTTATAAATCCTTTAAAATTAAAAAAGTTATAAATTTGAAAGTAAACATACCACTTTCTTCCTCGTGTCATCATTGTAGTGTGTGCCATCCTTTTTCTTATGGGACTTGACAAACAACTAGGCTCGACTTGGCATTGCCCCAGTTGATTTTTTCTACATCCAACATTTTAGATTAAACACATATATCAAAAACAAAGAACTAACAAATATTCAATAATAAATAAATATTAATTAAATAAATATCACATCATGGGCATATCTTGCTAAACTTTTTGATCCTTCGCTATGAAGAACCACCTACTTCTTACGACACTCCCAACATGTAAAATATTATGAGAATTATAATTAAAATAACTAGTTCATTGACTTATAAATCTATAATAGAAATACACAAATTGTTACCATATATTTTGGATCAAACCAAAGATTGGCCAACTCTGCTAGTTGCTCTAAGTCCACCATATCGGGACTAGCCCTTACCACAACTTGTGCTGCAGATGTGTCTTTTTCCTTAAGTAATTTTTTCTTCAATTTATGGTTGTAGTCTTTCCATTTCTTTCCCAAGTCCTTTAGTATCCATTTTTTGAATATGTCCAATTTATCATTAGGAACTTTAAACTTTCCCTATAGTCAAAATAAATTTACACAGGTGAGTAAGAAGCTTTCTAACAAAAATTTCAAAATATACCTAATTAATTAATAATAATGTTTTAATATGAAAAATCATATATATCTTTATAAGACCCCACGCCTCCTTCTTTATGGTTTTAGGTACCGACCTCCGATCTTTGTAAATTATTGGAACCAACTTATTACTTCTCGCTATCAGACCACCAAACCTTACCACCTTTGAGTCTTGCTTTTTGATGGGATGACCAAGATTGTTGAGCTCCATTTCAATTCGCTTCCCTATTGGAAAATTCCAAATGTCATGAATAGAGTGCAATAGTCTCTTTACTCGATTTTTATTACTAGCTGCAAAAATAGATTTAGTTATATTGTTAGTATTTTGTAAATCTACAGTCATAGTGAAGTAAATAATAAGAAAAACAAAAACATACCGACGATGATGAGAAAGCGATCTCCAAGGTTAGAACACAAGTCAACATTTTCTGCTTTCGAAGTAGGTGCTATTGGTACAGATATGCATGGCTCAGTCTCTCTGCTCATCTTCGTATGTGTGGATAGTTGGCCTCCCATTTGGCTCGTTGTAGAAGGTTGGGTCCCTTGCTATAAAGATAATGATGATTCTATAGAAGGTTGAGTCCCTTGCGATGAAGATATTGATGGCTGGGAAGGATAATCTATAGAAGGTGGTGACTCCACCATCCTACCAATGGAAAGGGGTGGCCCATCGACAGATGGTAATGAATGGGCTGCCCTATTAGATTGTGGCTCACTATGGATAACTTGTAGTCTTGTAGATTGTCTTAGCAACTATGGTATGGACATCTTTGCCTTTTTTTTGGACCCATTGTACCTATACAAAAAGAAATTTACATATATGCAAATCAATAGAAAAATGACATATTTGGAGCATGATATGAGATAGATTTATGTGATAAGAGATATCATGTTAAATAGTCTAAAATTATATATTTCTTACTCAACACTATTGAGGAGTTTCTATCATCATTCCATCTATGTCATTTCGCATCCAAACAACATTGTCATTACCAGGTTCAATAGCTTCATGGTTGGAAGTGTTAATACAATATTCATTGACTAAATATTCATCCTCATCGTTGTCAGTCACTTCCTCTTCACCAGTGTCATACACGTCTCTTGGTTTTGTCTTAACAACCACAACCCAATTTGGGCATATTTCATTTGCCACATAAAATACTTGAGATACTTGGGAAGATAAAACAAACGGATCATCAGTTATCCGACTACCAGTGTGTACTAAATGAGAAAAATTTACAAGAGTAAATCCAAACTCGTCCACCTTAATACCTCTACCCCAAGCTGTTAGGAAATATGTCCTACAGCCAATCGTCTAGCTTGTAGACAGTTATGAGTTGATGTATATGAACATGATTTATTCAATAAATAAAAGTAAATTTTAGCCATACAGCATATAGTTTACATCTTCTAGTAGAATTCCAATATGTTGTAGTCCTTAGAGTTACATGTATTCGATAATGGAGGAATTGTTGAGTAACTCTTAAATAAGTTCGTGGCCAAATGATACGTCGTTAACAAGGACGACGATGTAATCAAGTGTAGGTCGTTGTATGTCATATGGGTTGGTTTGTTCTCTTAAACCAAGGAGTGTATAACACTGGTATGACATGCGGGTGAGTATAGGAGTACATTCACTGAACAGTGACTCATCTCTGTTGAGTGCTCAGCTGCCTGGAGCAACTCACAGAAAGGCAATGGGTATAAGTATCCCTTTGACATAAGACTATCATGTTGACTTGATAAGCAACTCACTGTACTTAGGTACTGGACCACCCGGATTTCTAATCCGATGATGGAAGGTTGCTGGGTGCAGTTAAGTACTTATTAGGTCAGTGATGAGTCAAGATGGGATTGTTCACTCTAAGTGTTAGAGAGAGTGCTCGAACTATGTTTCAATTTAGCAAAACCTTGGCCAAGGTAATCTTTGAGAGGTGTCACAAGATTCATTGCATTGAAACATACTTGGGTGATTTACTCGGAGTTGGCAATTAACTCCGTATTCGCTCAGAGTACTAGGATAAGGGGATGAATTATGCCGCAACCATAGCCTGGGTTCCAGAATGTTACCTTGTGCAAATTTGATCTATCCGGACATCGAGAACCATGGCTATATGGTCACATTGATTAGTATAGGAAGCGTTCCTGTGCTACCGGCTTAGGTTTGAACCTATGGAGTCACACACATAGTCGGATGACTTGTACGCAGGTGTGATCACTGATTTGAGTGGGACTCAATCAGATGGGTCATACGGGGTTCGTTCTGGCTATGTCTAGCTAGCTCTAGACATTAGCGGCAGCACCTACTTCGAGGATGATTTGAGTTAGTCAGTAACTCAAATAGAATTTTGGGACATGATATGAATCTAAAATAAAGTTAATTTAAACCATGGACCAATGGTTGGTCTGATAACAGAGTGGTTTGGATCCTGATTCGAAGTGGTTCGATCCGGATATCCAATAGAGCCTCTGAAAGTTTATTTATGAATTTTGAATTCATAAATCACTTCGGATTGGAGCTCGGCAAGATATAATATGAAGTATGGTTCAAGAGCTACGAGTAGCTTCTTTCAGATTTAAATTTGGACTTCAAACGGAATTGATTGGATCAATTCTGTTAACAAAAAGAAATTTTAATTGATAATATCTTTCATTCGTCATCATTCACTTGTTATAATATACGAGAGGATGCTCAAAGGTCCCGTTGCTTTAAGTTTCCTTTTAGCTCGCCGTTTGAGGACCATTTGAGGACGCATTGATGAGGTGACTGCGGATTTAATGCCATTATGTGATTCATGTAATTGCATTTTAAAAAGCTCTTTCACATTTTTTTTTTGATTGTGGAATTTTTTATCGGATATAAAAGGTTACGATGTGAATAAAAAAAGTGTGAACAGGTAAGAAGAAAAAATTGACATAGATTTTTCCATGAAAGCTGATCTTCTGCAATCACAGAAAGTATGCAAAAAGTTAAATTAGAGATTGTATCTTCTTGGGAGAAGAGTTCTCCTTCCATTGTTCAAGAATTAGAGATTGTATCTTCTTGGGAGAAGAGTTCTCTTTCCATTGTTCAAGAATTCCACCTCCTGTCTGCATTCATCAGGCGTGCGTGTGATATAGAGGAGCGGCAGGCGTGCGTGTGATATAGAGGAGCGGGCGCGTGCGGTGCGTGCAAGGCACGAAGGGGCGCGTGCGGTGCATGCAAGGCACGAAGGGGAACTCTTTGCAGATCAGATCTGCTACCTTCGTTATCAATAGCTTCCGCAATGAGAGGTACTATTTTAAACTTAAATAAATAATCTTAAATTTTAGATCTATTAATTTTCTTTAATTAATATTCAACGTGAATATTAAAATTGATTTACATGCTTTCCACCTTGAGATCCTGTGCATAGGAAAAACTATTTTTTTCCTTTAAATGGTATCAGAGCCATGGTTAAGGCTTAGGAATGCATGTATAAGCATAATAGATCTGATATAATTATGCATACATAATCTAATGTAGATCTAAAGTTGATCTTATTTTGATTACTTTAGATCTTTAGTAGATTTAAAAGTTTTGCATGATGAAAGCATGTTAAAGTTATTTAATGATGATTAAATATATGTTTTAAAATAGATCTAATGTAGATATTGCATGCTGTGTTCTATTATATCTTGGATTGGGTATATTCACCAAGCCGTCCGGTCATAGGGAGGTTTCATAGCCTCTGTTTCCTTATTCAAGAAAGGTTTCCTATGACGTGTAAGGGTGTTAATGTGAAAGAACCCATGAACGGATGTACAGAAGAAAGAAAGATTAAAATATGTTTTGACCGAATTAATCTTTTATTTTGTGATAATTTTGATTAGATCCAAAATTAATTAAAGATGAAATGTTAATAAAGATTAACATTAAGACATCTTAATTGATTTAAAACTTAATTATAAATTACAATAAAATTGTTTTACGTAAAAGTTAGATCACATAAAATAGAAAGAAAGTAAAGATGTTTTACGAAAAAATTTTGAAAAATATTTCAAAATCAGAACTCAAAATTGAAATTGGTTCAAATTTGAAAAGGAGTTAACTTAAGATCTATAATTATGAATTGAAGACCTTAAGACATGATCATAAATTATGGGCTAATTGGGTTAATATGAATCAGGTTCTCTAAATGGGTTAGACCTAAGGTTAGATGAATTGGACTAAATTAAAAAATTGAATCTAATCAAATGTTGAGATACATTTTTTTTCTTGAGATCCATCTAATTATATTAGATTGATCAGTCCATACATCTAAATGGACTTGATTTGGGGCTCAGTGGACACCCAAGTCTTTAGGCAAATTTAATTGGGTCTGGTCAACCACTTGGTGTCTAGAAAGGTTCTGATCAAGGTCACAGCTACCTCTAACCTGGCTAGTTGATTATCAGCTAGTGTCTAGGCAAGATGGTTAATGGCGCAACTCGGCCTTTTGATCAAGTCGGCCTGGCTAAGTGGTCCCAGCACTTGATTAGACTAGCCTATTGACTTGGGCTAACCCATGCTTCCTAAGGAAAATCAGTCTGACTGATTTAGGTACCCATGGACCAAATTAATAAACCCAACTAAATGGTTTAGTGGGAGAATACATAAATTGGTCCATGTTATTCATGTGTAACAAATTAATCAAACCCTCTAAAATTATTAGGTCCCTAAAATGACTAAATTATGGGGATAATTAGATCATAGCCTCCCATTAAGAGAGTGATAATTAGTCTAATGGCTAAGATGATTATTGGAGGCCCAAAGGCCTGGTACTCATCTGGTCTTTGGAATTATCATTCATATTATGATGGTTCAATGCAACTCTCTCAACGATGGTCAGGTGGGCCAGCCAAAGTCGGGCTTGACCAATTCCTTGGTTAGAAGCTTGAACATGTCATGTTAATGGTTGGACCTAACCAGGACACCCAATAGGAGGCCCAAAGGCCGATTGACATGCAACCTGGGGCAAAATAAATTACTAGAAATTGTTTGGGGAAACAATTAGTTATGAACCTACCTTTAGATACATGTGGGTGGGCCGGCCAAAGTCGGGCTCATATGTAGTCTATTGGGTTCTAGTACCCACTAAGAAATTAGGAGTAATTTTCTGGGTTAGAGGTAGGGGCTACCAACCTGAATAAAATAGTAGGAAAACTTTAGACCATATGTCAAAGTCTATAGGTTTAAATAAATCATGTACACTAATAAGTTTTTGGTTTTCCTTTCAGAAATGTCTACAAATCTGTTGCTCCAGTCACTGCTGGACAATGATAAACTGACAGGTCCAAACTTCAATAGCTGGTATCAAAGGCTTAGGATAGTCCTAGAGCATGAAAGGATCCTTTATGTGATAATGGATCCTGCACCTGAGCAGCCAGCCCCAATGTGCCTGGTGTGGCCAGGGACACTTATCTGAAGTGGACCAATGACCGCACCACAATGCGTTGCATAATACTGGCTTCTATGAATGATGAGTTCAGCAGGAAATTTGAGGAGGCCCAACCGGAACAAATACTCCAAATGTTGAAGGAATCTTTCGAGATGCCAGACAATGTTGAAAGGTACAAAATGTTTAGTGCCATCTTTAACGCACGTATGCATGATGGGACTTCTGTTACCGATCATGTACTGTACATGATCGAGACGATAGAACGTCTGGGCAAACTTGGATTTACTTTGCATGAGCAACTTGGGAAGGATGCCATACTGAACTCACTGCCTAGCTCCTACCTGGACTTTCTTAGTCATTATAGAATGACGAAGCCTGCAGTAAACTATCATGGATTGCTGGGTCTACTGTAGACTTTTGAGAAAGACCACCAGCTTCAAAAGAAGATAGTAAACTTGGTGGGAGGTTCAGGGGCAGGACGTTATCACCCTAAGAAAGGGATGAAGAAGAAAAATAAAAGAAAAAAGGTGCAACATGCTGGGCCTAGTCAGACCAAGAAGAAGAAGGCTGACAAAAGTCTACTGCAAGAAGCTAGGTCACTGGAAGAGGAACTGTCCCTAGTACATAGCAACCCTGGATCCTAACAGGCCTAAGAAGAAAAACCAGAAGGAGTTGCTGGACAAGGTATTTATATGATAACACCTTGTAATTTTTCTATCTGTGATACTACTAATTGGGTATTAGATACCGGGAGTCCAATTCATATTTACAATTCTTTGTAGGGGCTTCGAATTAGTAGAAGATTCAAAGAAGGTGAAAGATTCCTAAACGTGGGTGATGGAAGCCGAGTTCCAGTACTGGCGTTGGGAGTCATGGAGCTTTATTTTGAATTATAAAATATTGCTTAGTGAATATCACTATTGTCCTGCATTTTTATTTAATGTCATTTCTATAGGCCAGTTGGCTATTGAAGGATATGATTTTTCAATAAAGAAATATATTTTAAATATCATTATGAATGATGTACCAGTGATGTGTGGACAATTGAGCAATGGAATTTACCTTCTATCATAGCCTGTTAATGCATTATGCACTCCAAACAAATGCCCTAAAATAGATGATGTCGATGACTCATACCTTTGGCACTGTAGGCTAGGTCATATAAACAAGAACAGGATAAGCAGGTTAGTCAGAGAGGGCATCCTCAATGACATTGATTGTGAATCAATTAAAACTTGTGAATCCTGTCTTCTTGGGAAATGACCAAGTCACCTTTTACAGGAAAAGGTGAAAGAGCCAAAGAGATTCTAGGTGTTGGCCCAGATGGCAACCCAAGAGGGGGGGGGTGAATTGGGTTCTTAAAAATTTAAGACTTTTTGAAATGTTTTAAACAAATTAACTCAAGATGTGCAAGTGAGAGAAATTAACTTATAAGCAATGCACAAACAGAAATATAAGAGAGATAGAGTGAGAGACAAATGAGCACGGCAAACACAAGAAGATTTTATAGTGGTTCGGTGCAACCAGCACCTACGTCCACTCCCAAGATTCACTTGGGTCCACACTATAATCTCCCTAGATTACAGCCGAGTTGTTTTACAAGCTCACAACTCAAACTTGTTGTTTTTCCGGGATCACAACGAACCCAGCCGGTTTTACACGGGCTTACCAGCACAAAACCCAACTCGTTGTTTTTAACGGGATCACAACGAACCCAACGTAAGCTATCCCAAGCTTACAACGAGGTACAACTACCTCCACTGATTCAATCCACTGATTGAATCAGTACACAAGAAAATAATTTAGAGTTTAAATACAAACAGCTCCTCTTGAGCAGAATAATCAAAATAAAACTTAGGTTTAGAAAAGCCTGATTAATAAGCTTGAATGCAGGCTTGGCTTCTTTGCTTCTCTTCTCCAACTCCTTTGAAGTGTGAATCAGGCCTCAGCACAGATTCTCCTAGCTTTGGGGCTTTTGGATGTTGGTTGAAGCTTTTCTCTTTTCTTCTAGGTTGGAAGATCTTGATTTGCTCTTGGTTGCTTTGGGATCTCCTCTTGAACTTTTGTTGATTGTAGCTCTGGAGCACACGAATCTCTCTCTTTGATTTCACTCCTTTTGAATCTCTTTTCTTGACTCAAATGATTTTTCCAATGAAGCTCTGTTTTTCCCTCTTTTTGAAAGATTTTCTTTTCTCTCTTTTTCTCTATTTTGTTTTTGATTTGAAAAGAGCTCCTCTATTTATAGATTCTGCAAAAATATATCCGTTAGAAACACAAAATATAGCCGTTATTTGAAAATATTACCGTTGGGGCTGACGTGTCATCGTGAAAAATTGCGCCCAGAATTTCGCGGAGTCGACTCGAGCACTGTGGGAGTCGGCTCGAAGTCGATTACTAAAAATAGAAACATTTAAAATGTTAGAGGGTCGACTCGCGAAAACCAAAGTGTCGGCTCCTGACAGTCGGGGGTCGACTCGAAGAAAATGGGGAGTCGACTCGAGAAGCGCTCAAAAAACATGCTTTCTGTTGTTTGAGCGGAGTCGGCTCGCACAGTCCAGGAGTCGGCTCGCACAGAGTCAGGGGTCGACTCTTGAAATCCAAGGGTCGACTCGAGAAAATCAGAAATCTCTGTTACTTACTGGAGTCGACTCTGAAACTCTAGAGTCGGCTCCGGAACGTATCAAAAATCAGAAATTTTCTGATTGACTTTGAAATTCGTCCCAGAATAATTTTAAATGAAATTTTGACTTGAATACAATAAATATGACATTAAGCATGAATTCAAGACATGTTTCAAGAAATCATTGATTGAAATATAACGTGTAAAAATTCCTTTTTGAAATCTTAAATATAGAGCTTGAAACTTCTTTTTCAAATTGATTCAAAACTCAGTGAATTTAAACATTGAGAGTCCATTGCTTTCATTTTGAATAAGCTCAAGGTTTTTGATAAATAAACTCATTATTTTCTTTAAAATACTCATGGCTTTTGGAAATCATCAAAATCAATAAAGTTGGGGTAATTAAATAATTACAATCTCCCAAATTTCTCAACAATCTCCCCCTTTTTGATGATGACAAAAACATTGAGTATATGCATGTTTGAATTGAAAATTTTCTGAAACCAAAATCAATTTTTATGTTCATTGAGAGGCTCCCCCTAAATGAGGTAGCTCCCCCTATGAAACTCAATTTTATAATTCATTCAAAATTTTCAATTTTAAGTTCAAGCAAATAATTTTTCCCTTTTTAAATTTTAAGCATAATGATAACCAAATTATCTCTCCCTTTAAGTTAACTCTCCCCTTTAATATTCAAATTATCTCTCCCTCTTTCAAATTTAAAATTTGATTGCATTGAAAGTAATTGAAAGAATTGAAAGCATATACGATTAAATAAAATCTCTCCCCCTTTTTTGTAATCAACAAAAAGGTTAGGATAAAGTCATTGCATCAAGAATGTATTAATTTTCAAGTTTTCCATATAATCATTAAACTTTCAACCATTTATCTAATTGTATCAACTTCATTGAAATTCATTATATCAAATTCAAATACAAGCTTCATAAGTAAACTTTCATTGCATTGCTAATTCATCAAATCAAGCATCCAATACATTAAAGAAATTGCTTAGACAAAAGTTAAAATATTCATTGCATCAAAATGAGATTACAAAGTGAACTTCATTACATCAAAATGAGAAATACATCAAAATAAGATTACATTAAAAAATTCTTCTAGTAATCCTATTAAGTGATCTACAATCTTCATCCTTCACATTGTAGTTTAACATAATCTTTAAGCTTTCATTTACAAAAGTACAAGCAGTTAAATCTTATCCTGAAGCTCGGCGTTGCACTGGGAATAGGTCTCTGAGTCACCACAGATATCCTTAAGTTCTCCAAAAATATTCTTCAAGTCTTCACTTAAGGAGCTGGTGGATGAACTAAGAGTAGATTCAATAGATGCAACCCGATCACTAAGAATACAAAGCTTCTTTCAAATTCATAAACTTTTCATCAAATTCATTTTTCAATCTATTTTCATGCTCACTAATCTCAGATTTGAATAAAGATCTAAGCTGATCTAACTGAACATCAGAAAAGCTACAGATGATGAAGTAGATGTCTGAGCTGGAGCAGGAACAGGAACAGCAGGGGCAGGAGCTAGAATCTGGAACAGAAGAGCTCTGAGGAGGCTCAGGTGAAGAATGTCTCACAGAAGGTCTGGGGGCCTCAGCATCCATAGCTCTGTCCTCTGCAATATTCTTCCTCTCCCATCTTCCATTCCTCTTAACAAACCCATTCGATGAATAGTAGCCAAAGAGTAATAATCAGTATGCCTTAATTCCTTCTTTGGCTCACTATCACCAAATACAATCCCTTGGCTTTGAAATAACTTAGTTAGAACCATGCCATAGGGCAAACTTGACTTCTTCTTCCCTCCACAATCAGCAATGTACCAAATGATCATCCGAGGCAGATTAATAGGCTTCCCAGAAACTACGGCATCCATAATAAAAATATCTCTCTCAGATACATAATCGAATCTGCCAGTCTTGGGAACAAAATTCTACTGCAGATGTTGTGAAGTAACCTTAGCTCCAAAGGCAATTGACTTGCAAAAACTTCTTCAAACCCTCAAAATTTCTGTTCAATAATCTTGTGAGGGCAGGAGATCTATCCTTCGGGGCAAGGTGGATGGTCCAGATAGGGGTAAATCTAACAGTCTAGATAAAATAGTGGCAGTGATATTCAACCAATGCCTCTCACCACGCTCACTAACCATCATCTCCTCTAGTCAAATTTGTAAAATTCCTTAACTAAGCAGGATAGTGGGACAATCCAAGTGAACATATTTCTCAAGTCCCATCTCAATCAATTGTCTACCAATAATAAATCCTTCATTCTCAAATAACTCAAAATCAACCTTTTCTACCGGTTGTAACAACTCTACTGGCAAGGTGATCTACCTGAAGAGTGGTAGCTGGAACAGGAGAACCACTCGGAGAAGGGGTAGAGGACGAATCCGGAGACGGCTCGCGGACGGGTCGTCGAACGGTCCTTTCCTCTTCAATCCGGCGCCACTACTGCTAGCTCCACGGGTTTTAGGTGCCATAGATCTTGGAGTGAATAATCAGAGGTTTTTGGAGTTTTGGAGGGTTTGGGAAAGCTTTGGAAAGGATTTGGAATGATTGGAAATGATTGAAATGTCCGTGGGGTCGACTCGTGCCCTAAATAATCAACTGGGACCACGTCGAGTCGACTCGCGCAAAGCGTGGAGTCGGCTCCCGAGTAGTCACAGAGCACGGACCCGAATCGAGTCGACTCGCGCAGAGCGGGGGTCGGCTCCCGAGTTTCAACAGAAACAGGGGTCGACTCCGATACTGTCCGAGTCGGCTCCGAGACCATTTCAGAAAAAAAAATAAAGATTCAGAGAATCTGAAATGAGTCCGGAATTTGATCTTTGAGTATGATTAAAAATCATGGATTTTGAGAGATCAAATTGATATGAGTTCTAGATAAAATTTCCTTAAGATTTTGAGAAATTGAAAGAACTCTAGATACATTTCCTTAGGGGTTTCAAAATCTATTCCAAAGGATCACAAATCCTAATTCTCCTCTAAGATAACAAAATCTTTCTTCGCTTAAAGGTTTTGTAAAAATATCAGCTAATTGTTCTTCAGTGTTAACATAATCAAGACAAATTTCTTCATTAGCTACATGTTCTCTTATAAATGATATCTAATTTCTATGTGTTTTGTCCTTGAATGTTGAATTGGATTTTTAGTTAAATTGATTGCGCTTGTATTATCACATTTTATGGGTGTCTTATTAAGTGTGATACCATAGTCTTCAAGTTGTCGCTTAATCCATAGGATTTGCGCACAGCAACTTCCAGCTGCTACATATTCAGCTTCAGTAGTTGATAATGCAACTGAATTTTGCTTTTTGCTAAACCATGAGATTAAGTTACTTCCTAAGAATTGGCATGCACCACTTGTGCTTTTTCTATCTAATTTACATCCAGCATAATCAGAATCTGTATGCAATTAGGTTTAATGTGGAGTCTCTAGAATACCATAAACCTACATTTTTTGTTCCATTTAGATATCTTAAGTATTCTTTTAACAGCTATTAAATGTGATTCTTTAGGTTCTGATTGAAATCTAGCACATAAACATACAGCAAACATAATATCTGGTCTACTTGCTGTTAAATAAAGAAGGGATCCGATTATACCTCGATAATATTTTGATCAACCTTCTTACCTTCTTCATCTTTGTCCAGCTTGCATGAAGGACTCATTGGTGTTCCGAGGGGTTTCATTGATTCCATACCAAACTTTTTAGTAGTTCTCTTGTGTATTTTGTTTGGTTGATGAAGATTCCCTCTTTGCTTTGTTTGATTTGGAGTCCAAGGAAGAAGTTGAGTTCTCCCATCATGCTCATCTCGAATTCTCCCTGCATTAACTTGGCAAATTCTTGACATAGAGAATCGTTAGTAGCACCAAAAATAATGTCATCAACGTATATTTGTACTACAAGTAAATCTTTACTTTTTCTTTTCAAAACAAAGTTTTATCAACATTTCCTCTTAAAATCATTTTCAATTAAGAATTTACTTAACCTATCATACCAAGCTCTAGGTGCTTGTTTCAAACCATATAAAGCTTTGTGCAATTTAAAGACGTGATTTGAAAATTCGTGATCTTCAAAACCTGGTGGTTGTTCTACATAAACTTCTTCATTTATAAATCCATTTAAAAATGCGCTTTTAACATCCATTTGAAATAAGTTAAAATTCATATGACATGCAAATGCAAGTAAAAGTCTAATGGCTTCTAATCTAGCTACTGGTGCAAAGGTTTCATCAAAATCAATACCTTCTCTTGATTATATCCTTTTGCAACTAATCTAGCTTTGTTTCTAATTACTATGCCATTTTCATCTAGTTTATTTCTAAAATCCATTTTGATCCTATTACTGAATGATTTTAGGTCTTTCAACTAAAGTCCATACATTATTTCTTAGTAAATTGATTTAATTCTTCTTGCATTGCTAACATCCAATTATTATCTTTTTCAGCTTCTTCAATAGTTTTAGGTTCAATTTGTGATACAAATGCAAGATGATTACTAATATTTCTCATGTATGATCTAGTTCTTATTCCTTGAGATGGATCACCTATAATCAATTCCTTAGGATGACTATGAGCATATCTCCAGTCTCTTGGAAGATCTACATCATTATGATTATATTACATCATCGTCCTTATGTGAATCATCATCTTTAGCTTCTTGTTCATGATCTGAAGATACTTCAATATTAAGTTTTTCAAGATCTTTTTCAATTATGTTTGTATCTTCCTCATCATCAAGCTTTTCAGAACTAGATGCTAAAGACTCATCGAAAACTATATGAATGGATTCTTCAACTACTAAGGTTTTCTTGTTAAATACTCTATAAGCTTTACTAGTTGTTGAATATCCTAAGAAATTCCTTCATCAGATTTAGCATCAAATTTTCCTAAATTTTTTACCATTATTATGAATAAAACATTTACATCCAAATGCATGAAAGTATTTTATATTGGGTTTTCTTTCATTCCATAATTCATAAGGTGTTTTCTTTAAGATTGGTCTTATTAGGGCTCGATTTAAGATGTAGCATGCTGTGTTAATAGCTTCCGCCCAAAAGTACTTTGGTAGGTTACTTTCGCATAGCATGGTACGGGCCATGTCTTCTAGAGTCCTATTTTTCCTTTCAACTACACCATTTTGCTGTGGAGTCCTAGGGGCTGAAAAATTATGATTAATACCATTTTCAGTGCAGAAACTTTCAAATAAGTGATTTTCAAATTCAGTTCCATGATCACTTCTTAGAGATACTATGGTAGTGTTTTTCTCATTTGTGACTTTCTTGAAGAATTTCAGGAATATCGAGAAAGTCTCATCTTTGTGAGCTAAAAACAGTACCCAAGTATATCTAGAATAATCATCTACAATCACTAGACCATATTTCTTTCCTCCTAGACTTGTGGTTCTAGTTGGTCCAAAAAGGTCCATGTGAAGTAGCTCTAATGGCCTAGAAGTTGAAACAACATTTTTAGATTTGAAAGAACTTCTTGTTTGTTTTCCAAATTGACATGCATCACATATTTTGTTGTTTTCAAAATCTAGTTTAGGTAAGCCTTTAACTAAATCCATTTTAATTAATTTTGAAATAAGGTGTGTGCTTGCATGACCTAATCTACGATGCCACAACCAACTAATTTCATTTATGTTAGCATTGTCAGCAATCAAGCAATGATCACTCAAAGATAATTTTTCTAGATCAACCAAGTAAACATTGCCATGTCTATAACCAGTAAATACAATGCTATTATCAATAGAATTAGTTACAGTGCATATTGAAGATTTAAATGAAACATTAAAGTTTTTATCACATAATTGGCTTATACTAATTAGATTATGCTTCAAACCATCAACATAAAGTACATTATCAATAAATGTAGATGGAGTTATACGAACTTTACCAAGGCCCATAATTTGACCTTTACCATTATCGCCAAACGTAACAACTCCACCTTTCTTTTCTTCCAGGGTGATGAATTCATCTTTGTCACCCGTCATATGTCTTGAGCAGCCACTATCAAGGTACCACTTTCTTTTTGATCTTTTGGCTACAAGACATTCCTGCAACATAATTTAAACTTTATGTTTAGGTACCCAAGCTTTCTTGGGTCCTTCATGGTTAGTAGCAATAAAAATTGTTCCTTTCGGAACCCAAATTTTCTTTCCTTTAGTGTTTAATTTTTCATTATTACTTATTGTTTTGCACTCAAAAGATTTATGTCCTTTTTGATTACATTTAAAACAAGTAATATTACTTTGGTTAGCTTTTACAAAAATATTTTTCAATGATTTTTTCTAAATGTGTTATACCCTAAACCTGCTTTGTCAAAAACTGCTTTTTGACTATCTAAAATCATATTTAGTTTAGTTGAGCTTAGAGTAAATTTCTCAACAATGTCTTTATACTTTTTAACATCTTTCTTTAGAAAATCATTTTCATTAGAGATTGATTCTTTCTCTTTAATTAGATTTTCATTCTCAGATTTAATCAAATCAATCTTATGAGCAAAATCATTCTTTTCATTAAAAAGTGTTTCCTTTTTATCTTTTAAATCTTTAACTACAAGATTTAACTCATTTTTCTCATTAATTAAATTTAAGTTTTCAGTTTTCAAAGATTTGTGTTTCTTTTTCAAAGCCTTGAAATCAATCATCAATTCATTAAATGCTTCAAACATTTCATCAAAAGTAAATTCATCATCGGGGGTTTCGGTACTTACCTCTTCGTTGTCGTCCGCCATGAAGCAAACATTTGCAACTTCTTTTTGTTCTTCTTCTTCGGAAGAAGACTCTTCACTGTCAGTCCAAGTTGCCATGTAGGCCTTTTTCTTTTTCTTATAGGCCTTCTTAAGTAAAGGACAGTCATATCTAAAATGCCCTGGCTTTTTACATTCATAACATACTAAGGGCTCTTTCTCTTTTTCTTTGTCCTTTTCCTTTTTCTTATCCTTTTCTTTTTCTCCTTCCATTTTTGATCCAAATCTCTTCTTGTGGAAGGGCCTCCTTCTTTGCATAAATTTCTTGAATTTCCTTGCAAGGAGGGCTGTCATCATCATCATCATCGCTGCTGCTTACTTCCTTTTCCGCAGCTTTGAGGGCGATGGTCTTCTTCTTTCTTGACTCATCCTCATTGACATGTTGTTTAACTTGAAGCTCATGAGTCATTAGCGAACCAAGAAGCTCTTCCAATGGTAGGATGTTCAGATCTTTGGCTTCTTGTATGGCTGTCACCTTGGCTTCCCAAGTCCTTGGAAGTGACCTAAGAATTTTGCGAACAAGCTCAGAGTTAGTATATACTTTTCCAAGACTTTTCAAACCATTCACAATATCAGTGAATCTAGTGAACATGCATGTGATGGTTTCATTTTGTTCCATGGTAAATAATTCATATTTATGAACCAAAATATTTATCTTTGATTCTTTTACTTGACTTGTTCCTTCATGTGTTATTTCCAACCTATCCCAAATTTCTTTTGCGGAATTACATGTTGAGATTCGGTTGAATTCATTAGAATCTAAGGAACAATACAAAATGTTAATGGCTTTAGCATTTAATTGTGCCATTCTCCTATCATTATCATTCCAATCCCTTTCGGGCTTAGGAACAATAGTGCCATCAACTACGTGTGTGGGTGTACTAGGTCCATTCATTATTACTCCCCACAATTCATAGTCAGAAGCTTGAATGAATATTCTCATTCTAGCTTTCCAATATGAATAGTTGGTTCCATTAAATAAAGGAGGTCTATTCGTAGAATGACCTTCAGCAAAACATGAACCACTTTGTGTTGCCATAAGGATCTTTAGCCCTTGATCGTGAGATCAAATTCTAAATGAGCACTTGCTCTGATACCAATTGTTGGCCCAGATGGCAACCCAAGAGGGGGGGGGGTGAATTGGGTTCTTAAAAATTTAAGACTTTTTGAAATGTTTTAAACAAATTAACTCAAGATGTGCAAGTGAGAGAAATTAACTTATAAGCAATGCACAAACAGAAATATAAGAGAGATAGAGTGAGAGACAAATGAGCACGGCAAACACAAGAAGATTTTATAGTGGTTCGGTGCAACCAGCACCTACGTCCACTCCCAAGATTCACTTGGGTCCACACTATAATCTCCCTAGATTACAGCCGAGTTGTTTTACAAGCTCACAACTCAAACTTGTTGTTTTTCCGGGATCACAACGAACCCAGCCGGTTTTACACGGGCTTACCAGCACAAAACCCAACTCGTTGTTTTTAACGGGATCACAACGAACCCAACACGTAAGCTATCCCAAGCTTACAACGAGGTACAACTACCTCCACTGATTCAATCCACTGATTGAATCAGTACACAAGAAAATAATTTAGAGTTTAAATACAAACAGCTCCTCTTGAGCAGAATAATCAAAATAAACTTAGGTTTAGAAAAGCCTGATTAGATAAGCTTGAATGCAGGCTTGGCTTCTTTGCTTCTCTTCTCCAACTCCTTTGAAGTGTGGAATCAGGCCTCAGCACAGATTCTCCTAGCTTTGGGGCTTTTGGATGTTGGTTGAAGCTTTTCTTCTTTTCTTCTAGGTTGGAAGATCTTGATTTGCTCTTGGTTGCTTTGGGATCTCCTCTTGAACTTTTGTTAATTGTAGCTCTGGAGCACACGAATCTCTCTCTTTGATTTCACTCCTTTTGAATCTCTTTTCTTGACTCAAATGATTTTTCCAATGAAGCTCTGTTTTTCCCTCTTTTTGAAAGATTTTCTTTTCTCTCTTTTTCACCACTCTATTGTTGTTTTTGATTTGAAAAGAGCTCCTCTATTTATAGATTCTGCAAAAATATATCCGTTAGAAACACAGAAATATAGCCGTTATTTGAAAATATTACCGTTGGGGCTGACGTGTCGTCGTGAAAAATTGCACCCAGAAATTCGAGGAGTCGACTCGAGCACTGTGGGAGTCGGCTCGAAGTCGATTACTAAAAATAGAAACATTTAAAACGTTAGAGGGTCGACTCGCGAAGAACCAAAGTGTCGACTCCGACAGTCGGGGGTCGACTCGAAGAAAATGGGGAGTCGACTCGAGAAGCGCTCAAAAAACATGCTTTCTGTTGTTTGAGCGGAGTCGGCTCACACAGTCCAGGAGTCGGCTCGCACAGAGTCAGGGGTCGACTCTTGAAATCCAAGGGTCGACTCGAGAAAATCAGAAATCTCTGTTACTTACTGGAGTCGACTCTGAAACTCTAGAGTCGGCTCCGGAACGTATCAAAAATCAGAAATTTTCTTGATTGACTTTGAAATTCGTCCCAGAATAATTTTAAATGAAATTTTGACTTGAATACAATAAATATGACATTAAGCATGAATTCAAGACATGTTTCAAGAAATCATTGATTGAAATATAACATGTAAAAATTCCTTTTTGAAATCTTAATATAGAGCTTGAAACTTCTTTTTCAAATTGATTCAAAACTCAGTGAATTTAAACATTGAGAGTCCATTGCTTTCATTTTGAATAAGCTCAAGGTTTTTGATAAATAAACTCATTATTTTCTTTAAAATACTCATGGCTTTTGGAAATCATCAAAATCAATAAAGTTGGGATAATTAAATAATTACAATCTCCCAAATTTCTCAACACTAGGCCTCATACATATGGATGTTTGTGGACCTATGAGTACTGCCTCTATGAGAGGGTTTAGCTATTTCATTACATTTACAGACGACCACTCTATGTTTGGTTATGTCTTCCTAATGAGACACAAATCTGAATCATTTGAAATGTTCAAACAATATTGTAGTGAGGTAGAAAAATAAATTGGAAAGAATATTAAAATCCTTCGGTCAGATCGAGGAGGTGAATATCTTTCTAATGAGTTTTTGACATATGTAAAAGAGAATATGATTCTCTCTCAATGGACACCTCCAGGGACACCCCAGTTAAATGGTGTGTCTGAAAGGAGGAATCAAACCCTATTAGATATGGTTCGGTTCATGATGGGCTTTGCTAGTTTGCCTATCTCCTTGGGACTATGCACTTGAGTTGGCCTGTTACATTCTTAATAGGGTCCCTAGTAAATCTGTTGATAAAACTCCATATGAGATATGGACGGGGCGTAAGCCGGTGCTCACACACCTTAGGGTCTGGGGGTGTCCAGTTTATGTCAAGAGATTGTTCACAGACAAGCTAGGACCAAGGTCTAACAAATACCTTTTTGTTGGATATCCTAAGGAGTCTAAAGGATACTACTTCTACCAAACTGAAGAGCAAAAGTTGTTCGTCAGTATGAGAGCCACCTTTTTAGAAAAGGAGTATCTTATTGGAAGTGCTAAGGATAATGTTGAACTTAATGAAGTTCGACAAGGAGAAGTACCTTTACACTCAGAAACCGCTATGGAACCAGCTTTGAATGGTTCAAACCCGGTGCCCGCTGAGGTACCATTAAGGAGATCTGGTAGAGTACCACGTCAGCCGAACAGATACTTCGGTTTCTTGGTCCATGACGGGGATCCCATCGAACTCAATGAGAACGATGAAGACCCAATCACCTATATGGATGCGCTGCAGAGATCTGACTCTAAGAAATGACTAGATGCCATGAAGTCCGAAAGGAATCCATGGAGATCAATAGTGTATGGACACTAGTTGATCCACCTGAGGGGTAAAACCCATAGGGTGTAAATGGATTTTCAAGAGGAAATAGGGTGCAGATGGGAAGGTGGAGACCTATAAAGCCCGTATGGTTGCTAAGGGGTATAGTCAACATTATGGTATTGACTATGACAAGATTTTTTCCCCTGTAGCAATGCTCAAGTCAATTCGGATTATGCTTGCTCTAGCTGCACATTTTGACTATGAGATCTGGCAAATGAATGTCCGAACAGCTTTTCTAAATGGAGAGCTCGAAGAGGAGGTGTATATGATACAACCTGAAGGGTTCACATCCACAGACGAGTCAAAAGTATGCAGGCTTCATAAGTCCATCTATGGACTCAAGCAAGCTTCTCGGAGTTAGAATAAACGTTTTGATAAATGTATTGAGACTTATGGCTTCATTAAGAACAGAGAAGAACCCTGCGTGTATAAGTGGGCAAATGGTTTCATAGTTGTATTTCTTATACTGTATGTGGATGACATTCTCTTGATTGGGAATGACATCCCTGCACTACAGGGAATAAAGGTTTGGTTGCTGTCTTAGTTCTCCATGAAAGACTTGAGAGAAGCTTCTTACATTCTAGGGATGAAGATCTTTAGAGATAGATCTAAGAAGCTCCTGGAATTGTCCCAGTCAAAGTACATTGAGACTGTGCTGAAGAGATTCAGCATGGATAATTCAAAAAGGGGCTATCTTCCGATAGGCCATGGAATTACTCTCTCCAAGAAGGATTGTGCGACAACTCCTGAGGAGAGAGACTATATGAGTAGAATTCTATATGCCACAGTAGTGGGTTCTATCATGTATGCTATGACATGTACAAGACCAGACGTGGCACACTCACTAGGGATAGTGAGTAGGTACCAGTCTAACCCAGGTGAAGCACATTGGAAGGTGGTAAAAACAATCCTTAAGTATTTAAGAAATACTAAGGACCAATGGCTCATTTATGGAGAGCCTGACTTAAAACTAGTGGGGTACACTGACTCCAGTTTTCAGTCAGATAGAGATGACAACAAAAGCATATCTGGATTTATCTTTACCCTCAATGGAGGAGCGATCTGCTGGAAAAGTTTCAAGCAGAACATAGTGGCAGATTCAGTATGCGAGGCTGAATACATTGCAGCATCAGATGCATCAAAGGAAGCTGTATGGCTACGAAAGTTCTTGGGCGAGCTGGGAGTGGTACCTGCCATGGAGAGTCCCATCCTAGTATAGTGTGACAGCATGGGAGCAATTGCCCAAGCCAAGGAGCCAAAGTCGCATCACCGAACCAAGCATGTGTTGCGCCGCTATCACCTTGTACGAGAGATCGTGGAACGAGGTGACATATACCTTCAAAAGATCGACGAAAAGGAAAACCTAGCTGACCCAATGACTAAAGCAATCAGAATCAAGGAGTTCAATGAACACAAGTGGAAGATGGGTATTAGATACTATTCCGATTGGCTATAGTTCAAGTGGGAGTTGTTAGGAAATATGTCCTACAACCAATCGTCTAGCTTGTAGACAGTTATGAGTTGATGTATATGAACATGATTTATTCAATAAATAAAAGTGAATTTTGGCCATACAACATATAGTTTACATCTTCCAGTAGAATTCCAATATGTTGTAGTCCTTAGAGTTACATGTATTCGACAATGGAGGAATTGTTGAGTAACTCTTAAATAAGTCCGCGGCCAAATGATACGTCGTTACCGAGGACGACGACGTAATCAAGTGTAGGTCGTTGTATGTCATATGGGTTGGTTTGTTCTCTTAAACCAAGGAGTGTATAACACTGGTATGACATGCGGGTGAGTGTAGGAGTACATTCACTGAACAGTGACTCATCTCTATTGAGTGCTCAACTGCCTAGAGAAACTCACAGAAAAGCAATGGGTATAAGTGTCCCTTTGACATGAGACTTTCATGTTGACTTGATAAGCAACTCACTGTACTTAGGCACCAGGATTTTAATCCGGTGACGGAAGGTTGCTGGGTGCAGTCAAGTACTTATTGGGTCAGTGATGAGTCAAGATGGGATTGTCCACTCTAAGTGTTAGAGAGAGTGCTCGAACTATGCTTCAATTTAGCAAAACCTTGGCCAAGGTAATCTTTGAGAGGTGTCACAAGATTCATTGCATTAAAACATACTTGGGTGATTTACTCGGAGTTGGCAGTTAACTCCGTATTCGTCCAAAGTACTAGGACAAGGGGATGAATTATGCGGCAACCATAGCCTGGGTTCCAGAATGTTGCCTTGTGCAAATTCGATCTATCCGGACATCGGGAACCATGGCTAGATGGTCACATCGATTAGTATAGGAAGCGTTCCTATGCTACCGGCTTAGGTTTGAACCTATGGAGTCACGCACATAGTCGGATGACTTGTACACAGGCGTGATCACTGATTTGAGTGGGACTCAATCTGATGGGTCATACAGGGTTCGTTCTGGCTATGTCTAGTTAGCTCTAGACATTAGCGGCAGCACCTATTTCGAGGGTGATTTGAGTTAGTCAGTAACTCAAATAGAATTTTGGGACACGATATGAATCTGGAATAAAGTTAATTTGAACCATGGACCAATGGTTGGTCTGATAACAGAGTGGTTTGGATCCGGGTTCGAAGTGGTTCGATCTGGATATCCAATAGAGCCTCTAAAAGTTTATTTATGAATTTTGAATTTATAAATCACTTCGGATTGGAGCTCGGCAAGGCACAATATGAAGTATGGTTCAAGAGCTACGAGTAGCTTCTTTCGGATTTGAATTTGGACTTCAAACGGATTTGATTGGATAAATTCTGTTAACAAAAGGAAATTTTAATTGATAATATCTTTCATTCGTCATTATCCATTTGTTATAACATGGGAACAGAGTTATTGATTATGTTACGGGAGGATGCTCAAAGGTTCCGTCACTCTATGTTTCCTCTTAGGCTCGCCGTTTGAGGGACGGATTGTTGAGGTGACTGCGGACTTAATACCATGATGGGATTCATGTAATGGCATTTTAAAGAGCTCTTTCATATTTTTTTTTATTACAAAATTTTTCATCGGATATAAAAGGTTACGATGTGAATAAAAAATAGTGTGAACAGGTAAGAAGAAAAAAAATGACAGAGACTTTTCCATGAAAGCTGATCTTCTGCAATCACAGAAAGTCTGCAAGAAGTCTACTTGGAGATTGTCTTTTCTTAGGAGAAGAGTTCTCCTTTCATTATTCAAGAATTCCACCTCATGTCTGCATTCATCAGGCATGCATGTGATATAGAGGTGTGGCGCGTGCGGCTCTTGCAAGGCACGAAGGGAAACTTCTCTCTGTAGATCGGATCTGTTACCTTCGTTATCAACAGCTTCCGCAACGAGAGGTACTATTTTAAACTTAAATAAATAATCTTAAATTTCAGATATGTTAATTTACTTTAATTAATATTCAATATGAATATTAAAACTGATTTACATGATCTTATGCATAGGAAAAACTGTTTTTTCCCTTCACAAGCAACGTCTACCCAATCTCATTTGAATAGCATATATTGGGACCCATTATAATACATAACCTCAATTATGTGTGTTAATTGGCCATACCAAGCAGGGTCATCTTGATCAGTACACACACTAACACCACAATTCTGAGTTTTCTTCCCATTTTCGTGATTCCTAGTGCGAAATTTTGTGCCATTAATGACAATTTGCTTAAATTCTTTGGCAATTTGCATGGGACCTTTAGAATGCATTACAACTTTATGGCCCAATTCACTTCTTCCATTGTCATCCATTTTCATTAACTGAAAGGTTGGATTATTAGCATTAATTAAAATGACAAAAAAAAGCTTCAGAGGCATAATAAAATTGGTCTTGGGTGTAATCCATACGTAGTCTTGGAACCAATTACAAAATTGGTCTTCGTGCTTCTTCTGTAATTCTTCATTCGATAAATGATTCCCATCAACTATATTCCTCATTATTTCCAAGTGCTCCTATATATGTTCACGACATCACAAATGTCTGTTATAATTACACAAATATAAATGAAATGTAATTTGATTCGTATGTATTAAGCATTGCAACTCACATGCGGAATGGAGTGAAATCATTAGAGTTGAAGAGAATATAGCGATGTGCTTGGGTCCATGACGTAAAATTGAGTCAATCATCAACAACTTTTCCTTTAGAATCGTCAGGGTTTCTAGATGGTCTATTGAAAACCGTTCGAGTGGATTCTAAATAACAAGAACAAAACATCAATAATTCCTTCCACAAATATCCTTCAGCAATGGAACCTTATGGTGCAGCTTTGTTATGCACATGAAACTTAAGTCTGTGTAGGTACCTGCCACATAAATCATTAGATGACTTTTACTATTTTTTTTAATGTTCTCATTCAACTGATATTTATGTGTTTTTAATTCAATAACTATAGCATACCTTTCAACGGGATACATCCATCGATAATGAACAGGTTCTCCAAGCTTATATTCTGCAATTAAATGTATGGTCAAGTGCACCATAACCGTGGAAAATGATGGCAGAAATATCATTTCTAATTGGCACAATATGTAAGGTATTCTAGATTCCAATCGGTCCAAATCTTCAAGCCACAATGTTTTGGAACAAATTCCCCTGAAGAATCCAGAAAGCTCGATTAATGGTTCTATTACCTTCTTAGGTAATGACCCACGTAATGCAATTGGTAGGAGCTGTTGCATTAGTATGTGGCAATCATAACTCTTCATGCCCACTATAGTATGGTGTTGAAGCTTGACACAACATGAAACATTTGAAGAATAACCATCTGGTACTTTTACATTTTGTATAACCTTCAACAAGTCTTCTTTCTCTTTGTTACTCATTGTGAAAATAGCTGGAGGCAAATATGTCTTCTCTGCAGCTGTTATAACTGGATGAAGTTGTGGTCTCAAACCCAACTCTTGTAAGTCAAGTCATGCGTTTATGCCATCTTTTGATTTTCTATCAATATTTAACAGTGTGCCAACAATATTATCCACCACATTTTTTTTCAATATGCATCACATCAAAATTATGATGCAATAAATTATCTTTCCAGTAAGGCAAACTAAAGAAAATACTACGTTTCTTCCATGAGTGTTCCTTAACATCAGTTGACCCCACAACTCTTTTCCTTTTACGATCTGTTCTATCATTGCAATTTAAATCATATAATTGTTCCAAAATTTCATCAGGTGTTGGCATAGTATGCGAAGAATCAATTTCTCTATACCATCAAATGTTTTTGCCATCATTCTCCACCTATGATCACTTGGCAAGAATCATCTATGCCCCATAAAAGAAAACTTTTTTCCATGTTTCAGCCATCTAGATCATGTGTTACCCATACAACAAGGACATGCTAAACGACCTTTCATACTACACCCAGACAAATCACCATATGCAGGAAAATCATTTATCGTCCACATTAAAGCCGCCTGCATTGTAAAGATCTCTTTGGAGCAAAAATCATAGGTTGGTGCTCCAACATCCCATAATTCCTTTAATTCTGATATTAGAGGCTCTAAGTATACATCTATATTCATTGAAGGTGATGATGGTCCTGGTATAATCAATGATAGCATGAAACTTGATCATTTCATGCACATCCGAGGTAAATTGTAAGGTACCAACATAACCGGCCAGGTACCTTACAATTTTCACAATGAGGTAAACTGGTATAATCATCATGTTGTGAATCAAACATCTTCCAAGCCATGCCATCTGCTGGATGCCTTAGTATCCCATCATTATTGTGGCCTATAGCATGCCATTTCATTTGTGAAGAAGTCTTCAATGACATAAAAAGCCTTTGCAACCTTGTCTTTAACGAAAACCACCGTAATATTTTTGCTGGACTTCTTTTACCTTTTCTAGACCTATCATCCATAAACTCTTTTTGCTTCCATTTTGATGCTCCGCATACCATGCATGTTTCCAGATTCTCATTGTCCTTACAAAATAACATACAACCATTGGGACATACTAAGATCTTCTCATATCCAAGACCTAACTCATTCATGTACTTCTTCTCCTTGTACATGTTTTTAGGCAATGATGCTCCTGGTGGGAGCAACTCATTCACAAATTCAAGTAGTTCTGTGAATATGCTATTACTCAATCCACCCAAACACTTCATATTCCAGAGACAAGTACGATAGCACTAAACTTAGTATGTTTTGTGCACCCTTCATATAATGGCTCATCAGCATCTTTCAACATATTGTAAAATTTATTAACTCTTTCGCTAGAACCTTGTCGATTTTCATTTTGCACTCGAGCTTCTCCAGCATCCACACCTATTTCAATCCCACCCTCAACTATTTCAGGATCAAACATAGGGAAAACGTCATGCAACATGGTTGTCATCCCACCGGAGCCTTCATTTATTTGCTCATTATTATTTTGGGCATCAGTAGCATGGTAAGATGCCTCCCCTATTCTCTCCCCATGAGCATGCCAAATGGTGTAACCTTGAGAAATTCCATAGCTAATCAAATGATCATATACCATGTTGGGCATGAACATCTTACCTAATCCACATTTTCTACATGGGCAACAAATCAGCAAATCTATAGCACAATTCTTGCGTGCAAACTTCAAAAAGTCATTGACACCATCGACATACTCTTTTGTATGTCGAGGTTTTTTCATACAAAACTATATTTTAAATATGAAAATAGAATAGAATCAGAATGCAAGATCATCAATAATTTTAAACTTTGATTATAAACAGAATAAATTATAATACATGTAGAGATACGGATTGGAAGAACATCTGGCTGGTTATATAGGAGGAATATATATATATATAATAATTTCAGGCCCACCCTCAACTATTTCAGGATCAAACATAGGGAAAACGTCATGCAACATGGTTGTCATCCCACCAGAGCCTTCATTTATTTGCTCATTATTATTTTGGGCATCAGAAATTAAGAATCACATTCAACTTTAACTACAAAAAAGAATGAAATGTATATTAGAGAGATAAAACATGTATTAATGTTCTAATACTATATTCTACATTTCTCCCTCAACATTAATACAAAAAAAGAATAAAACATTTTTAGATATATTAGAGAGATATTATCTCAATTTATACCCCGTAAGCCATAGTTTATTTTTTTTTTAAAAAAACAAATATATCTAAAAATGTATATTTCTTTAGTTATTTTTAAAAAGGATTTTTATAGGATTTGGCCGTATGTGCAGCATCCAAAAGGTTGATGATCAATTGCCACATGAATTTGAATATTAGTGCATGGAGCAATTAAATTGTGTTTCTAGTATCTTTTGTAATCAGTAGTAGGATTGTAGGGATGCTCTTTGTTAGTTATTTAAGTTTTGGTTATGAATATGGTTGTTTAATGATGAGAAGTTTGGCCCTTAAACCATTATCTTCCACGCAAAAATAGAGCAACTGAAAAGTTTGGCCCTTAAACCATGACTACTACCAAATCGGCATTCTTACTCATTCTATTCCTCTATTTTCATGGAAACCAAACAAAAGAAAATCTACCAAACATACTAAATTTTATATCAGTGATAATAGTTTGTAGCTAGGGAACTTGTAAATAAAATGGGAAACCATCAACTGTGTTAAGAAACCATCAACTTCTAAAAAAAATGGGACTAAAGTTAATATTACTTGTATGATTACTGTGCCCTCTGCTACAGCCTCTGTATTACCGTGTACCATGGCTATCGATATTACTAACCTTCTGGTGCTCTGTTTTGAGGCTACAAAATAGAGCCTCTCTCTTCTATCAATCGGTGGACGCTGTGACAGAGGAAGGCTGGTGGGTAGAATAATTTGTGTGGGGATGTTGTTGTGTGGAGGATGATATGTGATTAGGCCGGGCGATGTGAAGGGACGTTCTGTTGAGGCGTTGCTGCATGGGAACGTAATGCACGAGAGACGTTTTGTGTGGCGGCAACCCTAGCCATGTTAATTATGGGGAAGATAAAACGACAAGATATGGAGTTGTGGTGAAAAAAAAATACATGCAATGAATTAAATACCCGACAAATTTTATAAATAATTAGAGAAAAAATACTTTGATCGTTGGAATTTGTAAGGTGATGTTATGGGTGCAGATCCTTGAAGATATAAGTATGCGTGAGATAATTAACTATGGAATGGTAATTAGATACAACATTGTTTAATCTTTTTAGTCCATAAATTTAGTCTTTTTTCATTAAATTTGAAAAAAAAAATTAGATTACAGCATTAATGAAGCCTCAAACTTAATTCTTTAACAGATAAATAAAAGAGTACTACTACATCTACAAAGCAATCATACAAAAAAAAATCATACAAATTGATGTGGTTTTATTGGATCTGTTAAATCTGCTTTACAATAAAAGTAACTTTACAATTTGACAATGTTGGCCCAGATGACAACCCAAGAAGGGGGGTGAATTGGGTTCTTTAAAAATTTAGCCTTTTGAAAAATTATTTGCTTAAGATGAATGAAAGCAAATGCAATGTAAATACAAAGTACAGCGAATAAAATAGAGATAGAGATAGAGTCAATGGAAGCACGACAAACATAAAGATTTTATAGTGGTTCGGTGTATCCAACACTTACGTCCACTCTCAAGATCCTACTTGGGTCCACACTATAATCTCCTCGATTACAGTCGAGTTGGTTTACAAGTTCACAACTCAAACTTGTTGTTTTACCCGGGATCACAACGAACCCAGCTGGTTTTTCGGGCTCATCAGCACACAACCCAAAACTCAAGCTAAACTAGCTCGACCCGAGGTTAACAACCTCCACTAGTTCAATCCCCTTTGATTGAACTAGGCACAAACAAGTATATAAATGTTTTACAAATTTTCACAGCTTCTTAATGAGCAAATATTCAAAGAAAAGTAAATAGGTTTAGAAAAGCCTGATTTGAAGTTGTTTGGCTTTGAGCTTTTCTTCTTTTCTTCTTTTCCTCTTCTCCTTGCTGGATTGAATCAAGCCTCAGCTCCGATTCTTCACAGAAGATGCAGTTGAGAAGATTGAAAAGTTGGTCTCTTTCTTCTAGATGAGAATCCTTCGATTTTTCTCTATTTGAATGGCTTGGATTCTTCTTTGAGCTTTGTGGAGTCGAAGGTTTTGAACTTGAAAGCTCCTCTCTTGGATATACGGCTCAAGACTTCTCGGATTTTGATTTTTGATTTTTTATCTATCCGTTTCTATCTTTCTCTTTCTATATGTTCAAACGGTTGTTTTTTCCCCTTTTTATAGATTTTCCTTTGATTCATTTTTGGGTGGAAATCTAGCCGTTGGAGTGTATCTGAAAGGATTTTCCATTCATAAAAAATAGCCGTTAGATGTCAGAAATCAAAAATATTACCGTTAGATCTGATCTGGCATTTTTGATTTTTCATCCAGGTGGGTTGGAGTCGGCTCCAGCTTTTCAGGTGTTCGCTCCGAATCATTTTTCCATAAATAGTAAATTCTAAGTTCGTCGTGGAGTCGGCTCCGCAAAAGTAAGTGTCGGCTCGCCGTCGTCAGGTGTCAGCTCCCGAAAATTGAAGGTATCGGCTCCAGGATGCTCAGAAAATCATTGCTCTGTTCCAGCATCGGAGTCGGCTCCAGACACAGTAAAGTGTCGACTCCGAAACCTTAGGTGTCGGCTCCGAAACTCTAGGTGTCGGCTCCAGGTTGTATCAAAAATCAGATTAAAATTGAATTGGCCATGGGGTCGGCTCCAGACTTTCTAGGTGTCGACTCCAAGCTCTGAAACTTTGAAATCTCTGATTTGTATTTGATTCAAAATTCATTTCTTAATTCCTTTAAATTGATCAAACCTGAAACACTTATAAAATCCATTAGTAATCAAATAAGTATACTCAATTCCTTTATTAATCATCAAAATCAATGAGTGGATCAACAGACAAACAACATTAAGCCCTGTCAGTTTGTATGATTACTTTTGTGTAATCTCTTTGTGACTATAATATTTCTCTAAATAAAATGGGACTAATTAATGTTTAAAATTTGAGAATTGATAAATTTTATTTTATAATTACTGATATTAATGCAATAGGGACAAAAAATAATAATGATATATAAGTGCTGCGAGAGAGGAGGCTATGTGGAAAGAAATGAAAAAAAGAAGAAGAAGAGATGTTGGCCCAGATGGCAACCCAAGAGGGGGGGGGGGGGTGAATTGGGTTCTTAAAAATTTAACTCTTTTAAAAACGATTTGCTTTGATATGAAAGAGCTTGAGTGCAAAGTATAAATAAATAAATGCTAATCACAACTAAATGAGATAGAGAGAGATAAAGAGACAAAGCACGACAAACACAAAGATTTTATAGTGGTTCGGTGTATCCAATACCTACGTCCACTCCCAAGCGTCACTTGGGTCCACACTATCATCCACTTGATTGCAGTCGAGTTGTTTTACGAGTTCACAACTCAAAACTTGTTGTTTCCCCCGAAATCATAACGAACCCAGCTGGTTTTCCGGGCTCACCAGCACACAACCCAACCACAAGCTATCCTTAGCTTGTACCGAGGTATACTACCTCCACTAATTCAATCCCCTGATTGAACTAGCCAACAATAATGAAAAATAGAGTTATGATTACACATCAGCTCCTCAAATGAGCAAATAAACAATAAAGTAAAAAAGGATAAGAAAAGCCTGTTTGAAGCTCTTTGAGTGAATGCTTTTCTTTTTCTTCTTTTCATCTTCTCCTTTGAAAATTGAATCAGGGCTTCAGCTCAGATTCTTCACAGAAATTTGCAGTTGAGAAGTTCATGATTTTGGGGCTTTTTCTTTCTTTTTCTAATAATGGAAATCTCCTTGATTTGAACTTGAGAAGCTTGTGGATTTCTCTTTGAGCTTTCTGGGGTTGATGGATTTGAGCTCTGAGTCTTTCCTCTTGATTTCTCTCTTTTTCACTAAGTATTTTTCTTGATTTTTTTCTATATTTTTCTCTCTTTTTTAAACGAACGGTTTCCCCCTTTATATATATCTCTTAATCCAAGATTATGTGGGAAATATAGCCATTGTGAGATGCTTGGATCTTTCTACACATAAAGAAAAATAGCCGTTAGAGGTTAGGTAGAATAAATCTTACCGTTGGAATTTGTTCTGACAAATAAAAAATCCACTCTTGATAGGTTGGAGTCGGCTCCAACTTTTCAGGTGTCGGCTCCAAATCGGGTATCCAAAAATAGCAAATAAAAACTTGTTGAGGAGTCAGCTCAAATAAAGTTAAGTGTCGGCTTGTCGCTTTGGGAGTCGGCTCCACAAATCAAGAGTGCCGGCTCCAGAAATGCTCATAAAAATACGCTCCCTGTTCTCAGGTTAGAGTCGGCTTCATAAACTCAGGTGTCGGCTCCCGAATACTAGATGTTGGCTCCGGAAACTAAAACAGAATACACTTCTCTGTATCTCAGGTTGGAGTCGGCTCTAAAACTCTGGGTGTCGACTCTAGACCGTGCCAAAATTCTAGAAAACTTCTGATACGCCTTGGGGTCGGCTCCTGATAATTTGGGTGTCGACTCTAAGTCCTTAACTTTGAAAAATTCTTTTAACATTTTGATTCAAAACTTGTTTCTTTATACCTTTTGCTTGATTAAACATTTTTAATCCCTGAAACACTTATTAAATCTATCAGAAACATAGTGAATATACTCATGTCTTTTATTAATCATCAAAATCAATAATTGGGTCAACAATCTTTCCCTTTTTGATGATTATAAAAATATTGAGTATATGCATGATTTAAACAATAAGGTTTTCAAATCAAATTTCTCAATATTTAGTTCTCATAGGTAAGCTCCCCCTAAACAAAGTAGCTCCCCCTATGATACTCAATTTAACATCTATTCTTCCCTTTTAACAGTAAACTTTTAATGTTTGATACCAATTAAACAATCATATCAAATTGTATCAAATTAAGTTAGGTAAGCTTCTTCCTTTCAATGCACATATGTCAATTACTTCTCCTTATATGCAATACCAATTAATTAAGCTTATTTGTTCCAATGCAAATATTAAATACTTCTTCCTCTTTATATCTTTTAATGCATATACGACTATCTTACATCTCCCCCTTTTTTGTAATCAACAAAAAGGTTAAGAAGTTTCAAGTTAAATGACAGAATTGAGAGATGCTTCAAAGATCAAAAGATATTCATTAAGTATCAAATAAGTTCATTACATACTTCATAAAGTCAAGCATTACATCATATTACAAAAAGAAACCTTATTACATCAAAACTTCAGAAAAAAGTAAATCAACATCAAATTAAACTAAACATCATCTTTTAATAACATCAAATAACTTCATTACAATATAATCAAAGATTAGTTCTAAGAAGTCTTTGCAAATCTTCTAATATTTTTCCATTCCTTCACTTTGAGTTCTAACAAATTCCTTCAGCCTTCTATCAACGAATGCACATGCAGTCATAATTTTGTCCTGAAGCTCAGCATTGCATTTGGAATAAGTCTCTGAATCTCCTCCAATATCTTTAAGTTCTTCAAAAATATTCTTGAGATCATTCTTCAAAGATTCTGCGGAGGCTCCAAGGTGGATTCAATTTTACCAACTCTCTCATCCAAAGAATAGTGCATTTCTCTTAAATTCATCAAACTATTATCAATTTCTGTTTTCATTTCTTCCTTGTGAGTAGCAAATAGACTTTAAGATGTTCTAACTGAATATCAGAAAAACCAATGGATGACATAGGCAGTGGTACATGTGCAAGAGCTGGAGTATGCCAGTGGTGGTGATGATCTGCTAGGCTCTGGTGATGGATGCCTCACTGATGGACCTGCCTGAGATGGTGCAGTGGCCCTAATCAGCTGCTCTCTCATCCAGATGACCTTTCCTTTCCCATTCCATCCACTTTTACAAACCCCATTCTATGCACAGTAGCCAAGCTGTAATAGTCAGTGTGCCTTAGGTTTTTCGATGGCTCATTCTCAGAAATAACAACTCCTTGACTTCTAAAAGCCATGGTCAGGATCATCCCATAAGGCAATGAAGATCTCCTCTTGCCCCAGCCTCAGCCATATACCAATCATCATTCCAGCAAGATTAATTGGTTGACCCATCAAGACACTATCCATAATCACTATGTCTCGCTTTGAGACATACTCAAAATGACCAGTCTTGGGAAATAGGATCCTGCCACAAATGTTATGCAACAGTCTAAGCTCAAGGGCAATTGATTTGCCCTAACTTCCTCAAATTAGTTACTTCTCTTCCTAACATCCTTGATAAAGCATTTGATCTCTCACTGTGAATGTTTGCAGTAAGCCCAGTGACAGGAATGCCTAAAAGATTTCCTAAAATTTGAAATGTGAGATGAATCCTTTTCCCTCTACAGAACTAACTATTCCACCATCTCCTCTTGATAAATTGAATAAAATTCTTTAACTAGGGCCAGATAAGTGGGAACATCCAAAGAACATACCTTATCCCAACCAAGCTCTTTAATTTGTCTCCAATTGAAAACCCTTGGCTTCAAAGAAATCGAAATCTACCTTCCTTCCCATGTTATGACTCTCCCTAAGAGTATCTATTTGTGGAGAGGAGGGGCTAGAATTATCTGAGTCAGTTGAAGAGGAATAGTCGCTTGGAGTAGGTTCACGGATGGGATGCCGAGCCGTACGCTTCCTTGTAGCCACGGGAGCATCCAAAGACCGATCCCCTACGCTTAGGTGCCATTGGAATCTTAGGGAATAGTTGATTTGAGGAGATTTGGCTTTGGAAGGTTTGGAGAGGTTTTGGAGAGGGTTTGGAGAAGATAGGAATGAGAAGTCGACTCTGCCCTAATATAATCAATTTGGGGCCACCAGGTGTCGACTCCCGCAAAGTCGGGTGTCGACTCCAAGTCGCTAACACAGTTAGCGCCCAAGCTGGAGTCGGCTTCGCTTAAGCGGTGTTGGCTCCAAGGTCAGAGACCGAGAGTGACACAGACAAGGTGTCGACTCCACTGACAATTTCAGAAAAAAAAGTGAGTTTCAAACAACCGAAACTTGTCAAAATAAAATCAATAAATTTTTGAAAAAAATCTTTGGAATGTAGATGAATCAAATTGCTCAAATGTCTAGATAAATTATCCTTAAATCATGAGAGAAATCTCAAGAAATTGATTGAATTCTAGATAATCAATCCTTAGGGGTTTTAAAATTATTCCAAAGGATCACAAATCCCTAATTCTCCTCTAAGATAACAAAATCTCTCTTCACTCAAAGGTTTTGTAAATATATCAGCTAATTGTTCTTCAGTACTAACATAATCAAGACAAATTTCATTATTAGCTACATGTTCTCTAATAAAGTGATATCTAATTTCAATATGTTTAGTTCTTGAATGTTGGATTGGATTTTTAGTTAAGTTTATTGCACTTGTATTATCACATCTAATGGAGTTTTATCAAGTGTTATGCCATAATCTTCAAGTTGTCGCTTAATCCAAAGGATTTGAGCACAGCAACTTCAGCTGCAACATATTAGCTTCAGCAGTAGATAATGCAACGAATTTTGCTTTTTGCTAAACCAAGAGATTAAGTTACTTCCTAAAAATTGACATGCACCACTTGTACTTTTTCTATCTAGTTTACAACCAGCATAATCAGAATCAGAATAAGCAATTAAATTTAAGTGTTGAGTCTCTAGAATACCATAATCCTACATTTTTAGTTCCACTTAGATATCTTAGTATTCTTTTTACAGCAATTAAGTGAGATTCTTTAGGTTCAGATTGAAATCTAGCACATAAACAAACAGCAAACATGATATCAGGTCTACTTGCAGTTAAGTAAAGTAGAGATCCGATCATACCTCTATATTTTTGATCAACTTTCTTACCGTCTTCATCTTTATCCAATTTGCATGAAGGACTCATAGGTGTTCCAAGGGGTTTGATTGATTCCATTCCAAACTTCTTGAGAATTTCCTTTGTGTACTTTGTTTGGTTGATGAAAATCCCTTCTTTGCTTTGCTTGATTTGAAGTCCTAGGAAGAAGTTGAGTTCTCCCATCATGCATCTCGAATTCACCCTGCATTAACTTAGCAAATTCTTGACACAAAAGATTGTTAGTAGCACCGAATACAATATCATCTACATATATTTGTACTACTAATAAGTCTTTGTCTTTTCTTTTCAAAAATAGGGTTTTATCAACATTTCCTCTAGAAAAATCATTTTCAATTAGAAATTTGCTTAACCTATCATACCAAGCTCTAGGTGCTTGTTTTAAACCATTGTAATTTAAAAACATGATTTGAAAATTCATGATCTTCAAAACCTAGGTGGTTGTTCCACAAAAACTTTCTCATTTATAAAACCATTTAAAAATGCACTTTTAACATCCATTTGAAATAAATTGATGTTCATATGACATGCAAATGCAAGTAATAATCTAATTGCTTCTAATCTAGCTACAGGTGCAAAAGTTTCATCAAAATCAATTCCTTCTTCTTGATTATATCCTTTTGCAACTAATCTAGCTTTATTTCTAATTACTATGCCATTTTCATCTAATTTATTCTAAATACCCATTTAGATCCTATAACTGAATGACCTTTAGGTCTATCAACTAAGGACCATACATTATTCCTAGTAAATTGATTTAATTCTTCTTGCATAGCTACATCCAATTACTATCTTTTTCAGCTTCTTCAATAGTTTTAGGTTCAATTTGAGATACAAATGCAAGATGATTATTGATATTCTCATAGATGATCTAGTTCTTACTCCTTGAGATGGATCACCTATAATCAATTCCTTGGATGACCATAGGCATATCTCCAATCTCTAGGAAGATCTACCTCATTATGATTAGTATCAATAACATCAACCCTAGGTGAATCATCATCTTTAGCTTCTTGTTCATGATCTGAAGATACATCTATATTTAATTTTTCAATATCTCTTTCTAGCAATATTGTATCTTCCTCATCATCAATCTTTTCTGAACTTGATGCTAAAGACTCATCAAAAACTACATGAATAGATTCTTCTACAATTAAGGATTTTCTTGTTAAATACTCTATAGGCTTTACTAGTTGTTGAATATCCTAAGAATATGCCTTCATCAGATTTTGCATCAAATTTTCCAAGATTATCTTTACCATTATTATGAATAAAACATTTACAACCAAATGCATGAAAATAACTAATGTTTGGTTTCCTATTATGCCATAATTCATAGGGAGTTTTCTTAAGAATTGGCCTAATTAAAGCTCTATTAAGGATGTAACATGCGTGTTTATAGCTTCCGCCCAAAAGTATTTTGGAGGTTGCTTTCACATAGCATGGTACGGGCCATGTCTTCTAAAGTTCTATTTTTTCTTTCTACAACTCCATTTTGTTGTGTGTTCTAGGTGCAGAAAAATTATGAATGCCATGTTCAATGTAGAAATTTTTAAATAATGATTTTCAAATTCTGTGCCATGATCACTTCTAAGAGACACTATGGTGTTGTTTTTCTCATTAGTGACTTTCTTGAAGAATTTTAGAAATATTGAGAAAGTCTCATCTTTGTGAGCCAAAAACAATACCCAAGTGAATCTAGAATAATCATCTACTATCACAAGACCATATTTCTTTCCTCCTAGACTAGTGGTTCTAGTAGGTCCAAAAAGGTCCATGTGAAGTAGCTCTAGTGGCCTAGAAGTGGAAACTACATTTTTAGATTTGAAAGAGTTTCTAGTTTGTTTTCCAAATTGACATGCATCACAAATTTGTTATTTTCAAAATCTAACTTTGGAAGTCCTTTAACTAAATCCATTCTAATTAATTTTGAAATTAAGTGTGTGCTTGCATGACCTAATCTACGATGCCATAGCCATCCAATCTCATTTACATTAGCATTATTAGCAACTAAGCAATGATTACTAGTAGACAAATTGTCTAAATCAATTAAGTATACATTGCCATTTCTATTACAACAAATATAATGCTATTGTTAATGGGATTAGAAACAGTGCAGATAGAAGCTTCAAATGAAACTTTGAAACCTTTATCACATAATTGGCTAATACTAATTAAGTTATGTTTTAAACCATTTACATAAAGAACATTTTCAATAAAAGTGGAGGGAGTTATTGAATTTTATCAAATCCCATAATTTGGCCTTTACCATTGTCTCCAAATGTAACAACTCCTCCTCTTTTATCTTCAAGGGTGATGAATTGCTCCTTGTCACCCGTCATGTGCCTTGAGCAGCCGCTATCAAGATACCACTTTGTTTTGATCTTTTGGCCGCAAGACACTCCTGCAAAGTGATCAAACTTTCTGTTTAGGTACCCAAGCTTTCTTGGGTCCTTCATGGTTAGTAGCAACAAAGATTGTTCCTTTCAGAACCCATATTTTCTTTCCTTTAATACTTAATTATTGTTAATTTTTCTTAAATTGCATTCATAGGCTTTATGTCCTTTCTTATTACAACAATAACATGAAACATCATTTTGTCCTTTTCTAAAAAAATTTTTAACATACTTTTGTTTCTTGTTAGGCCTATAACCTAATCCAGCTTTATCAAATACAGCTTTTGATTACTCAATAACAAATTTAGTTTTTCAGAGCTATATGTAAATTTATCAACTATATTTTTATATTTATCAACTTATTTCCTTAAACCAACATTTCATTAGAAATTGATTCTTTTCTTTTGATAAATTCTTATTTTCAGATTTCAATTCTTCAATTTCATGAGTTAGTTTATCATTCTCTTTGATAAGATTTAAATTATCATTTTTCAAAACTTTGCTTTTCTTTTTCAGAATTTTAAAATCACTAACTAATTCATTAAATGCATCAAACAATTCATCAAAGGTAAAGTCATGAGTTTCGGTACTTACCTCATCGTCTTCTTTTGCCATAAAGCAAATGTTTGCAACTTCCTTTTGTTCTTCCTTGGATGAGGATTCTTCGCTATCGCTCCATGTTGCAACATATGCCTTTTTTCTTTTTCTTGTATCCCTTTTTTAATTGAGGACAATCATATCTAAAGTGCCCCGGTTTCTTACATTCATAGCATATGAGGGGGTCTTTCTCTTTATCCTTGTCCTTTTCTTTTTCTTTTTCACCTTCCACCTTTGTTCCAAATTTTTTCTTATGGAAAGGTCTCCTTCTTTGCATAAATTTTCTAAACTTTTTTGCAAGAAGGGCTATCTCATCATCTTCCTCTTCTTCCTCAGTGTTGCTTGTTTCCTTTTCTGCAGCTTTAAGGGCAATCATTTTCTTCTTTTTGACTTCTTCCTCTTGATGTTGCTTCATGGTCAGTTTATGGGTCATCAATGATCCAAGTAGCTCTTTCAAAGATAATGTATTTAAATCTTTGGCTTCTTGGATGGTAGTTACTTTCGCTTCCCATGATCTTGGAAGAGACCTAAGAATTTTACAAACCAATTCAGAGTTAGTATAGGTCTTACCAAGACTTTTTAGACATTTACAATATCAGTAAATCTAATGTACATGCATGTGATAGTTTCATTTTGTTCCATGATAAACAATTCATATTTGTGCACTAAGATATTAATTTTAGACTCTTTAACTTGATTAGTACCCTCATGGGTAACTTCTAGTCTATCCTAAATTTCTTTTGCGAAAATACATGTAGAAATTCTATTAAACTCATTAGCATCTAAAGCACAATATAAAACATTCATGGCCTTAGCATTGAGCTGAGCCATTTTCCTATCATTCTCATTCCAATCCCTTTTGGGTTTAGGAACTATTGAACCATCTATTATGTGTGTGCGTGTGCTAGGTCCATTAGTGATTACACTCCAAAGCTCATAATCTAAAGTTTGAATAAAAATTCTTATTCTAGCTTTCCAATAAGAATAATTAGAACCATTAAATAAAGGAGGTCTATTAGTAGAATGACCTTCAGCAAATGAAGATCCACCTTGAGCTGCCATTTGGATCTTTAACTCTTGATCGTTGGATCAAACAAGAAATGAGCACTAGCTCTGATACCAATTGTTGGCCCAGATGGTAACCCAAGAGGAGGGGGTGAATTGGGTTCTTAAAAATTTAACTCTTTTAAAAACTATTTGCTTTGATATGAAAGAGTTTGAGTGCAAAGTATAAATAAATAAATGATAATCACAACTAAATGAGATAGAGAGAGATAAAGAGACAAAGTATGGAAAACACAAAGATTTTATAGTAGTTCGGTGTATCCAACACCTACGTCCACTCCCAAGCGTCACTTGGGTCCACACTATAATCCACTTGATTGCAGTCGAGTTATTTTACAAGCTCACAACTCAAAACTTATTGTTTTTCCTGGGATCACAACGAACCTAGCTGGTTTTTTGGGCTCACCAACACACAACCCAACCACAAGCTATTCTTAGCTTGTACCGAGGTATACTACTTCCATTAATTCAATCCCCGATTGAACTAGCCAATAATAATAAAAAATAAAGTTATGAATACACAGCAGCTCCTCAAATGAGCAAATAAACAATAAAGTAAACAAGGATAAGAAAAGCCTGTTTGAAGCTCTTTGAGTGAATGCTTTTCTTTTTTTCTTCTTTTCCTCTTCTCTTTTGAGAAATTGAATCAGGGCCTTAGTTCAGATTCTTCATAGAAATTTGCAGTTGAGAAGTTGAGGATTTTGGGGCTTTTGCTTCCTTTCATCTAATGATGGAAATCTCCTTGATTTGATCTTGAGAAGATTGTGGATTTCTCTTTGAGCTTTCTGGGGTTGATGGATTTGAGCTCTGAGTCTTTCCTCTTGATTTCTCTTTCTTTTTCACTAAGTATTTTTCTCGATTTTTTTCTCTCTTTTTCAAACGAACGATTTCCCCCTTTTATATATCTCTTAATTCAAGATTAGGTGAAAAATATAGCCATTGTGAGATGCTTGGATCTTTCTACACACAAAGAAAAATAGCCGTTAGAGGTTAGGTAGAAAAAATCTTACCGTTGGAGTCCGTTCTGACAAATAAAAAATTCATTCCTGACAGGTTGGAGTCGGCTCCAACTTTTTAGGTGTCGGCTCCAAATCAGGTATCCAAAAATAGCAAATATAAAGTTGTTGAGGAGTCAGCTCCAATAAAGTTAAGTGTTGGCTCGTCGCTTTCGAGAGTCGGCTCCACAAACCAAAAGTGTCGGCTCCAGAAATGCTCATAAAAACACACTCTCTGTTCTTAGGTTAGAGTCGGCTTCAGAAACTTAGGTGTCAGCTCCCGAATTCTCAGGTGTCGGCTCCCGAATACTAGGTGTCGGCTCCGAAAACTGAAACATAATACACTTCTCTGTATCTCAGGTTGGAATCGGCTCTGAAACTCTGGGTGTCGACTCTAGACCGTGCCAAAATTCCAGAAAACTTCTAATACGCCTTGGGGTCGGCTCTTGACAATTTGGGTGTTGACTCCAAGTCCTGAACTTTGAAAAATTCTTTTATCATTTTGATTCAAAACTTGTTTCTTTATACCTTTTGCTTGATTAAACATTTTTAATCCCTGAAATACTTATTAAATCTATCAGAAACATAGTAAATATACTCATGTCTTTTATTAATCATCAAAATTAATAATTGGATCAACAAGAGAGTTTGGTAAAAGTAACAATTGGCAGCCTCACACCAACCTATAATGTCACTTTGCTAGGTCTTCCACCTAGGATTCAAAAGTTAGGTTTACATTTTAATAAATTTATACTTAGGAAATATTTAAGAATCTCTTTACTTTCTATAAGTAGAGCTTAGTGAACTTTATTATAAGGATTTATTTCCTGTCACCAGTTATTGGCTTAATTTAATTAGTTTTAGACAAATAAATGGTTCTAGTAAATTTGAGTGAATTATATTTCATATATTAAGGTTTAGTGGTCAATTTGTTTCAAAGTCTGTTTCTACATTAATCTAACAACATTTTATTATTTAAAACTAGGAGTTAATAGTTTCTTTAAGGTCTAGTGGTCAAGTTCTATATATTTGTTGTCGAAGACCTTAAGCAATTTCTTAATCATTCGATTTACAAGCATTAGCATTGTACTATGGCACCATTTGATTGGCAATATAGTGCAGTGTTGAAAAGTTTGTGTTCGGATAGTATGCTTATATCATTAATAATTTAGTGTTACTATATCACTATAATTAATAGTATCATAAGTGATATAGTATTAGTATAGTGATTTATATAATAATTTATATATAGACTTAAATTATATTACTAATAGTATTAGAGTATGTCTTAGTATAAGACCATAAAGTATATATTGTAAAGCATATGATCAAAATAAATATTCATGTTTGAGATGATAATGATTTTATTACATATATTTTTTATATTAACAAAATTATAATAACATTATCTTTTATATATATATATAATAAAATATTATTATAAATATATAATTATATCTAATATAAAGAAGGGCATACATATTAATCAACAATTAGAAACAAAGTGGCCGAACCAATAATTTCTTTGAAGAGGGGCTGATTTTTTTAACTGTATGATACATTTAGCGGTTAATATAAATAGAAATTAATAAGTGTATTATTTTTCTTATTAATTTTAATTTAATTTTGATGAGACCACATCCTTAAAAATATATATTATATCGAAATGATACTCATGTAAAGTGTTTAATTTAATTCATTGACTTGCTCTGTAGGAAAAAGAATGGAAGAACAAACATCATATGGATTCATTACTCTTCACCAACCATTTGGAAGAGGTTATTCTTAACTTAAAATGCATAAATCTTACCTGTTCGGATAGTGCCTGTGGATGAATGTGGTTGCAAGGTTTGTGTTGGGACGATTGGTTTTTGCAGTACTTGTATGTGTCTTGTGTTCTTGAAGGTTGAGATGGCGTCAAATGCTTGTAGTTGGGTTGGATGTTTGTCGTCATTGGTGCCATACCGATTGTGGGTTACGAGAAATGGCACCAGTTTAACGATTTCGTACTCCTCTGTTTGGTCTTTGAAATTTCCACAAACTGACATAAGGCAAACAAATCAAGTCACAATGACATAAGCCGATGTTTCTAGTCCTCTATTTAGCTGTGTTTGGTCTTATAATGACACAGAGGTATCATCTAATATGCACTCTGGTCCGGATAGGCTTCTCAAACTATATGCACAATTTTTTTATTATATGAATAATGACCCATTATATCATATTTATTATTAATTGATATATTATATTCTTTTATTATGGGATATCATATTATTGGTGTGTTAGTAAATACCGTTAATTAATGTAATGTGCCAGTAATATATTTTTTGCAGTTTTTATATTAATATTGTTAATTTAAAAAAAATACGCTGGCAACAAATTAGTGGCAGCATTTACAATAAGCCGCAATGCAGAAAAAAACAAACTCATGGTGATGTTTAGATAAAAGACGTTAATAAATTCAAGGTGTCACCAATGTACTATTAGCGATATTTAAATAAAAGCTGTTAATTTGTATGATGTGCTAGCAATGTAATGTGGCGGGTTTATGTTAACGTCGCTATTTTAAAAATATCATCGTTTAGATAAACACCATTAATAAATTCATCAAAATACTATTAGTGGCATTTAAATAAATGCCACCAAATTGTATGATGAGTCGGCGTACTAGTGGCGGCGTTTAGCTAATCGCCATTAAATTAGGATATTGGCGAGGTTTAGATAGATGTCATTAAATTATTTAAGGTGCCACGTCAATATACTATTAGTGGCATTTAAATAAATGCCACCAATTTATATGATGCGGCAAATTATTAGTAGCGGCATTTATGGTAATGCCGCTATTTTAAAAAATGACGGCGATCAGAAAAATGCCATTAAAAAATTCAATTTGCCATCGTCAATGTACTTGGCATTTAAATAAAGGCCGCTAGTTTATATTATGCCTCGGCAATGTAGTAGCAGTGGCATTTATCGTAATGCTATTAGTATATTCCAGGCAATGACAATGATAAAGTGGCGGCGTTTTAAAAAACACTATTAATGTAGATATTGTGGCAGCAGTTCACGAAATGCCACAAAATTACATACAAATGTCGCTAGTGAGATTTATCAATACCGGCAGTTGCACAACGCCAGAACATGGGAAATAGCAACCCTCCAATAACGGCGAATGGTTATACTGGTAGAAATCACCGCAAATTAATTAGCGATGTTTTTTGGGATAGTTATCAATGCATATCCAATGCCGGCAATTCTGTCTTTTTTTGTAGTATGTGAGAAAATTTTAGCTTGTTTTCCTTCAAAATTTGATACAATAGTTATAGCTGTTGAAGAATCTAAAGATCTTTCTATATTAAGTGTTCATGAGTTGATGGGATCTCTTAAGGCTCATGAGCAAATGTTATTTATGCATAAAGAATTATCAATTGAAAGTGCCTTTTAATCTAAACTCAAAGTATTTGACAAAAGTTCTCAGAGAGAATCATCTAGTCATGCACAAGTTAAAAGAGAGTCATTTAGAGGTGGAAACTAAAGTAAAACAGGAGAAAGAAATATGAGAGAAAGAGGTAGAGGAAGGCAAAGAAATAACCTTCTAAGAAGACAAAATGATGAGAGCACTCAACAAAGGTGTAATATATATAAAGGGTCTTCTCATATTGAAAAATATTATTGATTTAAAAAAAAATTCCAATGTTATAACTACAAAAAGTTTAAACATGTTCAAAAAGACTGTAGGTACTAAGCAAGTGAGCAAGCACACTTCTTCGAAGAAAATGAAGGTGAGCAAAGTACATTTTATGCATATCAAGCTATGGAGGAGCAAAGGAATATGTATAGTATCTTGATAGTGGATGTAGTAACTACATGACCAGTGATAAATCCATCTTTATGGACATTGACAGTTCTTCAATATCACAAGTGAAGATGAAAAATGGTGTACTAGTCCAAGCAAAAGGCAAAGGTATAATTGCAATCAATACAAAGAAAGGAAGAAAGTTAATCCATGATGTTTTGCTTGTTTCAAACTTGAGATAAAATCTTTTAAGCATTGGATAATTGATTGAGCATGAGCATATGGTGCACTTTGAAGACAATGGTTGCAAGTTATATGATAAAGGGGTTAAAAAGCAACTTATGATAAATATCAACATGAAGAAAAATAGAAGCTTTCTTGTTATTTTGCACTATGCAAAGAATGTTGCATGAAAGATGAAAGTGAATGATAAGTCATGGCTATGGCACAAAAGATTTGGGTACTTAAACTTTTAAAGCTTGAGAAGTTTATATCAAAAGAATATGGTATATGGTCTATCAGCAATACATTGCAAGAAAAGACTTTGTGAAGGATGTGCACTTGAAAAACAACATAGAGAGGTATTTTCAAAGGGGCATGTATAGAGAGCCAAAGCACAATTGGAGCTTATTCATATCGACATATGTGGACCTATGAAAACTCCTTCTTATGTTGGTAAAATCTATTTTTATTATTTTTATTGATGACTATTCAAGGATGACATGGATGTACTTTATGAGACATAAATTTAAGGCATTTATTATCTTTAAAAAGTTCAAAAATCTTGTGGAAAGATAAAGTGAACACTACATCAAGGTGCTAAGAAGTGATTGAGGTGGTGAATACAACTCAAATAAATTTGAAAAGTTTTGTGAAGATGTTGGTGTGCAAAGATAATTGACTATTAGCTATACATCGAAACAAAATAGAGCTGTTGAAAGAAAAAATCATACTATTGTTGAGATGACCAGATCTATGCTCAAAGACAAAGGCCTTTCAAATTTTTTTTGGGCAAAAGCGATGCATATGGTGGTGTAATTGATGAATAGATGTCCAACAAAACTCTTTAAAATATGAAACCATTTGAAGCTTGGTTTGGTAGAAAGCCTTCGATGAAGCATTTCAAAGTATTTGGATGTGTGTGCTATGCACATATTTCAAAGAAAAGTGTGCACATATTCCAAAGGAAAGGAGACACAAACTTAATGAAGTAAGTAAAAATGCATCTTTGTTAAATTTAGTTCTAAATCAAAAGGTAACAAATTTTTAAGTTTGAAGCACAATAAGGTGATCATAAGAAGATATGTTCTCTTCAATGAGAAAGTTGCTTGAGATTGGAAGGAAAAGAAATTTTAAAAAATATATTATTTCTCTTGATGAAGAAATTCATGATGCTTAAAATGAAGAAAATTAGGATGAAGGTTTATCACAAACTTCTTTAAATGTAAGTCCATCATCCACCTCAAGCTCAAGTTCATCTTCGAGTTCTACTCCCATAAGAATGAAAAGGCTAAGTGACATTTATGCCACTTGTAATTTTTGTATGATTGAGCCCAAAAATTATGAAAATGCTATGCATGAAGAAGTGTGGAACAAGGTAATGCAAGAAGAAATCAATATAATTGAGAAGAATAAAACTTGAGAGTTAGTAGAGAAACAAATTGATAAGAAAGTTATTGGCTTGAAGTGGATATACAAGACAAAACACAATTAGGATGGGTCCATTCAAAGACACAAAGCAAGATTGGTAGCAAAAGGATACTTCTAACTGTTCAGGATTGATTATCAAGAAACTTTTGCACCGGTTGTTCGATATGATACAATTAGAACTCTTATTTTTATGGCAGCATATAAAAGTTGAAACCTACATCAACTAGATGTAAAGTCAGCATTCTTGAATGGAGTATTGGAAGAAGAAATTTATTTTAAACTATTGGAACAAGATGAAAAGTTGGTGGGATAGGAGCAAGAAATATTTTCTTAATTCATAGACTCTTTTTTCTCTTGTCATACAATCCTACAGTATGCCTCCTTATATAGACATGAAAGAAGACAATTTTAATGTCTTTGGTTTTCCAAAGTATCTTCCGGGAATACAATTTTCTGGGAATACAATCCGTTGGGAATATAATTTCTGATATTACCAACATGGCTCTTTGGATTCCAGTCAAGTCATTAATACAAGTATGTCTCTTTGGTTTCTAGTCAAGTCATTAATTGCAAATTACTTCTTAACACTCCTCCTTAATTTGCAATTGATTCTTAAATTTTCTGAATTTTTCTATGGTGACAGCTTTTGTAAGAAAATCTGTAGCTTGTTCATTTGTGCCAACATACTTTAAAATGATTTCTTCTTTATTTACCAAATCCTAAATGAAATGATGTCGGAGTTCAATATGCTTGGACCTTGCATGGAAGACCGGGTTCTTGGATAATGCAATTGCCGACATATTGTCACAATAAATGGTAGTCGGTTGAACTTGGGTTTGTTGTAAATCCAATAAAACTCTTCTTAACCAAACTGCTTCGCATGCAGCATCAGTAGCAGCGATATATTCTGCTTTTGCTGAAGATAAAGCAATTGTTTTTTGTTTCTTTGAACTTCATGAAATCATCTTTGAACCAAGACAAAAAATATAACCAGACATGCTTTTTCTGTCATCAATTGAACCAGCTCAGTCACTATCAGAATAACCAACAAGCTCATTATTTTTTCTTTAACATATTTTATGCCTTGCCTTTGACTTCCTTGGAGATATCTCAGGATGCGTTTTACAACAGCATAATGCAGTTTGCTTGGTTCTTGTATATATCTTGAAACAACATTCACATCATGAATAATGTAAGGCCATGTGTTGGTTAGATATATTAATGAACCAACTAGTCTTCTGTAGAGCTTTGCATCAGCTTTTTCAACACCATCATCTTGTTTCAGCTTTTCATTCAATGCCATTAGAGTTGAAACTGGTTTACTTTTGTTCATATGAAATTTTTGCAACATGTCATTAATGTAATTCTCCTGAGAGATAAAAATTTCTCCTTTGGCTTGCTTTACTTGGATGCCAAGAAAATACTTCATTAATCCGAGATCTGACATCTCGAATTCCTTCATCATGCTTTGCTTGAATTCTTCTACAATTTGCATGTTAGTCCCAATGTAGATAAGATCATCAACATAGATACAAACAACAAGAAAGTTAGTGGCATCAAATATCTTTATATAAAGAGATGGTTCACTTGGACTTCTTTGGAATCCATTTGAACAGAAGTATTTGTCAATCCTACTGTTCCAAGCTCATGGAGCTTGCTTCAAGCCATATAGAGCTTGGTGAAGTTTATAGACTTTGTGTTCCATACCTGCCACTTCATACCCTTGAGGTTGTTTGACATATACCTCCTCCTTAAGTTTGCCATTGAGGAAGGCAGATTTGACGTCAAGTTAGAAGACTTGAAGCTCAAGTTGGGCAGCAAGAGCAAGGATAATACGGATTGTCTCCATTCTTGCAACTGGAGCAAATGTTTCGGTGAAGTTGATGCCAGACTGCTGCAAGTATCCCTTGGCGACAAGTCGAGCTTTATGCTTTTGAATAGATCCATCTTCTTTATACTTGATTTTGTAGATCTATTTTAGCCCGATTACATCCTTCCCTTTCGGCAAGTTGACAAGCTCCCAAGTTTGGTTCTTTTTAATTGTTGCTATTTCCTCATCCATTGCCTTTTTCCATTCTTCCTTCACCACAGCTTCCTCAAAATCCTGAGGTTCATAACCAAAGAAGGCAAAGTGACAAGAGTTATAAATATCTTGCATGGATCGAACTTTCTTTGGTGGAGAATCTGAATCCATGGTTTCTAAGAAAGTAGGAGACTTCTAAGAGATCTTTTGATTCTTCTATTGCAGTGACAACATGATCATATTTTATAGGAAGACTTCTAAGAACCTTTGAATAACTTTTCTATCTTCAATGGTATCTCCAAGGCTTCTAATTTGATTAACCACTTCAATAACTTTGGTAAGAAAGCTTTGCATACCTTGTCCTTCTTTCATTTGCATGTTGTCAAAATCTCTCCAAAGTGATTGTAACTTTAGTGAGATGATTTTTTCATTACATTGGAAACCTTCTTTGAGTATTTCCCAAGCTTGCTTTGCTTTCTCTGCTCCAAAAATTCTGGGATAGATGGTTTGGCTTATTCCTTGTTGAATGTATCGAAGAGCACTTGCATCTTTCTTCACATTCTCCTTGTACTCCTTTTGTTGCTCTGTTGTCCATTTTATTGTAGCATCTTGTGGTTGAGGTGTCTCTTCATAGGAACCTTCGACTATGTCCCAAAGGTCTTGGGAGATGAATATGGTTTGCATTTGACTACTCCAATAGTCATAATGCTCACCATTGAAGATAGGAACTTGGTTAGAAGTGTAGGAGAACATGGTAGTCGATGAAGTTGCCATCTTGATAAGTGCTTCTTCTAAGGCTCTGATACCAAATTTGTTGGAACAAGATGAAAAGTTGGTGGGATAGGAGCAAGAAATATTTTCTTATTTCATAGACTATTTTTTTTCTTATCATACAATCCTGCGGTATGCCTCCTTATATAGACATGAAAGAAGACAATTTTATCATCTTTGGTTTTCCAAAGTATCTTCCGGGAATACAATTTCCTGGGAATACAATCTGTTAGAAATATAATTTCTGATATTACCAACATGGCTCTTTGGATTCCAGTCAAGTCATTAATACAAGTATGGCTCTTTGGTTTCCAGTCAAGTCATTAATTGCAAATTACTTCTTAACACAAACAACCTTAAGGCTTCATCATCGAAGCTCAAGAAAGCAATGTATACAAGTTGAAGAAAGCATTGTATGGGTTGAAGCAAGCACCCCGAGCATGATACTCTCAAATTGATACCTACTTCAATGAGAATCTAAGAAGTCCAAGTGAACCAATACTTTATCTAAAAAAGCAAGGTAATGATATTCTTATTTTCTTTCTTTATGTTGATGATTTAATTATTACAGGTAACAATGAGAATATGATTTTAAATTTCAAAAGTGATATGATGAAAAGATATGAAATGAATGATATAGGTTTGCTTCATTATTTTTTAGGAATTGAAATTATTCAAAGAAAAGATGACATCTTTATTTATCAAAAGAAGTATGCAGAAGGCATTCTCAAGTAGTTCAAAACAAAAAATTGTAATGTTGTAGAAACACCTTTGGTGTAAATGAAAAGTTTATGAAAGAAGATAAAAGTGATGAAGCCAGTGCACAACCATATAGAAGCATTGTTAGAAGCTTGTTGTATCATATAATTATAAGGCTAAACATAATGTTTGCATCAAGTTTACTTTCTAGATTCATACAAAGATCAAACAAGGTTCACTTTAGATGAGCAAAAAGAGTCTTGAAATACATCAAAGGCACTAAAGATTATGGGATCATATATGAAAGAAACAAGAATGATAATGTGAAGTTATTTAGGTTTTGTGATAGTGATTGGGCTGAAAGTATTGATGATATGAAGAGCGCATAAGGCTATGTATTCTTTTTTGGATCTGGTGTCATATTTTGGTCATCCAAGAAGCAAGATGCTGTGGCATTATCATCTTTAGAAGCCGAATATATTTCAACTACCTTGGTGGCACAACAAAAAATTTGATTGAGAAGAATACTTGAAGATTTGGATGAGAACAAGAAAAAGCTACTATACTACTATATGATAATAAGTCTACCATTTCTATGACAGAATCCTATCTATCATAACTGCACCAAGCACATTAAAATCAAGTACTATTTCATAAGAAATATGGTAGAAGGAAAAGAAGTTGAAGTGATATATGTGAGGACTCAAGACCAAGTGGCAAACATTTTCACTAAGGCACTACCCAAGGAGAAATTCACTCACTTTAGAGATCTCATGGGCATCCAAAAATAACCATTAAAGGAGAGTGTTAAAATGTAATGGTTGTTCTTGTTAATTTTTAAGTGCTATGTTTTAATTTTGATTTAGTATATGTTGGGCTCATATATAGTTGAATTTATGTTATTATGGTGGTTTTAGGTTTTGATGTATTAACTTATGCAGGGTGTGGTAGTCTCACATGTAAGAGGAGCATTATATTTAAAATATTATAGATATGGATGAACCCTAGATCCATTTTTCTTATTGAGAAAAAAACCAGTCGTCTCCTTTCCCGCTTCCTCTTTTCTTATTTTCTTCTTCTTCTCTCACGCCTTCATCTTGGTTCGTGGCTGAATTTGTGGTGAGAGGGCCTGATCTCCATTCTGGCTCTTTTTTCTTATATACTTTTTGTGTTCTCTCCTCCTCCTTCCGCCTTTACTCCTTTTGCTTTTGAACCCAATGAAGCGGGTGATGGAGATCAAAATCGGGGGTTGATAGTGGAAAACAATCCTATCATTAGATCCAACCATAAATTAGACTTATGTATTAAGTCGGTCTAAAATGGACCAAACAATTTACACTAAAAATGTTTTCTAACTTCACTTATTCATGTCAATACTTATTTTCCTTTTAAATATATAGTGACTATTATACTCCCCTTTTTCTTCTCATGGTTTATATCTAAACCAACACCTGACCCAATCCAAACTCAAAAATTAATGTTTGGTTTGTTTATGTTTAGCCCTACCTACCCCAATGGATCTATAGGTTTTTCGTGGAGATGATGATGGACCTAGCTCAAAAATCATCATAAAAAAGAAAATTGAGTAGGGTTTGGACCATGCTTGCCCCTATTCCAACAATTAGCTTGGTTGTAGTCCTAGAAATTATGCATCAATAGCATGTTCTATTCTTCCTGTATTCAATGGGGCCTGACTGATAAACACTTAGTAGAGGTTGAGTTCATAGTAATTTTATGTTATATTTGAATTCATATATGCGATTTAGATCTGTTTGTCATGCATTAGGACATGAGCAAGAAATGATAGACGAATAATATTTCAAGCTGGTTGGGGAGCATTAATCTAACTTCACTCAAAAATTTACAATTAATTTAATATGATTCATTAGTTTAATATAATGGTAATTAGAATAATTTTAAACATTAATTTTATTCTTATAAATTGATATTATAATAGTCTTCATTCATTAGGCTTTTTCTTAGTCTTCAATAACTTATTTAGTATATTTATTAACCAAATTATTCCTAGATCACATAAATACTTCCAAATCGTGATAGGAATTTTATCAGGTCTCATATTTTTACTTTTTCATATCCCCTTTTACTTTAGATATCCTGAAACTGAGTATACTTTATATTTCAATCCTTAATGAAACTAGTAAAGCAACCTAAATTATGCACATGATTTTTATTCGATAATTTATTAAAATAATCTCTTTATTTTTTTTGTCAATCCCATTCCTTAACCAAAATATTTTTATCTTTAACTTTGTTATATTTAACCTAAGTCTTAGTACCAGGAAAGTACAATATTATAGAGGCCATATATATAGTCTTTATTATAGAAAATTGGTAATTTATTGGTATAGCTCTTGGTATCGATTCTGCAGACCTTGCTTAATACTATTAAGAGCATGGTAAATTTAAATTTAATATCTAAAGTACAAATATAAAATGTAAGATATGTGTGTAATCTAAGCTACCAAAAAAGTTATTTAAAATTGCATATAGAGGAATTGAACTATCAATATTTGTATTTATTCCAAACCCAACAAAAGCTATTTTTGTGTTTATGTTGCTTTTGGAGTACCGATAGCACAAGCCAATCGCTTCTAATCATTCAATAAAAGCCTAGGTGGAAGGGTTCGCCTTTGCTCCTAATTTAGATTCAAAAAAAAAAGAGAGAGAAAAAGATAGCGCTAGCCCAACATTTGTATTTTTCCTCAACCTAGATAGGACAAACTTAATACGGTGCATGTTATGGGGATCGAAAACTAATGTCACCATCCCTTCAGACTTCCTAGTGTGAAGCTTCCACCACTGCAAGGTCTAGTAATCCAAATATTAGTACCAAGACAAAGGGATGGTGACATTAGTCCTATTTCCAATACAGCCTTCTTATGCTAATGCAGCTAATGAAATACAAATGTCAGGCATGTGCTATTGATATTTGAAAAGTAACGTAAACTTTAAGATTTATATATGACTTATTAGGCAAAAAGTTGCTTAGATGCACAAATATTGATAAAAGATATATAACAATAACAAATAAAAGAAAAAAAATCACACGATCCATAATTTTTCCTTGTTTTTAGGAGGATACAAGGAAGAATGGCATTAAAACTACTAAAGTAGAAACTGAATTGAAGAAAATTGAGTTACATGGTAGTGAATTAAGGATTCATAGTGAATCCATATTTTGTAATCCAATCAATAATATTAATATGCAATACCTAAAACTAAGCAAACAAGCCATTGCAGCTTATATAATGAAAAAAATTTCCATCCGTTTCATAGTGCATAATTTTTATTCAACCATATTGCAAAATTCCATATATAGACTTTACAGTTTCATATAATAAAAATCCGGATAGACAATGCATGTTTTGGAGAACCACATAAATTTCAGTTGTTTATGAAGTCAACAAAATTTGGCAGCCGGAGGTTCTGAGATTTACTCTGGGTGAAGATATGTCATTTTCAATGTCCAACAAGATCTTATCTTTGGGCCATTTTTTTGCAAGGGAAGAAATGGCAGAAAAATTAGGATGGCAGAAAATATGTGCAATTATAAAGCTGCAGTTAATGAGAAAATATTACCGAATAATTCCCTAGCTAGATAACAGCAAAGCCCTTTCTGTCGTCAACTAATCCTCTTTTTTTGTATGCACAGTGGTGATAAGAAATAAAGCTTCTTGTTGGTTGAAGGGCACTTAAGCCTTGCTTGGTAGAGAATCTTTACTCTCAATCAAGTATGATGAGACTGGAGTTTCTGATGGTTGAGCATGGCAAGATGGTCAAGAGGGAGGAGACTCACCTCCAAAGAGCAAGAAAGAGGAAATCATGAGGTTCAGATTAGTATGCTAACCAATAAGTTCCATTTGCACCTAAACTATGGCAAATAATGCAACCCAATCATCAAGTTAAAAAACCAGATTGCTGAACTTAGACTAAACATGAACATCTTCATTGAAAGGGCATTGTATTTGATCAGTTGAGTATCGTTGACTCGACCATGTATTATTGAGATAGTTTGGGTGGAAAGGGATCAAATAATACCACTGGCTCCATCTCAGTATCCAATAAATACTCAAATTTTAGCATCCAACCAATATTCATATCCATCACTACTACAAAAAGTTAAATAGACTACGGTTGGTTTTTGGACAAAGACTATATTTTCATAATTTTTCACAAAATAAAAAATGGTCTTTTATTAAAAATGTAGTCTTATATTATCTTATAATATAAAAAGACTACATTTTTAATTAAGGCATAGTCTTATATTATCTTATAATAAAAAGATTATGTTTTTAATTAAGATGTAGTCTTATATTATCTTATAATATAAAAAGAATATAATTTTAATTAATACATAGTCTATATTATCTTGTAATATAAAAAGATTACGCTTTTAATTAAGATGTAGTCTTATACACTACTACAAAAAGTTAAATAGACTACGGTAGGTTTTAGAAAAAAATTATATTTTTTTGTAAAGAAAATAGTCTAATATTTTAGACTATGTTTTCATAATTTTTTACAAATTAAAACACTACATCTTTTATTAAAAATGTTGTCTTATATTATCTTATAACATAAAAAGACTATATTTTAATTAAGATGCAGCTTTATATTATCTTATAATATAAGAAGACTACGTTTTTAATTAAGACTATATATATAAAAGTAATCTTATATTATTTTATAATATAAAAAGATTACGTTTTTAATTAAGACGTAGTCTAATATAAAACTATTTTTTTTTCTCCTGATTTGCTTTCCCTCTTTTTCTAAAAAAAACCTCGCACCCAAACCTAAATTTTGTTCTCCTAACTGCAGAGACTCCACCATTAGGGTTTCGAAAAACCCTTTTCGGTGTGCCAGCAACACTCCCGATAAACCTGCCAAGGCAGAAGCCAAAGCTCCCCTCCCTCTTCTTCTTCTCTCTCTTGCGTTATCTGAGAGAGAGAGAGAGAGATGGGAGCATGTGCATCGAGACCAGATGGATGCATGCAAGGGAGGAGGAAGCTAGTGGGAGAGTCACAGAGACAGCGGAAGAGGGCATGCGCCACCCTCTGTCCCCTCCCCTCACCATGATAAAAATGGGAGGGGAGGAGCTCCCTCCTATCCCCATCATTGTGCCTCCTTTCCCATTCAAGCCTCAAAGGTAAGAGAAGAAGAGAGGGAGAGTCATTCTGAACGTTCTCTCTTCTCCCTCCTCCTCCCAGTTCTTGTTATCTTCCATTCTTAGCCGCGTTTGGAAAGAGGATGTGAAGCGAACGCTTGGAAGTCCATGGGAAGGGAGACGCCATAGGAAGAATGTGAAGAGATGCTCAAAACTGGCTTAAAATTTGTAAGTGCCACTTTATCTCTCCCTCTCTTCTTGATCTCTTTCGTTTCATCCTGATCTCTCTCTCTCTCTCTTTCTCTCGCTCTCTCTCTCTCTTGCCTTTCTTTCTCCTCCCTCTTGATGGCTTGAATCCTCTCCCAAACTCTCCCAAACCCTTCCGAAGGGCTCCTCCTTGTGCCGCCTATGGAGCACTGCGAGGGCTGCCGTGGCTGGCCAACTAGCCGAAGAAGGCCAAACACGTGATAGTCTGGGGGTGGTTTTACTGGATCTAATATCTGATTTTGTGCTTTGGCTTTCGCAGTAGGAGGATGACGAGATGCTGGTCCCTCACCCAGAGTTTGCTGGGGGTCCTTAGTCAATGGAAGGTAAGTTTTGATTTTGATCATTTTCTAGTTTCTGTGCTAGGTCAGGTTGGGTGAACCGGTCTCAATCGGTGTTCATTGCTTTTAGGCTAAATTCTAGGGTTTTGATTAGGTGGTTTGGGGATGGTTTTGCTGGATCTGATATCTAGAATTGAGGGCTAGAGACCGGGCAACGAGGGAGAGAGACACGTTCACTGCCAAATGATGGAGTTCCATTTAGAAGGGGAGGCAGAGCGATGGCCGAATCGCCAGCGTTGCTTGGAGTCCTAGCCCTAACCCTAACAAACCAGATGCAATGGCATACAATCCACATCCATTGCTGGTGCTGGCAATGCCGTATCCCTACTACCAGGTGAAGGACGTGCCAATTTCGAATGGGCTTGGATTACCCTTTGTGGTGCCTTGTTGGTCTCCGGCCCAAGGGTCGACCCATGATGAGAGGAATGTGGTCAAGTCGGTGGCTTGCTGGAGCTTGCCAATTTTTGTTTCGGTTGTGGTTGCTGACAGTGGCATTGGTGGGGGTTGCTATTTAGATTCTGTTGGGAATTGTATCCTAAAGCCAATCATTTGATGATTGTGCCAATGTAAATTGTATATAAATTGATATATTAATAAAAGTTATTTGGCAGTTTATTCATTACAAGAGCATCTTCTTAATACTCCTGCTTGTAATGAAGCCCTCAGGATCTTCCTTCACGATAAAGAGGATTTATCTTTGAAGGTCCTTAAAAGAGTTCGCGACCAAATGATATACTATAACAGGGCCATAGTACTATCAATTATAGGATGTTGTATATATATTTGTTGGTTGTCCTCTTAACCAAGGAGTGTAGAGACACTAGTATGACATACAGGTGGAAGTGTAGGAGTACATTTCACCGAACGTAACTCATTTCCGGATACTCTACTGTTAAGAGTTAATGCGAGAAGATATAGGTATAAGTATCCTTCAAACCTGAAGATCACAACCAGTGGCTTACAAGCAACTCATTGTACTTAGGTGCCGGACCACCTAGATTTTTAATTCAGCTATGAAAGGTTACTAAGTGTAGTCAAGTACTTGTGGTAGTTAGTTATGGATCAAGATGGAATTTGACCTATCCCATTAAAAGGAGAAATGCTTGTGTTTCAATTTAGCAATACCTTGGCCAAGGCACTTCATGTGAAAGTCACATGATCACTAATGTTGAAATCACTTTATGGATTTGCTATTTAGAGTTGACAGGCTCTTAAGCCATCCTTAGCATTTGTGGTCAAGAGGATGAATTATACGGTAACTATTTCTTAGGGTTCTTGGAGTTTGCTCGGCAACTCTTTGACCTATCCGGACGTCGGGTTCCATTGCTAGATGGGCACATCGATTAGTATAGAAAGTTGTTTCTATGCTACCGGCTTAGGTTCGAACCTAGAGGTCACACGCATAGAAGTTTCCTAGGATGATCTGTTTGCTGATCAACGATGGAGAATCGTATATGATTTAATTAATCAATTTGATTTATTGAATTATCTCAATTGGGTTAAGTACAAGTGAATAAGATTCAATTTGATTTAAGTCCATTAGAAGGACTAGTCAATTTTAAATATTGATTTGAAATTAGACTTGATTTGGATTTAAATAGATTCAATATTAGCCAAATTTGATTTGGGCTTGGACCATGATCTAGGTGGGTTCAGTCAAATAAATTCAGATCAGATTAAACCATCACCTGAACCCAAACCTCTCGCATAAGGATCTCATATGATGAGATGGCTAAAATCTTATCTCATGAGAGATTAAATTCTCATGTAGAATTTAATGTCTAACATTAATTTTTACCGAACGTCGGATTTAGCCACGACTCATTGGTTTTCACCGAACGTCAGATTTAGCCACGTCTCTTTGATTTTCACCGAACGTCGAAATTAAACCAAGCACCGCGCCTTTGGTGTCTCTTCGCTTCTACCAAATGACGGAATTCTTAATGTCCGAATTCAATGTTAAAGCTAAATTGAGACTATAAATAGAGGGCATTCCTTCACCAGAAAATATAGAACAACAATACACGATATGTCATGGATTGTAATTCTAAAAAGGTTAGAATAAAAATTATGATGATTTTGGTGTTAGCAGAAGCGTGGTGGATCTTAGAGGAAGATTCAAGTGGGAGGATTCAAGATCAGCAAAGCTATTTTTTCGCGAGCTAGCACTCAGAAATTTGATTATTCGAGGCTTTGCTTGGACGATACTAGAGGTAAGCGATTTGATCCCTAGATCTTAAGACAGGCTTCAAGATAAGTAGTATGACTAGTCATCTTGAAGATCAAGATATGATCTTGATATTTTTATTTATATGCATATTTTGGATCAATCGATCCTATATACAAGGCAAAGATATGATCTTGATGCATGTTAGATAGATTAGTATGTAATCTTTAAAATTCCACAATGATAATTGTTATCAAATTTTTAAAATATGCATGCCTTGGGGATTGTTCCAAGTAAGTCTGTTTCTAAAACTTCACATGAGATGTGGTATGGACATAATCTGGTTATTACCTATCTGAGAGTCTGGGGGTGTCCGGCTTATGTGAAATGTGCAAAATCAGACAAACTTGAACCCAAATCTGATAAATATTTTTTATCAACTATCCGAAAGAAACCAAAGGATATTACTTCTACAATACTGAAGAACAAAAGTTGTTCATTAGTAATAGAGCAATTTTTCTTGAAAAGGAGTTCCTTAGTGAAGGAACAAATAGCTCTAATGTTGAACTTGAGGAAGTTCATCAAGTAGAAGGAACAACACAAACCAGTGAACCCTTAGAATCTGAGTTGATTAGATCAAACTCAAAACCCATTTTAGATGCACCATTAAGGCGATCTTGTAGAGTACCACATCAACCGGACAGATACTTAGGTTTCTTGGTCCATAACGATGATCCTATTGAACTCGATGAGAACAACGAGGATCCGATCACCTATATGGATGCTATGCAAAGGACTGACTCTAATAAATGGCTTGATGCCATGAAATCCGAACTTGATTCCATGAAGGATAATAATGTATGAACATTAGTTGACCCACCAGAAGGGATAAAACCCATAGGGTGTAAGTGGGTTTTCAAGAGGAAAAGTGGCGCAGACGGAAAGGTTGAGACCTATAAAGCATATCTGGTTGCTAAGGGGTATCGTCAATGTTATGGTATTGACTATGACGAAACGTTTTCTCCTGTGGCAATGCTGAAATCCATTCGGATTATGCTAGCTATAGCAGCACACTTCAATTATGAGATTTGATAGATGGATGTTAAAACCTCTTTTCTAAATAGTGATTTAGAAGAACAGGTGTATGATACAGCCTGAAGGTTTTATATATGAAGATGACTCTAAAGTGTGCAGGCTACAAAAGTCTATTTATGGACATAAGCAAGCATCTAGGAGTTGGAACATACGATTTGATAAAGTGATCAAATCTTATGGCTTTATTAAAAATAAAGAAGAACCTTGCATTTATAAATGGGCTAACAATTCCGTTATTGTATTTCTTGTATTATATGTGGATGATATTCTCTTAATCGGGAATGATATCCCTGCATTACAAGGAATAAAGACATGGTTATCATCACAATTCTCCATGAAAGATCTGGGAGAAGTATCATACATCCTAGGGATGAAGATCTATAGAGATAGATCTAAGAGGATGCTTGGTTTATCCCAATCTACGTACATTGACACCGTGCTAAAAAGGTTTAGCATGGAGAATTCCAAGAAAGGCTATCTTTCGATAGGCCATGGAATTTATCTTTTTAAGAAGGACTGTCCGACAACTCCTAATGAAAGCGAACGTATGAGTCAAATTTCATATGCTTCGGCAGTGGGATCGATTATGTACACCATGACATGTACAAGACCAGATGTGGCATACTCACTAGAAGTAGTGAGTAGATACCAATCTGATCCAAGAAAAATACTGGCAAGTTGTTAAGACAATCCTTAAGTATTTGAGAAATACTAAGGACCAGTGGTTAGTCTATGGAGAGTCCGATTTGAAACTTGTTGGATATACTGATTCCAGTTTCCAGTCAGATCATGATGATAGCAAAAGTGTATCGGGTTTCATGTTTCTCTTGAATGATGGAGCTCTTTGCTAGAAAAGTTCCAAGAAACATATAGTGGCAGATTTGGTGTGCGAGGCAGAGTACATCGTTGCATCAGATGTTGTAAAAGAAGCTGTGTGGCTGTGAAAGTTTATCTCCGAACTTGGAGTGACACCTTCCATAGATGGACCAGTGCTGTTGTACAGTGACAGCACTGGTGCCATAGCTCAAGCAAAGGAACCACGAGCACATCAGCGCACCAAGCACATACTGCGCCGGTTTCATCTTATTCGAGAGATTGTAGACCGAGGTGACATAAATCTTCAGAAAACTGATGGAAAGGAAAACCTAGGTGACCCATTTACTAAAGCATTCAGCATCAAGGAGTTTGACAACTATAAGTTGAAGATGGGTATTAGATACTGTAATGAGTGGCTTTAGGCTAAGTGGGAGTTTGTTGGGAATTGTATCCTAAAGCCAATTTTGATGATTGTGCTAATGCAAATTGTATATAAATTGATATATTAATAAAGGTTATTTGGCAGTTTATTCATTACAAGAACATCTTCTTAATACTCCTGATTGTAATGAAGCCCTCAGGATCTTCCTTCATGATAAAGAGGATTTATCTTTGAAGGTCCTTAAAAGAGTTCGCGACCAAATGATATACTATGACACGACCATAGTACTATCAATTATAGGATATTGTATATCATATTTGTTGGTTGTCCTCTTAACCAAGGAGTGTAGAGACACTAGTATGACATACAGGTGGAAGTGTAGGAGTACATTTCACCGAACATGACTCATTTCCGGATACTCTACTGTCAAGAGTTAATGCGAGAAGATATAGGTATAAGTATCCTTCAAACCTGAAGATCACAACCAGTGGCTTATAAGTAACTCATTGTACTTAGGTGCCGGACCACCTGGATTTCTAATTTAGCTACGAAAGGTTACTGGTTGCAGTCAAGTACTTGTGGTAGTCAGTTGTAGATCAAGATGGAATTTGACCTATCTCATTAAAAGGAGAAATGCTTTTGTTTCAATTTAGTAATACCTTGGCCAAGGCACTTCATGTGAAAGTCACATGATCACTAAAGTTGAAATCACTTTATGGATTTTCTATTTAGAGTTGACAGGCTCTTAAGCCATCCTTAGCATTTGTGGTCAAGAGGATGAATTATACGGTAACTGTTTCTTAGGGTTCTTGGAGTTTGCTCGGCAACTCTTTGACCTATCCGGACATCGGGTTCCATTGCTAGATGGGCACATCGATTAGTATAGAATGTTGTTTCTATGCTACCGGCTTAGGTTCGAACCTAGAGAGTCACACGCATAGAAGTTTCCTAGGATGATCTGTTTGCTGATCAATGATTGAGAATCGTATATGATTTAATTAATCAATTTGATTGATTGAATTATCTCAATTGGGTTAAGTACAAGTGAATAAGATTCAATTTGGTTTAAGTCCATTAGAAGGACTAGTCATTTCAAATATTGATTTGAAATTAGACTTGATTTGGATTTAAATAGATTCAATACTAGCCAAATTTGATTTGGGCTTGGACCATGATCTATGTGGGTTCAATCAAATAAATTCAGATCAGATTAAACCATCACCTGAACCCAAACCTCTCGCATAAGGATCTCATATGATGAGATGGCTAAAATCTCATCTAATGAGAGATTAAATTCTCATGTAGAATTTAATGCCTAACATTAATTTTCACCGAACGTCGGATTTAGCCACGACTCATTGGTTTTCACCGAACGTCGGATTTAGCCACGACTCATTGGTTTTCACTGAACGTCAGATTTAGCCACATCTCTTTGGTTTTCACCGAACGTCGAAATTAAACCAAGCGCCGCGCCTTCGGCGTCTCTTCGCTTCTACCAAACGATGAAATTCTTAATGTCAGAATTCAATGTTAAAGCTAAATTGAGACTATAAATAGAGGGCATTCCCTCACCAGAAAACATAGAACAACAATACACGATATGTCATGGATTGTAATTCTAAAAAGGTTAGAATAAAAATTCTGGTGATTCTGGTGTTAGCGGAAGCATGGTGGATCTTAGAGGAAGATTCAAGAGGGAGGATTCAAGATCAGCAAAGCTATTTTTTCATGAGCTAGCACTCCCAGAAATCCGATCATTCGGGGCTTCGCATGGACGATACTAGAGGCCGGACGATTGAACGGCTGCAGAACAATAAGGATTTACCTACTGTTCTTAAGGTAAGCAATTTGATCCCTAGATCTTATGGCAAGCTTCAAGATAAGTAGTATGACTAGTCATCTTGAAGATCAAGATATAATCTTGATATTTTTATTTATATGCATATTTTGGATCAATCGATCCTATATACAAGGCAAAGATATGATCTTGATGCATGTTAGATAGATTAGTATGTAATCTTTAAAATTATGCAACGATAATTGTTATCAAATTTTTAAAATATGCATGTCTCGAGGATTGTTTCTCCCTACAGATATGAAAGATGGGAATGGCATTGGGGTTAATGGAGCTCCTTTGTTGATTGATTCTCCTAGGAGCAGCCTATTGGGGGTTTTGGATCAAAGGAGTGGTAGGCTAGCCTTTCTACGATATAATTGAATTTAATGTCAATTCTTTAACATCATCCTTTCCTGTACTAGTGCTTTGGTGCAAATCAAGGTTTAAAAATTTAGGTATCATAGCTGTCTTGGTGGATGACTAATATTGAGATGAGCTAAGGCGTTGGCTTTTTATGGTTTAAAGGGAATACAGTATCTGGGGCTGACAAACTCCAAGAAGGGGCTCAAATGGATGCAAAAAATGCTAAGACCAATTATGCACCATTTTGAGGTATATTATAAATATAGTTTAATTGGTTCTCTGTTGTGTTGATTGATAAACGCACAATCAATAATATTTCTGAATCTTATTCAAAAATTACCAAAATTTATGTTGTGCTCTCCTAAACATTATCATAATTTGGTTTATTTACATCAATCTTTCCATTGATATTAATGGCTAAAATATTATGGAAATGCATACTAGATGCAAACAAGAATTATGCTACCAAGCATGCACTAGTTGTGGTGGGGATTTAAATGGAAATTCTTTATATTTCTTTTTTTTTCAAGCATTACTTCATATTTAGTGAGCTGTATTTATATATAGAATAGCATAGTGGCATAAGAATATTCTTGCCAAGTAAAACTCACCATTAATCATCAAGGATCCACTTATGGTTAATGATATCATTCGTTCTCTTGAATTTTATTGCATATATTAGTCAAATTATCATTATCATTCTATTTTTGTTGTCTTGCAGAAGCTAAAGGTTGAGCCAGCAACTCAATCTGCCACTCCTAATGGAAATCCTTTTCCAGAGCCTAAAACTATTTTCCCAGAAAATGGAAGTGTGCTGGAGACCCAGGACAAGGATGTCATAATGGAGGGTCTTGGTTTAGTTGGTATTTTTGATCAATGGATTGCACCTTCAGTATCTGGACAGCACCCTAAGCCCCGCTATGCGGTTAGCTATTCATTATCTGATTTGACTTTAATTTATAGGACTGAGTTTTTCGTCAGTTGTTAAATACTAACCAGTATCTACCATCTATGCACAGCATGGAGCAGCCATAGTGCAGGACAAGATGTATGTTTTTAGTGGAAATCACAATGGTTGTTACCTTAGTGACCTTCAGGTATGTAACATCGGGTTAATAACCTTATAGTTTCAGTTAAAAAGAACCACATGTTTAGGATTGGTTAATTGCTTTTGAATGGCAAAGTATCTTTGAAAGTTGCAGGCTGATGGTAGATAAGCTCTTTACAGTATAGGTTGTTTGTGATGTCCTTGCAATTTTCTTTTGGAAATTTGTATTGATTGCTAGAGACCTATCTTTAGAAAGTGATAATTGCAAAATTTCTCCTTCCTGTCATGTAGTGTTCTTTTCCCTTATCAATTCCATCAAAACTGATTTATTCTAAGAGGGATGTTTATATCTTGTTTTAATTAAAGGTTCTAGATTTGAAAATTTTGACATGGTTAAAGATGGAGGCTAAAGTCCAAACAGGATCTTCAGAATCACCAACTGTGGTGCCGGTAGCTTCTTGTTCTGGCCATTCTATGGTAATGTTGAAAAGATTTCCTACCATAGTACTTAGATATGCTGGGAACTGGTTAATGGCACATATAGTCCATAACACATTTAGGTTCCTGAAGTGCTAATGAGATGGTGGAAAGCCTTTTCACAGTGCCTAATTTGGGGCCTGTTTGGATTAGCTGTTGACTCCAACTGTTGGCCAACAACTATTTCACATAGCTGTCGTAAAAAAACATCCACTTAAAGGAGCCCCAACAGCCAATTCAAACAAGGGCATAAGCTACTTGTGGGCTCTTGATTTTTTTAATGTCTAATACACTCTTATTGTGAAAGCTCACCCATTTGCTTTATCAGTGTGTAGGTCTTTCTGTTGACTTTTTGTGTGTTTAATTCATCATGGGGGTGGATAAAAATCTGATTTTTTTTTGTTTATGACAGGCAGGTGCTGATTTTCCCCAAGGAGAACAATGTAGACCACTTGTCTATATACCTGGATGTCGCAGATTCAGCAAGCTTGCCATATGGCTAGAGCAGATATGCATAGTTTAGCCTAGCTTTGATCAATCAAATTCACAATAAGTATACAATAAGAAAAGGTGTCTTTCTGCTACTCAGTGATTTTGTGGAGACTTGGTTTCCTTATTCACATTTTGTGCTGATTTTTGTGTCATATGTTATTTAGTGCTCTTTTTTTAAGTAACTTATGTATATATGCAGTTTGGCGAGAAGAAAACTTATAAACAAGAAGAGATCAACATTATGTATGGAGAATGGGTCGAGTACTTGCAAGGTTTCATTTGAAGAAATGTTATTGATGTTTGTTTATTGAAGTTTAGATTATCTAAAAATGTTATGGATATTTGTATGATAGTATTGGATATTTCAATTCAATATATTTGGATTTTTTTGGAATTGAAAGTATATGTTTGTATGACAATATTGGATATTTTAATTTAATATTTTAGAATTTTTTTGGAATTGAAAGTATATGTTTGTATGATAAGATTAGATATTATACTATATTTTTAATATAAAAATGTAGTTCAAATGTTTATAATGGACTATATTTTTTTGATAAAAAAGTAGTCTAAATGTATTTAAAGACTATATTTTTTCACCTTTTAACTATAGTTTCTAATAAAAACGTAGTCTAAATGCATTTAAAGACTACATTTTTTAACTTTTAACTATAATTTCTGATAAAAACATAGTCTAAATGTATTTAAAGACTATATTTTTTGACTTTTAACTATAATTTCTGATAAAAATATAGTCTAAAGGTATTTAAAGACTACATTTTATTGACTTTTAACTACATTTTTTGATAAAAATGTAGTCTAAATATATTTAAAGACTATATTTTTTTGACTTTTAACTATAATTTTTGATAAAAACATAGTCTTTTGTACAGTTATAGACTACATTTTCTGATAAAAACATAATCTAAATGTATTTAAAGACTACATTTTTTGACTTTTAACTACGTCTGAAAACATAATTTATACGAGGGACTTTTAACTACACTCACACTTTTAACTACACTCCCCTAGACTACGGTTTAAAAAGTAGTCTATATACAAAAGACTACATTTTTTAGACATAGCCTAATTAAAAAATCATTGTAGTGCATATTTATAAATGTTCATTAAAGAAAAGTAGATATGACATGGATATGCAATTATTCAATTTGTAGCTGAATATTCGAATCCATTTGCAATTTTATTTAGTCATATATTGGTCATAAATTCATTCTATCCATTGACATCTTTAATTTGGTAGATTGCAGCCTTGGCAGTTAGTTTTTTCCATCAAGGGATGGAACTTGGTGGAATTATGCAATTAGTTTTTCAGTTCAAGAGACAGAATTTGGTGGATGATCCACTAAAAGAATCAGGTGATCAAGTGAATGTAATTATTTTTTTATTGCTTTTTTAGAAACATGTTTATTTTTTAAAAAATGAAAAGTTGAGAGGCTTATATATGAGAGCTCATGCTGGTGGGTGGTTAGTCTCACATCACCAACTCCCTTTAGCGTTGAAATCTTATGCTATATGGATTATACGTGGCCAACTTACCCTGTAATGAGAGAAAAATAATTGGTTGCTCTAAATACCTCTTCGTTAACTTGTTTAACTCAAGGTTTTTTTAGGGGAAACCATTGAGAAGAAAATAGATATTTTTAAAATTTAATGGTTCACCAATCCACCATATTTTGTCTTAAGAAAAGTGAACATATATTTACATGTGTTTAAGGGATTATTTGGAGAAATGTAGCAATGTCAACGATGAGAAGATGCCTACTAGCAAATCAAATTGCTATTGCAGAAATCATTATATACACTTTCTTTGATATATTTAACTAAGCCCTATCTTTAATTTTCATTTCTCTTAGTACTACAACAAATTGTTAATTAATGGTGAAATTCATAGAGGCATATAAAATTCTGTTATAGATAACTGATATAATATGACTAAATTTCTATTTTGTCATTAAAGAATAAATTTATCCTTTTCTTATAGGTAATGGAAAGAGATATCACATGCATGTTTCCTAAATAACAAAATAGAAAGGTAAATTAATGTAAAAGAAAGGAGAAGTTACAATGCCATGTCACTAAGGTTTTCACTATGGTACTCCAAACCCTTTTTGTTTTCTCTTTTTACTAATTTTTCTTCTCTTTTTTTCTAATTTTCTCACCATTTGATCACCTTTTAATGTAATATATTAGGTGAAAAGGAAACTAATAGTACATACATGCCGGTGTGCCTAAATAAAATAAGTTAAGTAGGATTTTACTTGAGAATGTGGCCTTGAAGAAGATGAGGAATGAGAGAAAGGAGGAGCATATGGCAATCATGTATATGTCGATTCAATTTATGAATCCAGTCTGATAGAACTCTATTGATGAAATAGCATTGCTCTCAAAGAGGACTCTATCCAAGGTGAACATGTCCAAATATTCTCTTCATATCTTCTTTGTAGCATTGACACATAAAGAAGAGTCTGAGAGGAGATTGGGAAAGTATGAAGGGCAGTCAGATCAAAAGAAGTTCGAACAGGAGATAGGGTGTGAAGCCATCTAAGTATTTATTGGAAATAAAAAATTATTGAATGATCTGGATAATTAGTTTATTATGTAAAATACTACAAACAATCCTATTCTAACAAACAATGAATATAACTTTAAAAATAATTGAATACTGTAACAAATCCCTTTCATGAATATAACAAAACTAGTTAATGTTGCTCTAGCCCATGGTTTGCTGGAGAGATATTAAAATTTCACAATCATTCTTGAAATAAATATATTATTGGCACAAAAAATAGTTGAAATAGTAAAGTTACATTTGAAGAGCTTATCCATAGAAAGAAACTAATTTACTATTGTAAGGGAGTGACTAAAGCCTTCCTTTATTTAGATTGCCATCTCATGAAAGTACATGGTTGCATTCATGAGGCCCCTCAATATGGCATATAAATTTATTATTATCATAGAATTTAAATCTACTAAATTAATTAGAGAGGGAGAGAGAGAGAGCTAGCACCTTTCTATTGGTTGGAAAACAAAGAAGCTAGACTTTATAATTATCAATATCATACCACAAGATATTGGTGGATGTAGGACTATCAAAAATAAGTAAGCTATTTCCAAGACAATTTATGTTCAACCCAAAATCAAGCTTTAAATTAACTCACTCTTTTAATAAATGAGTTAAGATTGAGATGAATTTTTGTGTTTGAGCGAGGCTAAAAAACTAGTGCCATTAGATTTTAGCTCTATCATTGAATCAAGATCTAATGATTACTCTTAAGTAGTGAACCTCTCTAAGTGAGAAATGATATAAGATAATCTCTCCTAAGCAATATGAAGATTCATGACTAGAATAGAAGTGTTAGAGATGAACACTATTGGTCAAGGTACTGCACAGTGCGCCTCAGCTGACTGACCTTCAAACTAGTTTGTTTTCAACAGACTATGATCTCTGCTCTTCGCCAATCTTGAATCAGCCTTTGCAAACTATGGAGGCCTGAAGAGCCTATATCTATTCTTGAATATAGATAGACGATACCTTCCAACAATCTACTCACTCTGGGATGGCCTTACATCACTGCTTCTATGTAATGGTCTCATTATTGTAGAGACAAGGGAATATATAGAAGGAAAATGGAAAAGTAAAAGGCCTTGAACCCTAGAACTTTCATAAGCAACTAACAGAATATCTAAACCCCAAGGAACATGTATTTTCATTGCGAAGCAAAACACCTTTGTTTTATGAATCGTATCTTGTAATTTTAAAGATGATGTCAAACCAGATGGCTTTCTTATATTTCAAGATGCACCCATAGTCTAGAACACAGATTATGGCCAAGGAGAGTATGATAAAGTATTATAGTTATTGTTGATGTCAAATTTCTTCCTTGACTTAATGCATGCAGTAATTTATTGTTATGAGCTTTTTGATAATTGCCTATTTTATATGTACGTTAAGTTAAAAATTCTGGCACAACACTTTAAAATGTCCGTAATCAAACTTAATGAATAATATACTTTTCTTGTCTTGTAGGAGAGGCTGTTTGCATTGTCAGTTCTATCTTTGATAGAAGCAATGACCCAACAATTATGGTTGCATTTCTTTCCTTACTAGATGTAGAAAGATATTTTTATTTACATTTCCTAAGTACTTTAAAAGGGCTCTCTTTTGCATGATCCAACAACAAGACATTTTTGCAAGCTTTGTTCAATTAGACTAAGAGGAATTTAGACATTTTCATTAGCACTAACAATGCATTTTGTTTATGATGTAACAAAGTATATTTGAAGGACTAACATAGATATTTTTTAAAAAATTGTGCAATGACTAAACTGCAATTAGTAAAGATAGACTAACCTGCATTTCTAAGAAATATAAGGATGGCTACTCAAAATCCAATTGCAAATCTCCCTATGTTTGATTTTTAGCATTATATGATTTCGGCATATGTTGCCCGTTAGCATTTGTACTTCTCTAGGAATCATCTCCCTATAGGGTAATGCTATGTTGATTGAAAGCTATTTTATGCATTGATTATGATGAATTCAAGTCATGCTTAAAATGATCACTCTAAAGTTTATAATTTCATAATTAAAATAAAAATAACAAAAAGAGCCAACTCCTCCTTTCCTTTCAATAACCAATAAAATAAAACACTAAATCTTAGTAATATTCGATAATTTCTTGGACATTGAAATCTTATGATACATGAGTTACAAGAAGTCAACTTATCCTATAATGAGTGGCAAATACTTGATCTCTCTAAATACCTCTCCATTAACTTGTTTAACTCATGATTTTTTTTTTTGTTTCTATTTTGTGTGCATGGAGGGTGGGACCATCAAGAACAAATTAAGTATTTATAATTTTTAATGACTCATTAATCCACCATGTTCATATTAAGAAAACATTGAGACACTAATTTACACTTTTTTTAAGGAATTATAGAAGAAATTAAGCAACATCGATGATAAAATGCCCTTTATCCAATTAACTTATTATTGCACAAGCCTTCATATGCAATCTTTTCAAGCTTACTATCACTTATGGTTTATAAGAATGTAACAAATTTGCACTAGTTGTTGGATCATATTATATTGAGAAGATTTGATCTAAAATAGTTATTTTATCTATACGGGTCATGCCTTGATGCAAGCCTAGGGCTGCAACATGGGTTAGTCAACCCTTGAGCAAATCAGTGATGACAGTTTGGTCCAATTCATCCAATTGTTGTAGACTTATGGGTCTGGTCTAGAGTATAGTAAGAACTCTTTTGAAAAATTGTATCATATATGATTTATATGCTCACCATGATCACTAATCGCATCTAGAATAAATTAAATATTTATGACCACACCTAAGTATGCCCAATACAATCTGACCCAAATCCAAAACTTTAAGGCCATTGGACCACTTATCCTGTTGTTATATTTGAATTTGTTGGTTGGGTTTAAAGGATATATATTTATATGTTGGAGCTCAATAAAAATAAGCCATGCTTTTGTTTGAAAATTTGGTTGTTCTAATTTGCACTAAGATAAATTTTTTTTTTTTTTTACTTGCTAACTATGTGACCATGCATGACAATACTTATTTTCCTTCTATATGTAAACTAAGTGGTGTACTATTTTATTTTCCTCACATTAGATGTTAAAATGTAATGGTTGTTCTTCTTAATTTCTAAGTGCTATGTTTTATTTTTGATTTAGTATATGTTGGGCTCATATATAGTCGAACTTATGTTATTATGGTGGTTTTATGTTTTGATGTATTAACTTATGCAGGGTGTGGTAGCCTCATATGTAAGAGGAGCATTATATTTAAAATATTATAGATATGGATGAATCCTAGATCTATTTTTCTTATTGAGAAAGAAAACCAGTCGTCTCCTTCCCTGCTTCCACTTTTCTTTTTTTCTTCTTCTTCTCCCATGCCTTCATCCTGGTTCATGGCTGGATCCATGGTGTGAGGGCCTGATTTTCATTATGTCTCCTTTTTTTTCTCGTATACTTTTTGCATTTTCTCCTCCTTCTGCCTTTCCTCCTCCTTCCACTTTTGAGCCCAATGAAGGGGGCCATGGAGATCAAAACTGGGGGCTGATGGTAGAAAACAATCCCATCAAAAATTGGTATCAGAGCCAGAGGTGCTTGCGGATGAAGGGGAGAAGAAAAGGCTATAGAAGATAACTGTGGCTTCTTATATTTGAAAAAAAAAATTGCATTTTCGTCTGGAAGAGGCCTTTTGTTCTACCAGGGAAAGGGCACTTAGAGACATGAGATTTGAATGGAATTTGTCCTTAAAAAAAAAGTGGGGAAGGAAAGAAAACAAAGCTGATGGTTTGATCCATAGCAAGCGAAGCTAACAAACACGACAGAACTATCCTAAAATATTTCCATGGTAAGCTTAAGTAATATCGGTATGAGCATCAATCAACCTTTTATTTCTATATTTGATGAAGAAAATTATGATTATTGAAGCATCAAAATGAACACCCTTTTCATTTGATAAGAGATTTGGGATTTAGTGAAGAATGGGTATAAAGAGCCATCTACTCCAACCAACCAACAAAGAGAGCAATTGAAGGACTATAAAAAGAAGGATGCCAAAGCCCTATTTTTCATCCAACAAGCCATGCCTGACAATATTTTTTCAAGAATCATTAGAGCCATTAAATCAAAGGAAGCATGGGACATCTTGCAAGAGAAATTTCAAGGAAACACCTAGGTGATAGCTATCAAACTTCAAACTTTAAGAAAAAAGTTAGATAATTTAAAAATAGAAAAAATAAGAAATTAAAGGATTACTTCTCCAAAATCATGAAGATTGCTAATCAAATGAAGAGCTATGGTGAAACCATCACCGAGCCAAAAATATGTGAGAAAATTTTGGCTAGTTTGCCTCAAAAATTTGTTACAATAGTTATAGCTATTGAAGAATCTAAAGATCTTTCTATGTTAAGTATTCATGACTTGACGGGATATCTTAAGGCTCATAATCAAAGGTTATTAAATCAGAAATAAAATCTAAAACATTAGATCTATTTATACCTGAGTCCTTTATCAATGTAGAAAAGGATGAAGCCGATGAATCCTCTGCCATTAGCCATCCATGCATCCGGCCTTTAACGGTGATCCACGCGGAGAAGAGTGGATGAAGACCTTCAAGGTATAAAAATGACTCTTAGGGAGGAGGGGTGATAGCGCCTTTTAAATCCCCTTCTAGAACTTAAACCAGAAGAGATCCCTATAGGTCTGAAGATCTAATCTTTAACTACTTGGAGAGAGGAGGAAGAGAAAGAGACGTGTTAAGAGAGAGAGGGAGAGAAAGAGACATCCACACTTATTTTTCTTATGGGGCGTACGTCTTCTTTTTTATAGATGGCAAGAGGGTATTGGCTGATCAAAATCTCATCCACATGAGATAATGCCTCCTTCCTTCAAACTAGGAGGTAGTTTCCTTCAAATTAGGAAGTAGTTGGTCAACACATAGTCAACACGTTTTGACTATGGAGATGACTTTTCTTGGTGTGTGGATCATGCCCCATCTCATGAGGAACGTGAATTCACTCCCAAAACATTATCCAATCAGATTTTAGGATTTAGATAATGTTGGATTAGTCCATTAAATGGACGGTTGATCATCCTTCATATGGCATAATCCTATCCCTTGATTTTAGGAGGTTGTTATCCAATAATCCACACGCCCCAAGCCTTGGGCATGAAACTCTCTCTTCATGTGAGGATGGATCATGTCCATCTCATGGATATGATCCCATCTTCCACGTGGTCAAGCCCCCACCCATCAGCCAAGTGTCAAAATCTCAGCCCATGAAATTAGAAAGTTAGTTATCTCATAACTACATGCCCCAATATGGACGTGTTCACCATCCTACCATAGAGATTCATCATGCTCTATTCCATGGGCATGAATCCTTTTTCACATGGCTAAGATTTGTCATCCATACCAAAATAATCAGAGCCATCCATCACATGGAACAAGCCAAATTTGAGTATCTAATTATTTGTTTATCATATGCGTAAATTATCTCTTCCTAAAATTTCTTTCTCTATGATGGATCATATCCATTATTATTTTATCTTCTTTAAATTGGCTCTTACCAAATTATTTAATTGATCATCTTATCTGAATTAAATTAAATTAAATTTCTATTTTAATTCATTCAAAATTCTTCTTAATGCATGTGACCCATTAGGCCTTCTAACATGTTGGCAATAATCATATCCTAATGACTAATCCTAGGATTAATTGGACAACACTTTATCTAAGTCAACAATATGATTATAAATCATAAGAGGCCTCTAGCAAAGCATCATAACCACCCAAGTACTAAGGGTTTTGTTGATGTGGCCATCAACAACACCTATCCTTCAACGGTTACCGTACGATTCAATCCTTTCGTCACATATCGTAGATCAGTTAGTGGTATGGAATGTGTCAACCCTATAACTGATCATTGTTTACTTGATCCAGAAAAAATTGACTCACATGAATTAAAACTTTGAAACCATTTCGAATTTGTTGCCCATATGTAGTAACCCAAGAGGGGGGTGAATTGGGTTATTTAAAATTCAATTTAATTTCTATGCAGATATATGTGCTTTTAACCCTAATTTGATTTGCAGCGGTGAAGTGGAGTGCACAGAATAATAACAATAAAAGCAAACAACCACAAACACACAGAAGTTTATAGTGGTTTGGTGCCAAACTCAGCACCTACATCCACTCCCCAAACCTTTGGAATTCCACTAATCGTATCACAACGATTACAACCTCTAGCCGAACTAGGCTAGCCCTCTTGTTTATACGGCACAAGGCAGCCAAAAATCCCTAGCCAAACCTAGGCTAGTCCTCTTGTTTCACGGCACAAGGAAGCCAAAAGCCCCTAGCCAAACCTAGGCTAGTCCTCTTGTTTAAATGGCACAAGGAAGCCAACAACAAACCAGGGTTCACTAACCCTTTTACAAGATAATCAGAGTATGTAAAGGAGAAGCTCCTACAATGAGCAAATATTGGAGTATACTTTACAACTTTTGAAGCAATAAACTCAGCAATAAATGAACTAGGTTGAAGCAGCTGAAGTCTTGAATGCTTGAAAAGCTTCAATGATTTGGACGACCTTTCGGAGCAAGGAATGAACTTGAATGCCCAGCAACCACTCAACAAATATGCAATGAAGGCTCTTTTCTTGGATTTTTCTCTCTTTGAAATTTCTTTTTAAAAAATCGTCATGGTGTGCTTCTAATCCCAGCTATTTATAACCATCTAACAAGAAGATATCCGTTAGATACATAAGAAATAAATAGAAATAATAATGGAAGAAAATATAACCGTTAAACATGTTTCCCTTAAGCATTGAATGCAGATCTCCATTTGAGGAAGGATGAGCACTGTAAAAATTCAAAAATCAAAAGTTAAATATAGCTTGAAATAGCAATAGAGAAAGAGAGAGAGAAGAAAGAGCTCTCATAAAAGCTTAGGCGGCGGTGGATTAAAAAAGGAAGCTCCAGGTAGCTGAGGATATGAATGCCATCGTCCAAGAATAAAGCAACAAACCTCAGCTAGCTAATCAGTTAGCTAACCAGAGAGGTCAATACAAAAAAATCGTCCTGAGCCAGCACACCAGTTAGCTTGGCAGCTAACTAGGCGAAACCCATTTAGCTCTTTAGCTAACTACCAGAGAAAAAGTAATGACAGAAGGAAAAACCATGCATCCATAGTTAGCTCTCCAGCTAACTAAATTTGAATCCCTCTCGGTTGTAGGAGAAAAGTAAAATAGTTAGTTTGCTGAATAGCTAACTGAAGAATGGCCAGTTAGCTCACGAGCTAACTAGAAGCAAAAGCAACAGGTTGTCCGGCCACCTTAGTTAGCTCACCAGCTAACTGAGCAAAAATCAGTTAGCTGAGCAGTTAGCTCCAGGATGAAATAGTTAGATAAGCAATTAACTAAAAGGAACGTCAGCTAGCTAGAAGGAGTTGCAGTTAGCTAACAAGACATCCAACCAGCTAGCTAAAATTGGAGGGTGTTTGGCCAATGCACTGTGACGAGCGAATTAGTTAGCTAAAGGAATTCCAGCTAGCTAACAAGCTAGCTCACCAGTTAACTAAAAGAAAAGGACGTTCGGCCAGGCACCTGAGACAAGTTTCTTAGTTAGCTGAAAGGGCTCCAGCTAGCTGACAAACTAACTCACCAGCTAGCTAAAAAAGGAGGACGTTTGGCCATCTTACTGAGACTAGCATTTTAGTTAGCTGAAGAAACTACAGCTAGCTAACAAGCTAGCTAAATAGCTAGCTAAAATGCAAGATCGTTCGCCCAATCACTGTGAAAGTTTCCCAGCTAGCTGAAAGTCGTGCCAGTTAGCTAAATGGAATAACAAGCTAGCTAACCAGTTAACTCCCAGGCTAATAATCATATTCAAAGCAAATTAAATGAAGTACTTTCTTACCAGTCAATTTTGCATGAAGATACTTACTTGCAAGGCGACCGAACTTCCCTGTATCAATCTTAGAATTGCTTAATTTATTTTGTAATCATCAAAATCAATCTGGGGTCAACAATCTCCCCTTTTTGATGATGACAAAACCTTTAAGCATATAAGAGCAAGTGTATATATGGAAGTTTAATAAGTAAACAGGAGTAATCAGAAAACATTAATTTCTCCCCCTGTCAAAATAAATAAGTGAAATCTTTTTCTTTTCTCCCCTGAATATATGGAGTTACTATTTTACTCCATTTCTTAATGTATGCAAGCAACATTCTTCTCCCCCTTTTTGTCATTAATCAAAAAGAAGTTTGAAGAGTCTTGCAATAATTTAAGCATAATAGATCAAGGAGATGTTAACATTCATTACATAATTAAAACAGTCATGCAGATCAGTACAAGACAATAGATATTACATGTCATTGTTTCAAGTCATAGAGCATAAACATGAATAAGCATAACAAGTTTGTTCAAATACTACAAACATATAAGTTAAGTACAATCATTTGTCGTCATCAGATGAAGAAATATGCACTGAAGAAACATTTGGCTTGCTTGAAGATTCAGGCTTGATGGAGGAAGGCCGTGACGGTGGAGTGAAAAGGTGCGGATGAGAAAAAAAGCATCAGGCGCAGAGGCGGCAGAAGAGTGATGAGAGTCTTCATGAGTTGACTCAGCCTAGAGAGGGTTGCAGTCCAATGATCAACAGCGTTTGCTGCATCCCGGGTCTGGGTCTGGCTCGATCTCATTTGATATTCTACCCACTCTGCCTTAGTCTTAAAGTTTTCAAGCTTGCTTTTAAGTAAATTTACCTCCTTCAGGATCCGTTCCATGACAGATTCATTGTGATGAAAAACTCTCCAAGAATGTTCACATCATGAACAAGCCTTTCAAGAATGAGTTTAAATTCAGACATGTTTCAAAAATAGAAGAAATATGTGGTACAAGAGTCTGATCATTGACAGAAGAAGCACTGTCACCAGAGCTTCGACTAGAAGTGGCAAGGGTCAATTCATTGATAATATGACGGAGTTGATCATCACATAATCTAACAGTTGGAAAAGAGCAGAGCAGGGTTGTCATTGCGAAAAGATGATCCAGAAGCATTGATTTCAGGTGGATCAGGTAGAAAAGGGTTTTGGTCAGCTGTCATAGCAGCAAGATACGATTAGGTTGGCTGAAGTCATAAGTGAAAAAGTTTTGAGGGGAACAGGCAGGTTGATTCACAGTAGGCGGTGGCATACTAGATTGTCAGTTCTAGATCTAACTTTTAACCAAATACCATCCCTTTAGCAAAATCCATACGGTGCAGTGAATGAGCATTAAAAACGTCAGAGTGACGTAATGCCACTGCAGTTTCTCCTTTAAGTTTAATATTGAAAAACTCAAAAACATATGTGAGAAACATTCCGTAGGGCAAAGCAGCCTTAGATCTGGACAAAGATTCTCTCATAACGGTCATCATTAATTCAGGTAAATCAACAGGGTCTTCTATTAAGATATCATACATTAAGCAAATGTCCCTATCGTTTACCACATTAAATGATCCAGCACGAGGGGCAAGAATCTTAGCAATGATACTATGGAAAAGCCGATTTTCAACAGATAACATATTTGCATCTAAGTTTCAATCTTACTAGCTTTAGTCATCTATATTAAGGATTAGGCCAATCTTATATCCGCGTTCACTAGGGAGAATTTCTAAGAAACCTTCAGATGGAATTTTCAAAGCAGATCCTAATGTTTTACCATCTAGGTCTATTTTAGTCTTTTTCACAAAGGAAGAGATAGTTCCACTACCAAAGAAATGTTTTCATAAAATTCCTTAATAAGTTCAGGATAAATAGGTCTTTTGGTAGATAAAAGCTTATCCCACCTTGTTTAACTAACAGATTACCAATTTTAAAACCTTCTTGTTCTAAAAAGTTAAAGTCTACTAACCTCCCATGAGCAAAAGATTTTGAAGCAAGTAGGGAGTTGATTTGAGTAGAAGACGTAGAAGACTTCCGGCGAAGATCGGCACAATCGTCATCTCTAGCGATTGCCTTCTTCTTGGGAGCCATCAACTTCTTCATAGATGGAAGGAAAGATTAATGAAGGAATGAAAGAAAGGGTTGAGAATGAATGGAGAAGAGCTCGGTTGGAGTTGGAATGAGGAAGAAGACGGTTGAATGAAAAGAAACGGTGGAAAAGGTTATATAGGAATAGGCTTGATGGTTAACTGGCCAGGTGACTGTTTGGTTGCCTGGTCAGTTACTGCCATCAAAAAAAAATAAAAGCTTTTCAAACGGCCGGTGGTTGGAAGAATTCAAAGAACAAAGCTTTTATTAATTTGAAAAGACATAAAGCTTACAACAAGCATTAATTTGACATGAAATTCCTTTGATTGATGTGATTTAAAGATGTCATAACTTTTAGATCATATCATTCATTAAATGATTCATTAAATGGTTGGATCAAACATCCCTAATTCTCTTCTGATTTCATAAAATTTTTTTCATCAAGTGGCTTAGTAAAAATATCAGCAATTTATTTTCAGTATTTAAAAATTCAATAACAACATTTCCATTGTTAACATGATCTCTAATGAAATGATGTCTAATTTCAATATGTTTAGTTCTGGAATGTTGAATAGGATTTTTAGTTAAACTAATTGCACTTGTATTATCACATTTTATAGGTATGGCTTTTTGTTTAATACCATAATCTTCTAGTTGTTGCTTAATCCATAAGATTTGAGCACAGCAACTCCCAGCTGCAACATACTCGGCCTCGGCCGTAGATAGTGCTACTGAAGTTTGCTTTTTGCTAAACCATGAAATTAAGTTAACACCTAGAAACTGGCAAGTTCCAGTGGTTGATTTCCTATCTAATTTACATCCAGCAAAGTCTGAATCAGTGTATCCTATTAAGTCAATGCTAGATTGTTTATCATACCATATACCAAATTTATTGTTCCATTTAAATATTTAAATATTCTTTTAACAGCAAGCAAGTGTGATTCTTTAGGATTGGCTTGATATCTTGCACACATGCAAACACTAAATAAAATATCTGGCCTACTAGCAGTTAAATATAACAAATGATCCAATCATGCCTCTATATAATTTTAAATCAACAGATTTTTCAGAATTATAAGATTCAAGTCTACATGATGAGCTCATAGGGGTACCGATACTCTTGGATGTCTCCATGCCAAACTTCTTGATCATTTCTTTTGTATATTTGGATTGGCTTATGAAGATCCCATCTTTGCTTTGTTTAATTTGAAGTCCGAGGAAGTAGGTCAGCTCACCCATCATACTCATCTCGAACTCTCCCTGCATAAGCTTAGCAAAGTCTTTGCACAAAGATTCATTAGTGGCACCAAATATGATATCATCAACATAGATTTGAATAACTAATATATCTTTATTTTGCCTTTTAATAAATAAAGTTGTATCCACAGTTCCTCGAATAAAATTATTACTAATCAAGAATTTGCTTAATCTTTCATACCATGCCCGGGGCGCTTGTTTCAAACCATACAAAGCTTTGTTTAATTTGAAAACGTGTTTGGAAACAAGTGATTTTCAAAGCCGGGTGGTTGTTCCACAAAAACTTGTTCAGCAATATATCCATTCAAGAAAGCGCTTTTAACATCCATTTGATATAATTTAAAATTCATATAACAAGCATAAGCAAGAAGTAATCTAATAGCTTCTAATCTAGCAACAGGGGCATAAGTTTCATCAAAATCAATTCCCTCTTCTTGATTATAACCTTTAGCTACTAATCTTGCCTTATTTCTAATTATATTACCATGTTCATCTAATTTGTTTCTATAAACCCATTTAGTTCCAATAATTTGATGATCATGAGGTCTTTCATAAGAGTCCAAACATTATTTCTTTCAAATTGGTTAAGTTCCTCATGCATGGCATTAATCCAATCAACATCATTTTTAGCATCATCATAACATTTAGGTTCAATTTTAGATACAAATGCTACAAGCATCTCTAAATGATGATCTAGTTCTCACTCCTTGAGAAGGATCACCAATAATTTGATCTTTAGGGTGACTAAGAACATACCTCCATCCTCTTTCTAATTCATCATTACCTTGTGAGGCTTCAGGTAGGTCAGCGTTCTCTTCTTCACTTACCTCTTGTGTATCGTTCTTATCCTTTAATGTGATGTCCTTGAATTGATCTTCAATGTCATCTGCATCATTTATACCTTTTCCCTTCCTTGATGGAAGATCATTAGATTCATCAAAGATAACATGAATTGATTCTTCAACTACTAAAGTCTTTTTGTTGAATATTCTAAAAGCTCTACTATGTAAAGAATATCCGAGAAAAATTCCTTCATCAGACTTAGCATCAAATTTATCAAGGTTTGATTTTTCATTATTTAATACAAAACATCGACATCCAAAAACATGAAAGTAACTTATATTAGGTTTTCTTCCTTTCCAAAGTTCATATGGAGTCTTTTTCAAAACAGGTCTGATTAATGCACGATTTAAAACATAACATGCAGTGTTAATAGCTTCTGCCCAAAAATATTTAGGAAGATTGCTTTCACACAACATGGTACGCGCCATTTCCTCTAATGTTCTATTCTTTCTTTCAACTACTCCATTTTGTTGTGGTGTTCTTGGTGCAGAAAAATTATGTTCAATTCCATTTTCATTACAAAATTCTTCAAAAGATTTATTTTCAAATTCTTTTCCATGATCACTTCGTATTGACAAAACAGAAGAATTCTTTTCATTTGTAATTCTTTTAAATAATTTTTGAAATTGGAAATGCTTCATCTTTACTAGCTAGAAATAAAACCCATGTAAAGCGAGAGAAATCATCAATAATAACAAAACCATCTTTTACCTCCTAGACTAGTGGTTCTTGTAGGACCGAATAAATCCATATGCAAGAGCTCCAAGGTCTAGTGGTTGAAACAAAATTCTTTGATTTAAAAGAAACTCGGGTTTGTTTTCCAAATTGACAAGCATTGCAAATCTTATCTTTTTCAAAAACAAGTTTTGGCAAACCATGTACTAAATCCTTTTTAATTAATTTAGATAGTAAATCCATGCTTGCATGAGCTAGCCTACGATGCCATAACCAACTATTATCAGTTTTATTATTGTAGCAACTAGGCAATCAATATTTTGATCATGCAAATCATTTAAATTAACAATGTATACATTACCATGCCTTTGACCAACAAATTCATGTTTTCATTAGCAGGATTTTTAACAATGCATAAGGATGATTCAAATGTAACATTAAATCCTTTGTCACATAATTGACTAATGCTAAGTAAATTGTGTTTCAGTCCTTTCACAAGCAAAACATTATCAATATAAGCATGAGGTGTGATACCTATTTTTCCAATGCCAATTATTTTTCCTTGGCCATTATCACCGAAAGTAACAACACCTCCATCTTTTGCTTCCAAAGTGATGAATTGTGATTCATCACCGGTCATGTGTCTTGAGCACCCGCTGTCCAAGTACCATTGTCTTTTAATTGCTCGGGTTGCAAGACACACCTGCATACACAATTTCAATTTTTGTTCTTAGGTACCCAAGCTTTCTTGGGTCCTTTAGGGTTAGTCAAAATGGTTCCTTTTGGGATCCATATTTTCTTATCTTTTGTGTTTGACAAATATAAGCTTTGTGTCCAATTTTTTCACATTTAAAACATGTAATTTTAGTAGAATCATCAGCATGCTCATAAATATTTTTCAAAATTTTTGTCTTTCAAAAGTATTGTATCCAAGACCAGCTCTATTGTAAACAGCTCTTTGACTATTTAAAATCATTTCTAATTTTTCTGAACTTAGACTAAATCTATCAACAATTGGTTTTAATTTATCACTTCATTTTTCAAATCTTGGTTTTCCTTTAACAATGATTCATTATCCTTTGAAATTCTTTCTTTTTCAAGAGTAAGATTTTTGATTTCATTTTTCAATTCTTTGCTTTTTGAACTTAAATTTGCAAAATCATCAATAAGTTCATAAAATGCACATTGTAATTCATCAAAGGTAAAGTCATCTAAAAAGTTAGGGCTTACCTCATCATTATCAGCCATGAAGCAAACATTGGCAACTTCAGTTTTCTCTTCATTTTCTGAACTTGTAGCTTCACTGTCGCTCCAAGTGGCCATCATTGCCTTTTTCTTTATTCTTTAGATGCCTTCTTTAATAGTGGACAATCTGGTCTGATGTGTCCAGGCTTCTTACACTCATAGCATGTTGGAGGTTCACTCTTTTCCTTATCTTTGCTATGATCTCCTTTGACAAAATGCTTTCTTTTTCCAAATCTCTTTTTCTTCATGAACTTTTTAAATTTCCTTGAGATAAGTGTCATATCATCATCTTTCTCACTATCACTTGTGGTTTCTTCACTCTCATCTTCTTGAGTTGCACTCTTCAATGCCATGGTCCTTCTCTTCTTTGAATCATCTTCATCAATATGTTGTCGTTGCTGAAGTTCATGAGTCATCAAAGAACCAACCAACTCTTCAAGTGATAAATTGTTGAGATCTTTTGCTTCTTGAATTGCAGTGACTTTTGCTTCCCATGTCCTAGGTAAAGATCTTAAATTTTTCTAACAAGATCACTGTTAGCATAAGATTTTCCAAGACTTTTCAATCCATTAATAATGTCAGTAAATCTTGTAAACATATCAGTAATATTTTCAGCAGGATCCATCTTAAATAATTCATACTTATGAACAAGCATATTTATTTTGGATTCCTTGACTTGATTTGTACCCTCATGGTGACTTCAAGTCTATCCCATATTTCCTTAGCAGACATACAAGTAGATATGCGATTAAACTCATTTGCATCAAGAGAGCAATAAAGAACATTCATAGCCTTAGCATTTAATTGAGCTAATTTCTTATCTTGCTCATCCCATTCAGATTCAGGTTTTGCAATATTAACATTTTCAATCATAATAGTGGGTGTGTGAGGTCCATTAATTATGATTCCCCATAAATCATAATCTAGTGCTTGAATGAAGATTTTCATTCGTGCTTTCCAATATGTGTAGTTTGTTCCATTGAACAAAGGTGGTCTATTAGTTGATTGTCCTCAATCAACATGGAACTCATTGGGATTACTACTGATCTTTGGCTCCAAGCTAATCAAAGCTATAGAAATCAAGAGCACGCTGCTCTGATACCACTTGTTGCCCAGATGTAGTAACCCAAGAGGGGGGTGAATTGGGTTATTTAAAAAATTTAATTACTATGCAGATATATGTGCTTTTAACCCTAATTTTGATTTGCAGCGGTGAAGTGGAGTGCACAGAATAATAACAACAGAAAAGCAAACAACCACAAACACACAGAAGTTTATAGTGGTTCGGTGCCAAACTCAGCACCTACATCCACTCCCCAAAACCTTTGGGAATTCCACTAATCGTATCACAACGATTACAACCTCTAGCCGAACCAGGCTAGCCCTCTTGTTTATACGGCACAAGGCAGCCAAAAACCCTAGCCAAACCTAGGCTAGTCCTCTTGTTTCACGGCACAAGGAAGCCAAAACCCCTAGCCAAACCTAGGCTAGTCCTCTTGTTTAAATGGCACAAGGAAGCCAACAACAAACCAGGGTTCACTAACCCTTTTACAAGATAATCAGAGTATGTAAAGGAGAAGCTCCTACAATGAGCAAATATTCAGAGTATACTTTACAAATTTTGAAGCAATAAACTCAGCAATAAATGAACTAGGTTGAAGCAGCTGAAGTCTTGAATGCTTGAAAAGCTTCAATGATTCGGACGACCTTTCGGAGCAAGGAATGAACTTGAATGCCCAGCAACCACTCAACAAATATGCAATGAAGGCTCTTTTCTTGGATTTTTCTCTCTTTGAAATTTCTTTTTCAAAAATTGTCAAGGTGTGCTTCTAATCCCAGCTATTTATAACCATCTAACAAGAAGATATCCGTTAGATACATAAGAAATAAATGAAATAATAATGAAAAGAAAATATAACCGTTAAACATGTTTTCCTTAAGCATTGAATGCAGATCTCCATTTGAGGAAGGATGAGCACTGTAAAAATTCAAAAATCAAAAGTTAAATATAGCTTGAAATAGCAATAGAAAGAGAGAGAGAAGAAAGAGCTCTCATAAAAGCTTAGGCGGCGGTGGATTAAAAAAGGAAGCTCTAGGTAGCTGAGGATATGAATGCCATCGTCCAAGAGTAAAGCAACAAACCCCAGCTATCTAATCAGTTAGCTAACCAGAGAGGTCAATACAAAAAAATCGTCCTGAGCCAGCACCAGTTAGCTTGGCAGCTAACTAGGCGAAACCCAGTTAGCTCTTTAGCTAACTACCAGAGAAAAAGTAACGGCAGAAGGAAAACCATGCATCCATAGTTAGCTCTCCAGTTAACTAAATTTGAATCCCTCTCGGCTGCAGGAGAAAAGTAAAATAGTTAGTTAGCTGAATAGCTAACTGAAGAATGGCCAATTAGCTCACGAGCTAACTAGAAGAAAAAGCAACAGGTTGTCCGGCCAGCTTAGTTAGCTCACCAGCTAACTGAGCAAAAATTAGTTAGCTGAGCAGTTAGCTCCAGGATGAAATAGTTAGCTAAGCAGTTAACTAAAAGGAACGTCAGCTAGCTAGAAGGAGTTGCAGTTAGCTAACAAGACATCCAACCAGCTAGCTAAAATTGGAGGGTGTTCAGCCAATGCACTGTGACGAGCGAATTAGTTAGCTGAAGGAATTCCAGCTAGCTAACAAGCTAGCTCACCAGTTAACTAAAAGAAAAGGATGTTCGGCCAGGCACCTGAGACAAGTTTCTTAGTTAGCTGAAAGGGCTCCAGCTAGCTAACAAACTAACTCACCAGCTAGCTAAAAAAGAAGGACATTTGGCCATCTTACTGAGACGAGCATTTTAGTTAGCTGAAGAAACTGCAGCTAGCTAACAAGCTAGCTAAACAGCTAGCTAAAATGCAAGATCGTTCGGCCCAATCACTATGAAAGTTTTTCGAGCTAGCTGAAAGTTGTGCCAGTTAGCTAAATGGAATAACAAGCTAGCTAACCAGTTAACTCCCAGGCTAATAATCATATTCAAAGCAAATTAAATGAAGTACTTTCTTACCAATCAATTTTCCATGAAGATACTTACTTGCAAGGCGACCAAACTTCCCTGTATCAATCTTAGAATTGCTTAATTTATTTTGTAATCATCAAAATCAATCTGGGGTCAATAGAATTCCAACTCAACCTTGCAAGGATTTTAAGTCTAATCAATCCATCAAGTGGCCATGGATATAACCCTCTCTATATTAAGGGAGATGAATTCTATCTTGGTCAATCACCACTTCCATGTGTTTCATGTCATACCCAACTATCACCATATTTGTCACTCATGGCTATAGCGACTTTTGTATATCATCAAAGTATGGCATTCCATACATATGGTGCAGTGAATACCTCAAGTCAAAGGATCACTCGCACAACCATCATCACAGATCAACCATGGACACTATATAGAATATCCATATGGCATCTCTGTTGAGAAATTATTGAAACATAATTGCCCCAACTTTATTGATTTTGATGATTTCCAAAAGCCATGAGTATTTTAAAGGAAACAATGAGTTTATGTATCAAATACCTTGAGCTTATTCTAAATGAAAGCAATGTACTATCAATGTTTATATTCAATGAGTTCTTGAATCAATTAAAACAAAAAGAAGTTTTATACTTGAGATTATACTTGAGATTTCAAAAAGAATTCTTATACTACTCTTTTGATAATCAATAACTTAATGAAAAGTCTTGATGATCAAATCAGTTCTATTCAAGTCACATTTATATTTAAATTTATTTGGGACGAGTTTTGAAATCTATCAGAACATTTTTTCTGAATTTTGTATCGCTCTCGAGTCGACTCAAGGGTTTCCGAGTCGACTCCCCAAATAGCTGTTTTTCAATGTTGTCCTGAGTCGACACTTGAGTTTTCAAGAGTCGACCCCTGAACCTTCGCGAGCCGACTCAAGACTGTGCGAGCCGACTCGACTCAGACGGCAGAAAGGCTCATTTTTGAGCATTTCTCGAGTCGACTCCCCGCATATCGCGAGTCGACCCCTGAAAGTTAGGCGTTTCTGGAATGGACTGTGCGAGCCGACTCCCATAAAGCTCGAGCCGACTCCACGATATCTGGACACGATTTTTCACGATGACACATCAGCTCCAACGGTAAGATTTTCAAATAACGGCTATTTTTCTTGTTTCTAACGGATATATTTTTGCAGAATCTATAAATAGAGGAGCTCTTTTCAAATCAAAACTATCCAGAAAAAAATCAAAAAGAGAGAAAGAATATCTTTCAAAAAGAGGGAAAAACAGAGCATATTGGAAAAATCTAGCTCAAAGGATAGTGATTCAAAAGGAGTGAAATCCAAGAGGAAGTTTCGTCTGCTCCTTCTCATCAATCCACAAGAGTAAAAGAAAATCCACAAGCATTTCAAAGATCAAATCGGAGGATTTTCAAAAGAAGAAAAAGCTTCATCTCAACTCCAAAGACTTCAACGGTCAAGAATCTGCTGAGGCATGATTCAACGTTTCAAGAGGAGTTAAAGAGAAGAAGGAAGAAAGCCAAAGCCACTACCATCTGCAATACAATCAGGCTTTTCTAACTCTTTATTTTTGTACTTCATTTGTATATTTGCTCAAGGGGAGCACTTCATTGTTCAAACCTTTATTCTTATTGTTTGCTGATTCAATCAGTGGATTGAATCAGTGGAGGTTGGTATACCTCGTTACAAGCCGGAGTGCTTGTGTTGGGTTAGTTGTGAGCCCGTGAAAAACAACGTGTAGGGTTTTGTGCTGGTAAGCCCGAGTTAAAACCAGCTGGGTTCGTTGTTCACCCGAAAACAACAAGTTTGAGTTGTGAGCTTGGAAAACAACTCGGCTGTAATCTAGAGAGATTATAGTGTGGACCCAAGTGAATCTTGGGAGTGGACGTAGGTGTTGATTGCACCGAACCACTATAAAATTATCTTGTGTTTGCCGTGCCATATTTTCTCTTTCTCTATCTCTCTTATTTGCTTGTGTATTGATTTTAGTTAGCCTCTCACTTGCACATCTTGCTAACTAATCAACTAAAGTTAAAAAGTCTTAAATTTTTAAGAACCCAATTCACCCCCCCCTCTTGGGTTGCCATCTGGGCCAACAATTGGTATCAGAGCAAGTGCTCATTTAGAATTTGATCTCACGATCAAGGGCTAAAGATCCATATGGCAACACAAATTGGTTCATGTTTTGCTGAAGGTCATTCTACGAATCGACCTCCTTTATTTAATGGAACCAACTATTCATATTGGAAAGCTAGAATGAGAATATTCATTCAAGCTTCTGATTATGAATTGTGGGGAGTAATAACTAATGGACCTAGTACACCCACACACTTATTGAAGGCATTCTTGTTCCTAAGCCCGAAAGGGATTGGAATGATAATGATAGAAGAATGGCTCAATTAAATGCTAAAGCCATTAACATTTTATATTGTTCCTTAGACTCAAATGAATTCAACCGAATCTCAACATGTAATTCCGCAAAAGAAATTTGGGATAGGTTGGAAATAACACATGAAGGAACAAACCAAGTTAAGGAATCAAAAATAAATATTTTGGTTCATAAATATGAATTGTTTACAATGGAACAAACTGAAACCATCACATGCATGTTCACTAGATTCACTGATATTGTGAATGGTTTAAAAAGTCTTGGTAGAATTTATTCTAATGCTGATCTTGTGCGCAAAATTCTTAGGTCACTACCAAGATCGTGGGAAGCAAAAGTCACTGCTATCCAAGAAGCAAAGGACCTCAATGCATTACCTTTAGAGGAGCTTCTAGGATCCTTAATGACCCACGAGTTAACAATGAAGCAGCATGTTGAGGAGGAAACAAAAAGAAGGAAAACACTTGCCCTCAAGACTGCAGAAATGGAAGAGAGCAGCAGTGAAAGTAATGATGAAGATGATGAGGAAACTGCTCTCTTGGCCAAAAAATTCAGAAAGTTTATGAGAAAAAGGCCCTTCCATAAAAAGAAATTTGGAGCAAGAATTGATGGAGAAAAGGATAAGAAAAGGACAAGGAGAAAGAAAAAGAAAAAGAGCCCTTAGTATGTTATGAGTGCAAAAAGCCAGGGCACTTTAGATATGATTGTCCTTTGCTGAAAAAGGCCTAAGAAAAAGAAGAAAGCATACATGGCAACATGGACTGATGAATCTTCTTCCGAAGAAGAAGAACAAAAAGAAGTTGCCAATATCTGCTTCATGGCCAACGACGACGACAACGACAATGAGGTAAGTTCTGAAAACTCAAATGATGATTTACATTTGATGAAATGTTTGAGGCTTTCAATGAACTTATGATTGATTTTAAATCCTTGAAAAAGAAGTATAAGTTTTTGAAAAATGACAATATTAGCTTAGCTAAAAGTAAAAATGAATTAGCTTTAGAAGTTAAGAACTTAACTAATGAAAAAGAAGAACTTAGCAAAGAAAGAGATAATCTTAATCAAGAAATAGATTTGTTAAAATCTGAAACTAAAAACTCAACAAAAGATTTAAAAGATCAATTAGAAACTTTAGCTTTAGAAAAAGAACAGCAAGTTAAAGAAAATGACTCTCTTAAGAAAGATGTTAAAAATATAAAGACATTGTTGAGAAATTCACTTTAAGTTCAACTAAACTTAACATGATTTAGATAGTCAAAAAGCTGTTTTTGACAAAGCTGGTTTAGGATATAACACATTAAGGAAACAAAAATCTTTAAAGAATATTTTTGTAAAAGCCAACCAAAGTAATATAACTTGTTTTAAATGTAATGAAAAAGGTCATAAATCATTTGAATGCAAAACGTTAAATAATAACAACAAGTTAAATGTTAAAGCTAAGAAAATATGGGTTCCGAAAGGAACAATTTTTGTTGCTGCTAACCATGAAGGACCCAAGAAAGCTTGGGTACCTAAACATAAAGTTTGATTATATTGCAGGAATGTCTTGTAGCCAAAAGATCAAAGAAAAAGTGGTACCTTGATAGTGGCTGCTCAAGACATATGACGGGTGACAAAGATGAATTCATCACCCTAGAAGAAAAGAAAGGTGGAGTTGTGACGTTTGGCGATAACGGTAAAGGTCAAATTATGGGCCTTGGTAAAGTTCGCATAACTCCATCTATATTTATTGATAATGTACTTTATGTTGATGGTTTGAAGCATAATCTAATTAGTATAAGTCAATTATGTGATAAAAACTTTAATGTTTCATTTAAATCTTCTTATGCACTGTAACTAATTCTATTGATGATAGCATTGTATTTACTGGTTATAGACATGGCAATGTTTACTTAGTTGATTAGAAAAATTATCTTTGAGTGATCATTGCCTAATTGCTGACAATGCTAACATAAATGATATTAGTTGGTTGTGGCATCGTAGATTAGGTCATGCAAGCACACACCTTATTTCAAAACTAATTAAAATGGATTTAGTTAAAGGATTACCTAAATTAGATTTTGAAAATAATAAAATATGTGATGCATGTCAATTTGGAAAACAAACTAGAAGTTCTTTCAAATCTAAAAACATTGTTTCAACTTCTAGGGACTAGAGCTACTTCACATGGATCTTTTCGGACCAACTAGAACCACAAGTCTAGGAGGAAAGAAATATGGTCTAGTGATTGTAGATGATTATTCTAGATATACTTGGGTAATGTTTTTAGCTCACAAAGATGAGACTTTCTCGATATTCCTGAAATTCTTCAAGAAAGTCACAAATGAGAAAAACACTACTATAGTATCTCTAAGAAGTGATCATGGAACAGAATTTGAAAATCACTTATTTGAAAGTTTTTGTTCTGAAAATGGAATTAATCATAATTTTTCAGCCCCTAGGACTCCACAACAAAACGGTGTAGTTGAAAGAAAAATAGGACTCTAGAAGACATGGCCCGTACCATGCTATGCGAAAGCAACTTACCAAAGTATTTTTGGGCGGAAGCAATTAACACAGCATGTTACATCTTAAATAGAGCTTTAATAAGACCAATATTAAAGAAAACACCTTATGAATTATGGAATGAAAGAAAACCAAATATAAAATACTTTCATGCATTTGGATGTAAATGTTTCATTCATAATAATGGTAAAAAACAACTTAGGAAAATTTGATGCTAAATCTGATGAAGGAATTTTTCTAGGTTATTCAACAACTAGTAAGGCATATAGAATCTTTAACAAGAAAACCTTAGTAGTTGAAGAATCCATACATGTAGTTTTTGATGAATCTTTAGCAACTGGATCTGAAAAGATTGATGATGAGGAAGATACAAACATAATTGAAAAAGATCTTGAAAAACTTAATATTGAAGTATCTTCTGATCATGAACAAGAGGCTAAAGATGATGATTCACATAAGGACGATGATGTAATATGATCATAATGATATAGATCTTCCAAGAGACTGGAGATATGCTCATAGTCATCCTAAGGAATTGATTATAGGTGATCCATCTCAAGGAATAAGAACTAGATCATACATGAGAAATATTAGTAATCATCTTGCATTTGTATCACAAATTGAACCTAAAACTATAGAAGAAGCTGAAAAAGATAATAATTGGATGTTAGCAATGCAAGAAGAACTAAATCAATTTACTAGAAATAATGTTTGGACTTTAGTTGAAAGACCTAAAAATCATTCAGTAATAGGATCAAAATGGGTTTTTAGAAATAAACTAGATGAAAATGGCATAGTAATTAGAAACAAAGCTAGATTGGTTGCTAAAGGATATAATCAAGAGGAAGGTATTGATTTTGATGAAACCTTTGCACCTGTAGCTAGATTAGAAGCCATTAGGCTATTACTTGCATTTGCATGTCATATGAATTTTAACTTATTTCAAATGGATGTAAAAAGCGCATTTTTAAATGGATTTATTAATGAAGAAGTTTATGTAGAACAACCACCAGGTTTTGAAGATCACGAATTTTCAAATCACGTTTTTAAATTGCACAAAGCTTTATATGGTTTGAAACAAGCACCTAGAGCTTGGTATGATAGGTTAAGTAAATTCTTAATAGAAAATGATTTTACAAGAGGAAATGTTGATAAAACTTTGTTTTTGAAAAGAAAAAGTAAAGATTTACTTGTAGTACAAATATACGTAGATGACATTATTTTTGGTGCTACTAACGATTCTCTTTGTCAAGAATTTGCAAAGTTGATGCAGGGAGAATTCGAGATGAGCATGATGGGAGAACTCAACTTCTTCCTTGGACTCCAGATCAAACAATGCAAGGAGGGAATCTTTATCAACCAAACCAAATACACAAGAGAACTACTCAAAAAGTTTGGTATGGAAACAATGAAACCCCTCGGAACTCCAATGAGTCCTTCATGCAAGCTGGACAAAGATGAAGAAGGTAAAAAGGTTGATCAAAAGTATTATCGAGGTATTATCGGATCCCTTCTTTATTTAACAGCAAGTAGACCAGATATTATGTTTTCAGTATGTTTATGTGCTAGATTTCAATCTGAACCTAAAGAATCACATTTAATAGCTGTTAAAAGAATTTTAAGATATCTAAATGGAACTAAAAATGTAGGTTTATGGTATTCTAGAGACTCACATTAAACCTAATTGCATATTCGGATTCTGATTATGCTGGATGTAAATTAGATAGAAAAAGCACAAGTGGTGCATGCCATTTCTTAGGAAGTAACTTAATCACATGGTTTAGCAAAAAGCAAAATTCAGTTGCATTATCAACTACTGAAGCTGAATATGTAGCAGCTGGAAGTTGCTGTGCGCAAATCCTATGGATTAAGCGACAACTTGAAGACTATGGTATCACACTTGATAAAACACCCATAAGATGTGATAACACTAGCGCAATCAATTTAACTAAAAATCCAATTCAACACTCAAGGACAAAACACATAGAAATTAGATATCATTTTATAAGGGAACATGTAGCTAATGATGAAATTTGTTTAGATTATGTAAACACTGAAGAACAATTAGCTGACATCTTTACAAAACCTTTAAGCGAAGAAAGATTTTGTTATCTTAGAGGAGAGTTAGGAATTTGTAACCCTTTTGAATAAATTTTGAAACCTCTAAGGAAATATATCTAGAGTTCTTTCAATTTCTCAAAATCTTAAGGAAATTTTATCTAGAACTCATATCAATTTGATCTATCAAAATCCATGATTTTTAATCATACTCAAAGATCAAATCCGGGTTCATTTCAGACACTTGAAAAATTTTGATTTTTTCTCTGAAATGGTTTCGGAGCCGACTCGAGAGTATCGGAGTCGACTCGAGTTTCTGCTGAAACTCAGGAGTCGACCCTTCTCTGAGCGAGTCGACTCGAGATCGTGTCTGTGCTCTGTGACTTACCCGAGCCGACTCTACGCTTTGCGCGAGTCGACTCGACGTGGTCCCAAATCGCTTTATTAGGGCACGAGCCGACCCATCGATCGATTCTAATCATTCCAAATCATCTCAAAACCCTCCAAAACCCTTCAAACTTCCAAAATCTTCCAAAATCCTTAAACAATCATTCCACCTTGATTCAATGGCCCCCAAAACCCGTGGTGCTAGTAGTAGCGTGCCGGGATGAAAAGGAAGAAGACCGTGCGTCGACCCGTCGCGAGCCGACTCCGGACTCTTCGCCTGCTTCCTCTTCGGACGATTCGCCTGCTCCTACTGCCACTACTCCTCAGGTAGATCACCTTGCGAGTAGAGTCATTACACAGGAAGGAAGTTTGACTTTGATTTGTTTGAGAGAGGGATTGCTTGTAGGGTCACAGTTAAAGGAAATGGGATTTGAAAAGATATGCTCCTTAGACTGTCCTACATACCCAGCTTTAGTTAAAGAGTTTTATAAAATTTGACTAGAGGGACAATGGATTGGTCAGCATGTTAGAGGAGTTGGTTTGAATGTCACTGCCATCATTCTTTCTAAATTATTGGACTTACCCTATCTGGACCTTCCACTTTTGACCCAGAGGATAGGTCACCTGCCCTCACAAGATTATTGAATAGAAATTTTGAGGGATTTGAAGAAGTTTTGCCAATCAGCTGCCACTGGACTTAAGATTGCTTCACAACATCTGCAGCAGGATTCTTTTCCCTAAGACAGGCCGTTTTGACTACTTGTCTGAGAGGGATATCTTTGTTATGGATGCTGTAGTTTCAGGCAAGCCAATCAACTTACCCATTATGATATTATGGTATATAGCTGATTGTGGAGTAAGAGGAAATCCTGTCTTCCCTATGGCATGATCTTGACTCAATTATTCAGAAGCCAAGGATTGAAATTAGTGATAGTGAGCCCAGAAAAATTTGAGACATACTGACTACTATTCATTGGCCACTATTCACCGCATGGGCTTCAAGAAAGTTAATGGTAATTGGATAAGAAAAGGTCAAGAAGATGTTAGAGCTGAGGAGGACAGAGTTGAAGACATTGGAGCTGAGGTCGAGGTTGGACCTTCTGTTGCTGGACCGTCTGAGGCAGGACCTAGCATGCATTATTCTCCTCCACCTCAGACTTCATCTTCTTCTGTGAGATTTTCAGATGAGCAGTTATGTCAACTTAGATCTATGTTTGCAGAATTTGATAATCAAAGGAAAGATGAAATTGGTCAATTGAGAGAAGATATTAGAGAATTAAAGGAAGACATCATTTCAAGACTTGACTTACTTTCATTTTCTGTTGGTACTCATGTGGATTCACTCAATGCTGAGCTTAAGAAGATATTTGAAAGACTTCAAGGATAGCTGATGGATCCAATGTGTATCTTGATAGAACCAATCAGTTAAGAAGAGATATTGATGCAGTTGATCAAATACAAGTTATGAATGACTTTAACAAATCAAAAGGATGATATCATGGAATGATTGGACACTTAAAGAGTTTTCAAGCGTGTCAAATGATCTTATCATAGTTTGTATTTCTAGATTTCCTTACTAGATTGTATCTAGGAAGTTTTGCTTTAATATGACTGTATTTGAACTTTGATGAATTTAAGATTTTACATTTTGATGTAATTTGATGTACTTTTGAAGTAATGAGAAAAGTTATGTTCATTTCAATTATGAGTACCTTGAATATCTTGAATGCTTATGTTTAATTTGATATAATTTTGAATTCGAATGAATTTAATCAAATTGATGCTCTGATGCATCTCAACCTTTTTGTTGATTACAAAAAAGGGGGAGAGATTTATATGATTTAATCGTATATGCATCATCATATTTAAGAGGAAGAGATTTGTTTAAAATATGCTTTTAATTGCCCTAATTAAATAAGGGGGAGAGAATTAAATAAGAAAAAGGTTGCTTAAGTTTTTGAATTTGAAAAATTTTGAATGAATTATAAAATTGAGGTTCATAGGGGGAGCTACCTCATTGAGGGGGAGCCTTTCCATGAACACAAAAGTTGATTTTGGTATCATAAATTTTTCAATTTTATAATGCATATACTCAATGTTTTTGTCATCATCAAAAAGGGGGAGATTGTTGAGAAATTATTGAAACATAATTGCCCCAACTTTATTGATTTTGATGATTTCCAAAAGCCATGAGTATTTTAAAGAAACAATGAGTTTATTTATCAAATACCTTGAGCTTATTCAAATGAAAAATGAACTATCAATGTTTATATTCAATGAGTTTTGAATCAATTAAAAAGAAGTTTTATACTTGAGCTTGAGATTTCAAAAAGAATTTTATAATAATCAATAACTTAATGAAAATGTCTTGATGATCAAATCATTCTATTCAAGTCACATTTATATTTAAATTTATTTGGGACGAGTTTTAAAGTCTATCAGAACATTTTTCTGATTTTTGTATCGCTCCCGAGCCGACTCAAGGGTTTCCGAGTCGACTCCCCAAATGCTGTTTTTCAATGTTGTCCTGAGTCGACACTTGAGTTTTCAAGAGTCGACCCCTGAACCTTCGCGAGCCGACTCAAGACTGTGCGAGCCGACTCGACTCAGACGGCAGAAAGGCTCATTTTTGAGCACTTCTCGAGTCGACTCCCCGCATATCGCGAGTCGACCCTTGAAAGTTAGGTGTTTCTGGAATCGACTTCGAGCCGACTCCCACAAAGCTCGAGCGACTCCACGAAATCTGGCGCGATTTTTCACGATGACACATCAGCTCCAACGGTAAGATTTTGAATAACGGCTATTTTTCTTGTTTCTAACGGATATATTTTTGCAGAATCTATAAATAGAGGAGCTCTTTTCAAATCAAAAAAGAAAATCAAAAAGAGAGAAAAGAATATCTTTCAAAAAGAGGGAAAAACAGAGCATATTGGAAAAATCTTCTAGCTCAAATAGAGTGATTCAAAAGGAGTGAAATCCAAGAGGAAGTTTCGTCTGCTCCTTCTCATCAATCCACAAGAGTCAAAAGAAAATCCAAAGCATTTCAAAGATCAAATCGAAGGATTTTCAAAAGAGAAAAAGCTTCATCTCAACTCCAAAGCTTCAACGGTCAAGAATCTTGCTGAGGCCTGATTCAACTTCAAGAGGAGTTAAAGAGAAGAAGGAAGAAAGCCAAAGCCACTACCATCTGCAATACTTATCAGGCTTTTCTAACCTTTATTTTTGTACTTCATTTGTATATTTGCTCAAGGGGAGCATTTCATTGTTAAACACTTTATTTTATTGTTTGCTGATTCAATCAGTGGATTGAATCAGTGGAGGTTGGTATACCTCGTTGCAAGCCGGAGTGCTTGTGTTGGGTTAGTTGTGAGCCCGTGAAAAACAACGTGTAGGGTTTTGTGCTGGTAAGCCCGAGTTAAAACCAGCTGGGTTCGTTGTGCACCCGGAAAACAACAAGTTTGAGTTGTGAGCTTGGAAAACAACTCGGCTGTAATCTAGAGAGATTATAGTGTGGACCCAAGTGAATCTTGGGAGTGGACGTAGGTGTTGGTTGCACCGAACCACTATAAAATTATCTTGTGTTTGCCGTGCTATATTTTCTCTTTCTCTATCTCTCTTTATTTGCTTGTGTATTGATTTTAGTTAGCCTCTCACTTGCACATCTTGCTAACTAATCAACTAAAGTTAAAAAGTCTTAAATTTTTAAGAACCCAATTCACCCCCCCCTCTTGGGTTGCCATCTGGGCCAACAATCTCTGTGTAGGTCATCCAATGCATCTTTATAATAACGAGCATCCACACACCTATTCAAGTATCTCCATACTTCAGCTTGCGAGATCAGCTACTCACCATAAGAGTGAGGATATGCAATGTGTGCTAGTCTCACAGTGTTCGATGGTGTCCAGTTTCATCTACACATCGACTAGAGAAATTTAAAGAATCAAATCATAACATGCAATTTAAATCTCATAATTTGTAATCTCTATTAAAAATTCTATATGCATGGTTCACATTCTTTTGGACTTTATCTCATAGACAAATATATCAAATATATAATAAAGGACATTTGGATAGATAAGGAAATCATTTTATTTGATCTATATTCATAGAATGTATACACACACAGCATTCAATCCGATTGGATTTAGGGTATACACTAACAATCTTCCACTTGCACTAGAGCCAATCACCCATATATCTAATACCAAATGACTTAACATGACTATCATACTTTTGCTGCGGTAGGGCTTTAGAGAACGGATCAACTATATTATCCTCAGTGGGGACTCATTCTATTTTTACATCATTTCTATCAATAATCTCTCTAATTACATGGTATCTTCTGAGTACATGTTTGGACCCTGATGATACCTTGGGTCCTTAGCTTGCGCAATAGCTCCATTATTGTCGCAATACAAGTGTACTAGATCAGCAATGCTCAGAACCACACCAAGTTTAGTGATGAACTTCTTGATCCAAACTACTTCTTTGGCTGCATCTGATGCTGCAATATACTCGGCTTCGATTGCAGAGTTAGCAGTCGTCTCCTATTGGAACTCTTTCAACTGACTGCAACACCATTGAGTATAAATACATAGCCTGATTGAGATTTATAATTATATTTATCAAACTAAAAGCTAGAGTCCGTATAACCCCAAACTAAAAGTTTAGGTCCTCCATAAATCAAGAACATATCCTTAGTCCTTCGCAAGTACTTAAGGATATTCTTGATGGCCATCCAATGTTTCTCACCAGGGTTTTTCTGGTATCTGTTAGTAATACTCAAAGCATAAGAAACATCATGTCTCATACATAGCATCGCATACATGATGGATTTGATTACAGAGGCATACAGAATCCTATCCATGTGCTCTCTCTCCTCTTGGGTCTTAGGACTTATGTCCTTGGAGAGATGCACCCCATGCGACACCAGCAGGAATCCCTTCTTGGATTTCTCCATGCTAAATTGTTTTAGCACTTTATTTATGTACGTTGATTGGGACAATCCAAGCAACCTCCTAAATATATCTCTATAGATCTTAATACCTAGTATGTAGGCTGCTTCTCCCAAATCTTTCATGGAGAACTTGTCGGACAACCAATTGTTCACTTCCTGTAATAAGGGTATACTATTTTATATCAATAATATGTTATCTACATATAATATCAAGAAAATAACAATACTCCCACTAACCTTTTTGTACACACATGGATCATCCTTATTTTTGATAAAATCAAACTCTTTGATTGTTTCATCAAAATAGATGTTCTAGCTTCTAGAGGCTTGCCTAAGTCCATAAATGGACCTTTGCAACTTGCATACATTTTGGGAATCAATGGACTCAAAACCCTTAGGTTGTATCATATACACATCTTTCACTAAATTACCATTTAGGAAGGTAGTCTTGGCATCCATTTGCCATATCTCATAATCGTAATAGGCTGCAATCACAAAAAAAATCCTTGTGGACTTAAGCATGGCTACAGAGAAAAAGGTTTCATCAAAGTCAACACTTGCTTTTGCTTGTAACCACTTGCGACTAGCTTTGCATTATAGGTAATCACATTACCATCCATGTCAATCTTCTTCTTGAAGACCCATTTGTACCCAATGAATGTTACCCCTTCAGGTGGATCAACCAAGGTCCATACCTGGTTGCCGTACATGGAGTCCATTTCATATTTCATGGCTTGAAGGCATCTCTTGGAGTCAATGTCACATATTGCCTCCTCATAGTTAGTAGGCTCATCATCTTCTATAAGAAATTCATATTTATCAAGAATATGACATGTCTTACTAGACCTACGTAGCTGATGTGTACTTGGAGCTACCTGTTGCTACATCTCTCTTCTAGTAGAGGCTCATGCAAATATTGCTTGAAATGTGAGTTGAGTCTCCTGCTCAACTCCCACTACATTTGGCATTTGCTCTATGTCATCTAATCGGTCTGTGTTAATTTGTGGTTCTTGAGCTTCACTAAGCTCAATATTTCTTCCATTGTCCTTAGAAAAATCTTATTCTCTAGGAATATGGCATGCCTCAAGACAAAAACCTTTTGCTCGAGTGGGTGGTAGAAATAGTATCATTTTGTTTCTTTAGGATACCTCATAAAATTACACTTGTCGGATCTAGCTCCAAGTTTGTCCGACTCATTACGCTTTACATAAGCGTAGCAACCCCAAATCCTTAGATGACTAAGGTACGGTTTCTTTCCACACCATATCTCATAAGGAGTGAAATTGACCGACTTAGATGGAACTCAGTTTAGAGTGTATTCGGCTGAGTGTAGTGCATAACCTCAAAATATTTTGAAAGGTTTGCAAGGCTCATCATTGATCACATCATATCTAATAATGTGTGATTCCTCCTTTCTGACACACCATTATGCTGTGGCATACCAGAAGGAGTCCACTGAGAGAGAATCCTATTCTCCTTCAAATATTCTAAGAACTCATGGCTTAAGTATTTTTCACCTCAATTTGATTGAGGTATCTTAATACTTTTGCCACTTTATTTTTCTACCTCAGATCTGAATTCTTTGAACTTTTCAAAGGCTTCAAGTTTGTGCTTCATTAGATATACATGACCGTGCCTGCTATAGTTATCTATGAATGTGATGAAGTAAGAAAAATCTCTTATGGCCTGAATATTGATAGTACCACATACATCCAAATGTATTAGTCCTAAACATTCAGTTGCTCACTCACCCTTTTTAGTAAAAGGTGACTTAGTCATTTTGCCAGGTAAACATGACTTACATTCCTTAAATGATTCCCAATCAAATGAGCCCATGTAGCCATCCTTATATAACTTGGTTAAATGCGTTTCATTTATATAGCCTAAATGATAGTGCCATAGGTATGAGTTCTTATAATTATTTGATTTTAATTTTTTAGTTTCTACATTGAGAACAGGACTTTGTAAATTCAAAACATAAATCCTGTTGTACATTTTAGCAGAACCAAAGAATATTTTATTTTTAAAAATTAATTTTTTTATTTTTAATTTCAAATGAATATCCATCATTTACAAGGCATGAAATGAAAATAATATTCTTTATTATGTTTGGAACATAGTAACAATTACTAAGCTCCATTACAAGCCCAGGGCCAAAGACAAAAAATAAAATCCTATGGCTAAAGCAGCAACCTTTGCTCCATTTTTCAGCAACCTTATCATCTGTATATTAATACAAATATGAGATCCACAATTGGTATCCAATACCCAAGTGGAATAAGAATTAACAAAAAAAAAAATCTCAATCATAAATATACCTGATGTAGAAGCATCCGTATGTTTATTTCTTTCAGGCTAGCCAGAGAAGCTCTGCAGTTTCGCTTTCAGTGCCCATCTTTGCCACAGAAGTGACACTTCCCCTTGGCTACTTTATTTTTCTTAATGCCCTTCTTTGGTTTAGTCGCCTTAGCCTTTTGGACCTTATTCTTCTTTGGCTGCTTCTTACGAGTGCCAGAGGACTCCACGCCCATAACCTACCCCTTTTCTTTCTTAATGTTGGGCTCAGCATTCGTCAGCATATTCGCGAGCTTAGGTAGAGACGCCTCTAGCTTTGTTCATGTTGAAATTAAGAACAAACTGCAAATAGCTGGAAGGTAGTGACTGTAGAACCAAGTCAATACTCAGTTCATGATCCATCACAAAACCCAATTGTGCCAACTTCTCAATCATATTGATCATTTTCAGCATGTGGGCACCCACTGATGAACCCTTAGTTATTTTGCACTAAAACAACTCTTTAGAGGTCTGAAACCCCTCATAACGAGACTGTGTACCAAATAACTGTTGTAGGTGCATCAAAATCTTTCGAGCATTCATATGCTCGTATTGTTTCTGAAGATCGGGTGACATCGAGGCCAACACCAAACATGTGGCCATTCTCTTAGCATCTTTATACCGGTTGTATACCACATGATCCTTAGTTGGAGCATCCACTGCTGGGACCTCCGATGCAGCCTCATCTAGGACAAATAAATTTTTTTCAGATCGAAGAACAATCCTTACATTCCTTAGCCAATCAGGAAAGTTGAGCCCAATTAATTTGTTGGATTTTAAGATACACTTAAGGTTGCTATTTATACTCATGGTTTTTCTGATAACCTGCATAAAAAATAGAACAAGTCAATTGCTATGAATACTAATCACCAACTTGATATGGTAATTTTAATATTTTAATTAATTTGGTTTCTTTCACTATTTTATCAAGGTTAATAGCCCTCTCTATTAATCTCAAGAAATTGGCATTCAATTTCCTTAGTGGGCTAGGATTCTCATTCGAATTACCTTGACCTTGGTTTTGGCACAACAAATCTTGGTAAGCCAAATTTGGTAGATTATCATCAATCACATCTAATGTGACTCCTAGATCATTTAGGGGATATTGCTTTGTCAATCACATCCATATATGATCACCCTAAAGTTTGCCTCTACATTAGACTGAACTTGACTTTGGCTAATTATGCCAGCTAATCTAGTTAAGTCAACCAATTGTTCCACAATCAACTCCTTATAAGTACACTCAACCTTGGCTTTGGCATGACAAATCTCATGACCTAATGATTTTGTATCATGTAAACAATGAAAGGCTAATGACTTAATATTCATGAAGAAATTTAGTGCATCTAGGTTCCATCATACATGTACAACATTTGTACTATGCTAGGTTACATATCATATATATAGATTTTAGATTAATCTTTATTAACCTAAAATTTATAAGATCAAATCTTATGATTAGGATTCCTAATTAAATTAGGATCCTTGACCACTATCTAATTTAGAAACCCTAATCATGTGACCAAATCAATTGCTACCATCCTGATTAATTTTATTGATCTAATCAATTAAGAGCTTTCCTTAACAATGGCCAAATTAGCTAATCAATGGGATCCTATTTAGCATACCCTTCAATCCCATTGAATGGGTTTTTCTAGGCAGCGAACAGAGTAATTGAAAACCATGATCACACTTTTCTTAGACACCAATGTAGTTAAGCTCAATTGATTAGACCAATTTTAGGATTATAGGATCAAGCAATGATGATGTGGTTAATTCTAAGTTTCCTAAATCTTTATCATCTATTACAGTAAATGATAAGTTAAGATAGTGATCTTGTTAGGATATTATGATAAGAATTCTTAATTCAAATTTTAAAAAATTAAATTTTAAGTTTCTAATTTTCTTATCATTTAATTACATGTTATGACATGTCAGTTTCATATCCCATGTAAATCTTAATGTCTCTAACAAACCCTAACTAATTCTTATCATGATAAGATTTTTGGATTCAAATTTAAAATTTAAAATTTCAAGATTTAAGTTTAAAATTCAAAATTCAAAATTTAAAATTTTAATTTTAATTTAAAAATGATTACATTTAATCATAATCTTATCATGATCTAAATTTTAGAAAACAAGTTTTCTAAGATTACTGTTCATCATCATATGAATTTTAGATCTTAATCATATCAATAATCATGTTAAAATTAAATCCTAAACATAATTTCTAGGATTTCAGCACATAGTATCTATCATGTATAAATAATAATTGCTATTTTAACATGACATAGATATGATTAAATCTAAATAATTATTGTTTATTATCATACAATAAACCTTTATATCTGATATCACATATCAAAGTACTTATTTTAATGATAATTAACATACATAAATATAAATAATATTGCTTATCATCAAATAATAAATATTTTTTTATTTTAAATTTATTATCAACATATGATAATAATTCAGGATTTTAATCTTCATACTAAAGCATGATAAAAACTCATATTATCAATCAAATCAACTCAAGTATCCTATCAAATTGATGAATCTGTAGCCTAAGGAGGATCTGATACTACTTGCTAAAAATTATGTATTCAAGACGTGATTCAAATTCATAAAAATATAGCAGAAGGTAAAATTAAAACACAAAATTTTTGGATGCCCAGCATCACTACTAGAAATTAGCTTTTTACCAAGGGACATCACAAGGGATATGTCCCTTAGAAAATTAGTAAGGGATTAGAAAGAAATTTTCAAGAGATTTTAAATTACATTCAAAATCTAGTTTCAGTAAGGGATATATTTTTCTTGATAAATTTCTTTGAAATCCCTTGCTAATCTGCAAGGGATTAGTGAGTGATTATTTAAATAATTTTTAGTAAGAGATTTATAAGGAAAGTTTGGTCGTTTAGAGATTTACTAAGGGATAAATCCCTTGGTGCTAGTAAGATATTTTTAAAAACAAAAAATGATATCAGAAAGGAATTTTTTCTTAGAAATCTCTTAGTGATTTTAAAACTTGTACCTAGCATGTCATTCTCTCACTAGCATAAAAATAAAAGGCATAAGTAAAATTAATATTATGTACTGATTTTTAATACCATTAATTAAACAAAAAAATTTCTTCATTTCTCTCTGTTGGCCCAGATGGCAACCCAAGAGGGGGGGTGAATTGGGTTTTTTAAAAAATTTAACACTTTGAAAATAATTTGCTTGATGTGAAAGTGCCCAAGTAAAGTGAATTAATAAAAGCTAAGCACAATATGATAATGAGAGAGAGACAAATGCACGATAAATACATAAAGATTTATAGTGGTTCGGTGTTAGCCACACCTACGTCCACTCCCAAACAACTCTTGGGTCCACACTATAATCCCTTGATTACAGTTGAATTGTTTTATAAGATCACAACTCGAACTTGTTATTTTACACGAGGTCACAACGAACCCAGCTGATTTTCATAGGTTCACCAGTACAAAACCTTAACCCAAGCTAAACTTAGCTTGTCCCGAGGTTAACTACCTTAACTAATTCAATCCCCCTGATTGAATTAGCAAACAATAATTCAAAATAAAGCTTATAATTCAAAAGCTCCTTAATTAAGCAAATAAACAATATAAATAGACAATGTTGGGGAAATTATTGAGAAATTATTTATCCAATTATTGATTTTGATGATTAACAAAAGCCATGAGTATATTCATTATGTTTCTAATAGATTTGATAAGTGTTTCAGGAATTAAGATTGGTTATGTATTCAAATGGCACTTATAAATCAGTTTTGAACCAAGTTTCAATGGAATTTATTTAAGTTCAGAACTTGAAGTCGACACCTATAACCATTAGAGCCGACTCCAGAGTATATCAGAGCAGTTGTATATTTTTGGCACGGTTTGGAGTCGATACCTAGAGTTTCAAAGTCGACACTTGAGGTTTCGGAGCTGACACATGAAAAGGTGGAGCTGACTCCAACCTGAGATATAGAGAAACTATTTTCTGCTTCATAAGCCGGAGCCGACATATGGATTTCGAGAGCCGACTCTAACCTGAGTTACAGAGACTATATTTTTTGGAGCAATTCTTGGAGCCGACACATCAAAAATCGAGAGCCGACTCCAGTCAGCGGGGAGTCAATACTTTGCAAAGTCGGAGCCGACTCTACATCAAATCGATTTTTGCTATTTATGGAAACACAATCTGGAGCCGACACATGAAAAGTTGGAGCCGACTCCAACCTATGAAGGACGATTTTCAAAAGTGCCAAATCGAACTCTAACGGATATATTTTCTCACCTAACTCTCAACGGATACATTTCTTTGCATGGAGAAGAATCTAAGATACTTTGTAACGGCTAGTTTCTCATCTAATATTGGATTAAGAGTCTATAAAAAGAGGATTCGTCCGTTTGAAAAAGATGAAAAAGCAGAATGAAAAATATTGAGAAAAAGAGAAAAAAATCAAGAAAAATACTCAGTGAAAAAGAAAGAGAAAAATCTCTGAGTCCAAGCCTATCAATCCAAGAGAGATTCAAGGGAAATCCAAAGCCCTAAAAGTTCAAAATCGAAGGATTTTCAAAAGGAAAAAGAAGAAGAGAAAAAGTCCTATTTTCTCAACGAGCTGTGTCAAAGATTCAACGATTCAATCCTTGCTCATCCATTCAAAGAGAAGAGAAAAAGAAGAAAAGAAGAAAAGCTCAAATCCACAATGCTTCAATCAGGCTTTTCTTACCTTTGTTTATTTATATTATTTATTTGCTTATTTAAGGAGCTTTTCATTGTGCTAAACATTAATTTGATTTGGTGTTTACTAATTCAATCAGGGGGATTGATTTAGTTGAGGTAGCTTACCTCGGGATCAAGCTAGTTTTGCTTGGGTTTTGGTTTTGTGCTGGTGAACCCATAAAAACCAGCTGGGTTCGTTGTGATCCCATGTAAAACAATAAGTTGGAGTTGTGAGCTTGTAAAACAACTTGACTATAATCAGGGGATTATAGTGTGGACCCAAGAGTTGCTTGGGAATGGATGTAGGTGTGGGATACACTAAACCACTATAAATCTTTGTGTCTTTGTCGTGCTTTTGTCTCTATCTCTCTCTCTTATTGTGCTTTAAATTATTGCATCACTTCACTAGTATACTTAATCCTTATGAAATTTGGTTTTAAGTCTTAAGTGTTAAATTTTTAAAAAACCTAATTCACCCCCCCTGTTGGGTTTCCATCTGGGCCAACAATTGGTATAAGAGCTTGTGCTCATTTTTAGTTGATCTAATGATCAAGAGTTAAAGATCCAAATGGTAACACAAGCTGGATCATCTTTGCTGAAGGTCAATCCACTAATAGGCCACCTTTGTTTAATGGCTCTAATTATTCAATTGGAAAGCAAGAATGAGGATTTTCATTCAAGCTTTAGATTATGAATTGTGGAGTGTCATTACAAATGGACCTAGTACACCCACACATATTGTAGATAGTTCAATGGTTTCTATGCTCGAAAGGGATTGGAATGAGAATGATAGAAAAATGGCTCAGTTCAATACAAAAGCCATGAATGTTTTATATTGTTCTTTGGATGCAAATGAATTCAATAGAATATCTACTTGCATTTCAGCCAAAGAAATTTGAGATAGATTAGAAGTTACCCATGAGGGTACTAATCAAGTAAAAGAATCCAAAATTAACATTCTAGTGCACAAATATGAATTGTTTAGCATGAAACAAAATGAATCAATCACATGCATGTACACTAGATTCACTGATATTGTTAATGGTTTAAAAAGTCTTGGTAAGACTTATACTTACTCTGAATTGGTGCACAAAATTCTTAGATCTCTTCCAAGATCATGGGAAGCAAAAGTAACTGTAATCCAAGAAGCCAAAGACTTAAACATTCTACCTTTGGAGGAGCTCCTTGGATCCTTGATGACCTATGAATTGACAATGAAACAACATAAAGAGGAAGAGGTAAAAAGGAAAAGAACAATTCCACTTAAGGCTGCAGAAAATGATAAAAGCAGCAGTGAGGAAGAAGAAGATGATAATGAAACAGCTCTCCTTGCAAAGAAGTTTAGAAAGTTTATGCAAAGAAGGAGACCCTTCCATAAAAGAAAATTTGGAATCAAAATGGAAGGAGAAAGAGAAAAATAAAGGAATAAAGATAAAGAAAAAGAACCCTTGATATGTTATGAATGCAAAAAGCTGAGGCATTTTCGATTTGAATGTCCTCAACTAAAGAAGGGTTACAAGAAGAAGAAGAAGGCCTATGTTGCAACTTGGAGTGATAGTGAAGATTCTTCATCTGAAGAAGAACAAAAAGAGGTTGCAAACATATGCTTCATGGCAAACGATGAAAATGAGGTATGTACTGAAACCCCTAATAATGATTTTACATTTGATGAATTATATGATGCTTTCAATGAGTTAGTGATTTTAAGATTTTGAGAATGAAAAATAAATCGTTGAAAACTGAAAACCTAAATCTTCTCAAGGAGAAAAATGAACTAATTCTTGAGGTTAAAAATCTAAAATCTGAAAATAAAAATATTTTAAAAGAAAAGGAATCAATTTCTAATGAAAATATTAATTTGAAGAAAGAAATTGATAAACATAAAATTATAGTTGATAAATTTACATATAGCTCAAAAAACTAAATTTGCTTTTAAGTAATCAAGGAGTTGTATTTGATAAAGCTGGTTTAGGTTATAGACCTCACATGAAACAAAAAATTGTAAACAATTTTTTTGTAAAGAAAAATGATATTTCATGTTATTGCTGTAACAAAATGAGACATAAATCATATGAATGCAATTTTAGAAAAAAACTAATAAGAATTTAAATATTAAAGGCAAGAAAATATGGGTTCGAAAAGGAATAATCTTTATTGCTACTAACCATGAAGGACTCAAGAAAGCTTGGGTACGTAAATATAAGATTTGATTATCTTGCAGGAGTGTCTTGCGACCAAAAGATCAAAACAAAAGTGGTATCTTGATAGTGGCTGCTCAAGGCACATGACGGGTGACAAAGATCAATTCATCACCCTTGAAAATAAAAGAGGAGGAGTTGTTACTTTTGGAGACAATGGCAAAGGCCAAATTATGGGATTTGGTAAAATTCAAATAACTCCATCCATTTTTATAGAAAATATTTTATATGTTGTTGGTTTAAAGCATAATCTAATTAGCATTAGCCAATTGTATGATAAAGGTTTCAGAGTTTCCTTTGAAGCTTCTATTTGAACTGTTTCGAATCCCATAGACAATAGCATTATATTTGTTGGAAATTGAAATGGCAATGCATACTTAATTGATCTAGACAATTTATCTACTAGTAACCATTGCTTAATTACTGATAATGCAAAGGTAAATGAGATTGGCTGGCTATGGCATCGTAGATTAGGTCACGGAAGCACACACTTAATTTCAAAATTAATTAGAATGGATTTAGTTAAAGGACTTCCAAAACTAGATTTTGAAAATAATAGAATTTGTGATGCATTCCAATTTAAAAAATAAACTAGAAATTCTTTTAAATCTAAGAATATTCTTTCAACTACTAGGCCACTCGAACTACTTCATATGGACCTTTTTGGACCTACTAGAACCACTAGTCTAGGAGGAAAGAAATATGATCTTGTAATAGTAGATGATTACTCTAGATATACTTGGGTTTTATTTTTGGCTCATAAAGATGAAACTTTCTCGATATTCCTAAAATTCTTCAAGAAAGTCACAAATGAGAAAAACAACACCATAGTGTCTCTTATAAGTGATCATGGCACAGAATTTAAAAATCATCAATTTAAATATTTTTGTATTAAAAATGGCATTCATCATAATTTTTCTGCACCTAGAACACCACAACAAAATGGAGTCATAGAAAGAAAAAATAGAACATTAGAAGATATGGCTCGTACCATGCTATGTGAAAGCCAACTCCCAAAGTACTTCTGGCGGAAGCTATAAACACAGCATATTACATCCTTAATAGAGCTTTAATTAGGTTAATTCTTATGAAAACTCCCTATGAACTATGGCATAATAGGAAACCTAACATTAGTTATTTTCATGCATTAGGGAAATTATTGAGAAATTATTTACCCAATTATTGATTTTGATGATTAACAAAAGCCATGAGTATATTCATTATGTTTTTGATATATTTGATAAGTGTTTTAGGAATTAAGATTGGTTATTTATTCAAATGGCACTTATAAATTAGTTTTGAACCAAGTTTCAATGGAATTTATTTAAGTTCAGAACTTGGAGCTGACACCTAGAACCATTAGAGCCGACTCCAGAGTGTATCAGAGCAGTTGTATATTTTTGGCACGGTTTGGAGTCGACACCTAGAGTTTCAGAGTTGACACCTGAGGTTTCGGAGTCGACACATGAAAAGGTGGAGCTGACTCCAACTTGAGATACAGAGAAACTATTTTTTGCTTCATAAGTCGAAGCCGACACATGAATTTCGGGAGCTAACTCTAACCTGAGTTACAGAGACTATGTTTTTCGAAGCAATTCTCAGAGCCGACACATCAGAAATTGGGAGCCGACTCTAGTCAGCGGGGAGTTGACACTTTGCAAAGTCAGAGCCAACTCTACATCAAATCAATTTTTGCTATCTATGGAAACACGATCTGGAGCCGACACATGAAAAGTTGGAGCTGACTCCAACCTATCAAGGATGATTTGCAAAAGTGCCAGATCAGACTCTAACAGATATATTTTCTCACCTAACTCTCAATGGATATATTTCTTTGTGTGAAGAAGCATCCAAGGTACTTTGTAACAGCTAGTTTCTCACCTAATCTTGGATTAAGAGTCTATAAAAAGAGGATTCGTCCGTTTGAAAAAGATGAAAAAGTACAACAAAAATATTGAGAAAAAAAGAGAAAAATCAAGAAAATACTCAGTGAAAAAGAAAGAGAAAAATATCTGAGTCCAAGCCTATCAATCCAAGAGAGATTCAAGGGAAATCCAAAGCCCTAAAAGTTCAAAATCGGAGGATTTTCAAAAAGGAAAAGAAGAAGAGAAAAAGCCCTATTTTCTCAATGAGCTGTGTCAAAGATTCAATGATTCAATCCTTGCTCATCCATTCAAAAGATAAAAGGAAAAGAAGAAAAGAAGAAAAGCTCAAATCCACGCCGCTTCAATCAGGCTTTTCTTACCTTTGTTTATTTATTCTGCTTATTTGCTCATTTAAGGAGCTTTCCATTGTTGTAAACATTAATTTGATTTGGTGTTTACTAATTCAATTAGGGGGATTGAATTAGTTGAGGTAGTTTACCTCGGGATCAAGCTAGTTTAGCTTGGGTTTGGGTTTTGTGCTGGTGAACTCATGAAAACCGGCTGGGTTTGTTGTGACCCCGTGTAAAACAACAAGTTGGAGTTGTGAGCTTGTAAAACAACTCGACTATAATCAGAGGATTATAGTGTGGACCCAAGAGTTGCTTAGGAGTGGATATAGGTGTGGGATACACCGAACCACTATAAATCTTTGTGTGTTTATCGTGTTTTTGTCTCTATCTCTCTCTCTTATTGTGCTTTAAATTATTGCATCACTTCACTAGTATACCTAATCCTTGTGAAATTTGGTTTTAAGTTTTAAGTGTTAAATTTTTAAAGAGCCCAATTCATCCCCCCTCTTGGGTTGCCATCTGGGCCAACAGATAAGGATTAGAAAAGCCTGATTGAAGCAATCTGGATGTGAGCTTTTCTTCTTTTCTTCTTTTTCTCTTCTCTTTTGATTGGATGAACCAAGCTTCAGCTTTGATTCTTGACAGAAATTCGTTGGAGCTGGATTTCTCTCTTTTTCACTGGATATTTTCTTGATATATTTCTGTTTTTCACTTCCTTTTTTTTTGAACGGTCGGATATCCCCTTTATATAGATTTTCAATCCAAGATTAGGTGAGAAAATAGCCATTGAAATGTACCTTGATGAGTTCTCTATGCAAGAAAATAGATCTGTTGAGAAGTAGGTGAGAAAATATAGCCGTTAGAGCTGATCTGTCACTTTTGAAAATCATCCTTTGATAGGTTGGAGTCGGCTTCAACTTTTCATGTGTAGGCTCCAAATCGGGTTTCCAAAAATAGCAAAAAAATAACTCGACGTGGAGTCGGCTCTGTTGGCCTAGATGGCAACCCAAGAGGGGGGGGAGGTGAATTGGGTTCTTTAAAAAATTTTAACACTTTGAAAACAATAGCTTGAAGTGAATGTGCACAAGTGGAATGAATTAATGAATGATGAGCACAATATGATGAGGAGAGAGAGATAAAGCATGACAAATACAAAGATTTATAGTAGTTCGGTGTATCCCACACCTACGTCCACTCCCAAGCAACTCTTGGGTCCACACTATAATTCCCTGATTACAGTTGAGTTGTTTTACAAGCTCACAACTCTAACTTGTTGTTTTACACGGGGTCACAACAAACCCAGCCGGTTTTCACAGGTTCACCAGCACAAAACCTTAACCCAAGCTAAACTTAGCTTGTCCTTGAGGTAAACTACCTCAACTAATTTAATCCCCCTGATTGAATTAGCAAACAACAATTCAAAATAAAGTTTACAGCAATTAACAACTCCTTAACTGAGCAAATATACAATGTAAATAAAACAAGATTAGAAAAGTCTGTTTGAAGCGATTTGAGGTTGAGCTTTTCTTCTTTTCTTCTTTTCCTCTTCTCTTTTGAATGGTTGAATCAAGCTTCAACTCTGATTCTTGACCAAAATATGTTGGAAAGAACTTTGAGGAAATAGGGCTTTTGCTCTTCTTCTCTTCTCCGTTGAGAATCCTTCAAATTTAAACTTTTAGGGCTTGGGATTTCTCTTGAATCTCTCTTTGAATGACAGATGTGGGCTCAGAGATTTTTCCTTTAAATATCTCTCGATTTTTTCATTATTTTTTCTCTTTTTTCATTCTTCTTTTCAAACGGACGAATCCATCTTTATATAGAGTCTTAATCCGAGATTAGGTGAGAAAATAGCCGTTACAAAGTACCTTGGATGATTCTCCACGCAAGAAAATAGATCCATTGAGAGTTAGGTGGAAAAATATATCTGTTAGAGCTGATCTGATACTTTTGAAAATCATCCTTGATAGGTTGGAGTCGGCTCCAACTTTTCATGTGTCAGCTCCAAATCGGGTTTCCAAAAATAGCAAAAAAATAATTCGACGTGGAGTCGGCTCCCACTTTACAAAGTGTCGACTCATCGCTATCTGGAGTCGGCTTTTGATTCTAAGGTATCATCTCCAAGAATTGCTCCCAAAATATAGTCTCTGTAACTAAGGTTAGAGTCGGCTTCCGAAATCCATGTGTCGGCTTCGAAACTTCAGGTGTCGGCTCCAAAACTCTAGGTGTCGACTCTGAACCGTGCCAAAAATTTAGAACTATTCTGATATGCTCTAGAGTCGGCTCGCGAGGTTCGAGGTGTCGGCTCTAAGTTCTAAACTTAAACAAATTCCATTGAAATTCAATTCATAACTGATTTTTAAGTATCATTTAGATAAATAACCGATCTTAATCCCTGAAACACTTATCAAATTTATCAAAAAATACAATGAATATACTCATAGCTTTTGTTAATCATCAAAATCAATTAATTGGGTAAATAATTTCTCAATAATTTTCCCAACAATCTCCCCCTTTTTGATGATGACAAAAACATTGAGTATATGCATAATTGTCAAAACATTTTAAAATTAAGGTTAAGCTCCCCATTAATGAGGTAGCTCCCCCTATGTTGATGCATATGTTAAGTTCATTGAAATGGTATGCATATCTTAATGCCATTTGTTATTAATTGTCATTTAACATGCATATTCAAGTAAGTGCCATTTTCTTATAGCTTAATATCCTTTCTCCCCTTTGCATGCATATACATATATCATCTTCTCTCCCATAACATTGATGCACATAAATATATGATATTAATTATATCAAATGCATAATGCATATACATAAACAACCTTTCTCCTCCTTTTTTATAATCAACAAAAAGGTTTAGAAGGTGCATTAAGGCTTAAATTAACATCAAACGCCAGAATTAAGAAATTCATTCATTAAAATTTAATGCTTCAAAGATCAAATATGATATTCATTAAGTATCAAAATATTCATTACATAATTGCTTCATTACATCATTCAACTATAACAAACTATCAAAATGCAAACTAAACATCATAAAACATCAAACTGAATATCATTCAATTATATCAAAAAGTAAGTTAAACATTAAAAACTAATAACATCAAAAAGTATCAAAATCTAAGAAAATCTAAGAAGTCTCTTAAGTTCTTCTAAAATCATTTCCATTCTATCCTTTTGTACCTTCATAAAATCTTTTAGTCTACTGTCAATAAAAGCAGCTACTACAGTCACTTTCTCTTGTAACTCTGCATTACACTTTGAATATGTATCAGAATCTCCTCCAATGTCCTTGATCTTCTCAAAATATGCATTAAATCACATTTCAAGGCCTCAGAAGAAGTTCCAAAGGATGATTCAATTTTGTTTACTTTATCTTCCAAGGAGTAATACATCTCCCTTAAGCTTAAAAGTCTACTATCAAGTTCAACTTTCATCTTCTCCTCATGACTTGCAAAAAGTTCCTTTAGCTGCTCTAGTTGAGCATAAGAAAATCCAGAAGTAGAAGCAGAAATAGATGCAGGTGCTGGTGGTGGTGATGATCTACTAGGCTCAGGTGAAGGATGCCTCATGGATGGTCCAGCCTTTGATGGTGCAGTAGCTCCAGTATCAACTACCCTATCCTCTAGGTGTCCTTTCCTTTCCCAATTACCATTCACCTTAACAAACCCATGCAGTGTACAGTAGCTAAGCTATAATAGTCAGTGTGCCTTAAGTTCTTCATGGGTTCACTATTTGAAAAAACTACACCTTGGCTCTAAAATGCTATAGTCAAAATCATGCCGTAAGGCAAAGTGGATCTCTTCTTGTTACCATCCTTAGCCATATACCATATCATCATCCTAGCTAAATTAATTGACTGACCTGTCAGAACACTATCCATGATCACAATGTCTCGCTCCAAGACATACTCAAAACGACCAGTATTTGGGAATAAAATCTGTCCACAAATATTATGTAATAATATGAGCTCTAGGGGCAACTGGTTTGCCCTAACCTCTTCAAATTCTGTGACTTCCCTTCCAAGCATTCTTGATAAAGCTCCTAATCTTTCACTATGTGAATTTACTATTAATCCAACAACAAGAATTTCTAAAAGGTTTCCAAGAATCTCCGAAGTTAAGTGTATCCTCTTTCCTCTAACAAAACTCACTAAACCTCCATCTCCTCTTGAAAGATTGAAATAAAACTCTTTAACTAAAATAGGGTAAGTAGGTAAATCAAGAGAACACACCTCCCAACCTAATTCTTATAACAGCCGCCCAATGGAAAAACCCTCGGCCTCAAAGAAGTGAAAATTGGCTTTTCTCCCCATGGTGATCACACGGCCAGCAAGGGTGTCAATTTGAGGTGAAGAAGGGCTTGAAACGTCGCTTGGTGTTGAAGCGGATGAGGTAGAGGACGAACTTGGAGAGGTTTATCGCACCGAATGCCTCACCATCCATTTTCCTATCGTTACTGCTCCACCAAACAAGGATCTCCTACGTTTGGGTGCCATTGAGTGCTAGGGAATGGTTAATTTGAGAAAACTTGGGTTTTGAAAAAAGTTGGGAAGGATTTGGAAAAGTTTGAAGATGAATAGAATGAGACAGGTGTCGACTCTGCCCTAATAAATCAACCTGGAACCACTTGGAGTTGACTCCCGCAAAGCGAGGTGTCAGCTCCAGGTCGCTAACATAGTCAGCGCCCAAAGTGGAGTCGACTCTTGAAAGGCAGGTGTCGGCTCCAAAATCTCAGACAAAACTGGAGTTGACTCTAATAACTATGGTGTCGGCTCCAAGACAGTTTCAGTGAAAAATAAGAGTTTCAAAGAATCTGAAACTTGTCCGGATTGTCATCAAATTTTGGATAAATCAACTTTGGAATGCGGTGAATCAATGGGTTCAAATATCTAGATAAATTTTCCTTAAAATCATAAGAAAATTAAAATTAAATGATTGAATTCTAGATAATCATTCCTAGGAGATTTAAAATTCATTTCAATGGATCACAAACTCCTAATTATCCTCTTAGATAACAAAATCTCTCTTTAATTAGGGGTTTTGTAAAAATGTCAGCTAATTGTTCATCAGTACAAACATAATCAAGACTAATGTCACTATTAGCTACATGTTCTCTAATAAAATGATATCTAATTTCAATGTGTTGGTTCCTGAGTGTTGTATGGGATTTTTAGTTAAGTTTATTGCACTAGTGTTGTCACATCTAATTGGAGTTTTATCAAGTGTTATACCATAATCTTTAAGTTGTCGCTTAATCCAAAGGATTTGAGCACAGCAACTTCCAGCTGCAACATATTAACTTCAGCAGTTGATAATGCAACCGAATTTTGCTTTTTGCTAAACCAAGAGATTAAGTTTATTGCCCAGATGTAGCAACCCAAGAGGAGGGGTGAATTGGGTATTTAAAAATAATTGCGCAGATATGTGCTTATCGCTAATTAAAATTTAATTGGCAGCGGTGTAGTGAAGTGCACAGAATAATATCATAGGAAATTAAGCAAGCAATCACAAACACAAAAAGGTTTATAGTGGTTTGGTACCAAACCCAGCACCAACATCCACTCGCCCAGGAAGGAGCAGCTAACTTTCCAGCTAACTAAACCAAAGGTAGCTAGCTCTCCAGCTAACTAGAAAAAGGAGGCTCTCGGCTTGGAGAAAATTCTGCAAAAAGTAGTTAGCTGATAAACAATTTAGTTAGCTCCCAAAAGCAATCAGTTAACTAACAATGCATTCTAGCTAGCTAGGAGAAGGAGAAAGCTAGCTAAACAGTTAGCTAACAAGGTAAGAGTAAAGTAGCTAACTTAGAGAGGATACTCAGCTAGCTAAGAAGGAGGGAAAGCTAGCTCCCCAGTTAGCTATTTCACAAATCCACACGGTTTTAAGAATTACAGAAATAACATTAATAGCTTTCAATGGGATTTACAGGAATGCCACCAACAGCCTTCAGTGGGATTTACATAAATGCCACTGCAGCCTTCAGTAACATTTACAAAAATACCATTGACTACATTTAGTGGGATTTACAGGATTGCCATGCAATGCTTTGAGAAATAATTTTTTACATTATAAATTATTAAATATAGATTTAGTCATTTGAGAAATGAATGATCAAACATTGAAGAACCATGATAAAACATTTGGGCTTGAGGAAAAACATTTGGAATACAAATCCATTGGCTCATTTGAAAATGTTTTTCATGCTATAAAAAATAATATAATAGTTCATGCAAAGGTAATTTTAGTCATTTATAAAAAAATATTTTGTGATACTTTTGAAGCAAAAGTCCATTTGAAACATTCATTTGTCCTTTTCAAAAACATTTGGACATGCAAAAATACAATCACATTACCTTCATTTTACCTTTGTAATACCTTTCTTTTGATATATAGAGTAATCCAATTCGAAGTAACATTATCTTGATAATTCACCTGAAATTTGTTTAACTTAACCACAAGATTATTAGTATCATACTTAATTGTTTTGTGATCATCAAAATCAATATAAGGTCAACAATCTCTCCCTTTTTGATGATGACAAAACCATTAAGCATACAAAAGAAAATATATAAAATTCTCTTCCCTTTAATGTATATACTTTTCTCATTACATGCTATGCTCTCCTACGAATGTTTCATGAATATAATGTATGCTAATCTCTCCCATAAATGTAAATGAAGTGTAAGCTATTCTCTCCCCCTTTTTGTCATTAATCAAAAAGAGATGAAAGTATGTGCACAATTAAGCATTCATCAAGAAAAATATTAAGCATTCATAATGCATTAAAAGGCATAAGTACATAATACAAACTATTAAGTTCATGGTTTGATCATACAAGATATAATTTCAACCATACAACAAAGATACATCAAAGTTCATCAAGGTTCATATTCTCAAATCATAAAAAAAAGCATATATCAAGGTTCAAAATACATTAAAGTCCAAATATATTAAAGTTCACAACAAAGTTCATATTGTAAAAATTCCAATCTTCAATAGTAACAATAAGATACAAAAATATTAATCATTTAATAACAATCATTATTTATAACTCAATTGATACCAATTTAAAAAAACTTTGAATGTAGGATCAAAATATCACTATTTCATATTTATAGTTTGATGTCAAAAGAAAATGCATTCAAATCATTGCCACATATGAGAGTTGATACCACTTTCATACATCAAAGCACTTATAATAGTAAGATATTTGATATTCAATACATCATAGTGCTTAATGCATCAAAATATCCAAATATTCAAGTAAGTTTCTTCTCCCCCTTACTAATTTAAAAATATGTTAAAAAATAGATACCACATCAAATATTTGAGTTCAATATGCTTACATTCTTCCCCCCTTAATATTTCAAATTTGGTCTATATGCAATAAAAGTTTTATGCAAGAAATGATACCACTATCATATAATCAAAACATATTATAAATGTATTGAGCTAATCTCAATGAAAAATACATAGACATTCTATAACAATCACCACAATTCAATTTTACATTTCATATGATAAAATAAGATTTCTTACATAGGTGATATGCAATCAAGATATTATAACAAAATATGCATCACCTCTATCAAATACTTTTCATTTCATGCATAGGCAATTTCTTATAAGAAATGATACCACTGATAAAATAGGCATTTAATAATCCAAGTCTTACAATAAAATCATATCAAGCAAAGAGTAAATAGATCAAGCTGATACCACTAGTTGCCGATCATGAGCCTGCAACCCATATCGCTCGACAAATGTACCGATACTTTAGATTTCTTCACGCCAAACTTCTTCAAAATTTTCTTGAGGTACAAGAATTAGCTTATGAAGATCCTCTTCTTTGATTGCTTGATTTGAAGTCTGATAAAATAATTGATTTTACCCATTATGCTCATCTCGAACTCTCCACGCATGAACTTAGCAAAGTCTTGGAACAAGAAATTATTAGTAGTACCAAATATAATATCGTCTACATAAATTTGTACTATCAACATATTATCATTTTGTCTTTTAATTCATAATGTTGCATCAACATTTTCACTAATAAATTTATTGCTAATCAAGAACTTTATAAGCCTATCAAACCATGCCCGGGGTACTTGTCTCAAACCATATAAAGCTTTGTTCAATTCAAATACATGGTTTGGAGATACAAGATTTTTGACATCAGGTGGTTGATCAACAAATACTTGTTTAGCAATATATTCATTAAGAAAAGTGCTCTTAGCATTCATTCAATACAATTTAACATTCATAAAGCAATCAAATGCAAGAAGTAATCTAATAATTTTTAATCTATCAATAGGAATATATGTTTCATCAAAATCAATATCTTCCTCTTGATTATATCCTATAGCTAACAGTCTTGCTTTATTTCTAATGAAATTATCAAGCTCATCCAATTTGTTTCTAAATTCTCATTAATTTATCATGCATGGCATTTAGGATTTATAAAGCTAGATTATTACATGCATTTCTAAATGATGATTTAATCCTAATATCACGAGATAGATCACTTAATATTAGTTCTTTAAAATGATTATAGACATACCTTCATTTCCTTTCAAATTCAGCATTACCTTGGGTTTCATCATGTTGAATTTCTTCTTCATGTATCGCTTGTATCATTAAATGCAAGGTGAGCTTCTTGACTTAATCTTCAATTTCATCTATATCAACTAAAACCTTTCTCTTCCTTAATGGAAGATTATTAGACTCATCAATCATAACATGAACATAAGGTCCTATGTTCATTACAAGATTTTTCAAATTGCTAATTTTTAAATTCTTTTCTATGATCACTTCTAATAGATAAAATAGGAAAACCTTTTTCATTTGAAATTCTTCTAAGGAGTTTTAGAAAATCTGAAGATGCTTCATTTTTGCTAAATAAGAATAAAACTTATGTAAATCAAGAAAATTATCAATAATCATAAATCCATATGCAAAAGTTCTAAAAGTCTAGAAGTTGAAATCATAATTTTTAGACTTGAAAGAAATTCTAGTTAATTTTTAAAATTTGCATGTATCATAAATCTTATGTTTCTCGAAACTCAATTTTGGCAAACCTTTAACCAAATCATTTTTAAATAATTTAGAAAGAAAATCTATGCTGACATAAGCAAGTCTATGATGTCATAACTAGATTTATCAATTTTAGCATTCATGACAACTAGACATTCAATAATCTGGTCATTAACAATATAAACATTACTATGCCTATGACCAATGGCTTTCATGCAGTCATCAACAGGATTTGTAACTTTGCAAGGAGATGATTCAACAAATAATTTTAAAACCATTTTCATAAAATTAACTAATGCTTAGCAAGCAAGATATTATCAATAAAAGTAGAGGGAGTGATATCAATTTTATCAATGCTAGTAATGTTACCTTGGACATTACTTTCAAAGGTAACCACTCCTCCATCAATTGCATTCAAAGTGATGAATTGAGATTCATCATCCATCAAGTGTCTTAAGCACCCGCTATCCAAGTATCATTTTCTTTTTGCTCCACGGGTTGCAAGACACACCTGCATCCATAATATCAAGTCTTGCTTCTAGGTACCCAAGCTTTCTTGGGTCCTTTAGGGTTAGCTAAAATAGTTCCTTTTGGAACCCATACCTTTTAACATTGTGTGTGTGATATATATATATATATGTGTGTGTGTGTGTGTGTGTGTGTGTGCGCGCGCTTTGTGCCCAGGTTTACCACATTTGAAACATGTAACTTCAGTAGAATTATTAGCATGCACATAATATTTTACAAAAGCTTTTGTCTTTTTAAAGGATTGTATCCTAGGCCAGCTTTGTTAAAACAGCTCTTTGATTTTCAAGAATCATGTTAAGTTTAGTAGAGCTCAAAGTAAACTTATCTACAATAGGTTTCAATCTACCTACTTCATTTTTTAAATTCATGTTTTTTTGTAATAAAACTTCATTTCCTTCTAATAGTTTATCCTTTTCTAAAGTAAGATTTTGAACTTGATTTTTCAAATCTTTATTTTTTGAACTGAGATTTGAAAAATCATCAATTAATTCATAAAATGCACCATACAATTCATCAAATGTAAAATCATCTAACAAGTTGGGGTTTACCTCTTCATTGTTTGCCATGAGACAAAGATTTTCTTCTTCATTCTTCTCTTCTTCTTCAGAGCTTGATGCATCACTATCACTCTATGTAGCTATCATAGCCTTCTTCTTGAATTTCTTGAGACATTTCTTTAGATATGGACAATCTGGCTTGTAGTGTCCCGGTTTGTTGCATTCATAATAAATTACTTCATATTCTTTTTCATTGCTTAGCTCTCCTTTCATTAATGCCCTCTTTCTTCCTTCAAATTTCTTTCTCATGAATTTCTTAAATTTTCTTGTAATGAGAACTAGATCATTTTCCTCATCACTTTCACTTGAGGTACTCTCATTCTCATCATTTAGGACTGCACTCTTTAGTCCCAATATCCTCTTCTTTTTGGACTGTTCTTCATCAAAATGTTATTGCTGCTGAAGCTCATGAGTCATCAATGAAACAACTAATTCTTCAAGAGATAGTGTGTAGAGGTCCTTAGCTTCTTGAATTGCAGTAACTTTGGCCTCCCAAGACCTAGGCAAGGATCTCAAAACTTTTCTAACAATATCACCATTAGTATAAGATTTTTCAAGGCTTTTCAGCCCATTAATAATGTTAGTGAATCTTGTAAATATATCACCAATGCTTTCATATGATTCCATTTTAAATAGTTCATATTCATGTACAAGCATATTTATTCTAGATTCTTTAACTTGATTGGTACCCTCATAGGTAACTTCAAGTATATTCCAAATTTCCTTAGCAGATATACATGTAGAAATATGATTAAATTCATTGGTATCTAAAGAACAATATAATACATTCATGGCTTTAACATTCAGCTGAGCCATCTTCTTATCATGGACATGCCATTCCATTTCTGGTTTGGGAATATCAATACAATCAGATTTAATAGTGGGTGTGTGAGGTCCATTGACTATGATACTCCAAAAATCATAATCAAGTGCTTGAATAAAAATTTTCATACGTGCTTTCCAATAAGTGTAATTTGTGCCATCAAAATAGAGGTGGTCTATTAGTTGACTGTCCCTTAGTAAAAATTGAACCCATTTGGATTGCTAATGATCTTTGTCTCCAAGCTAATTAAAGCAATAGAAATCAGGAGCATGCTGCTTTGATACCAATTATTGCCCAGATGTAGCAATCCAAGAAGGGGGTGAATTGGGTATTTAAAAATAATTGCGCAGATATGTGCTTATCACTAATTAAAATTTAATTGGCAGCGGTGTAGTGAAGTGCACAGAATAATATTACAGAAAATTAAGCAAGCAATCATAAACACAAGAAGGTTTATAGTGGTTCAGTGCCAAACCCAGCACCTACATCCACTCGCCCAGGGAGGAGCAGCTAACTTTCCAGCTAACTAAACCAAAGGTAGCTAGCTCTCCAGCTAACTAGAAAAAGGAGGCTCTCGGCTTGGAGAAAATTCTGCAAAAAGTGGTTAGCTGATAAACAATTTAGTTAGCTCCCAAAAGCAATCAGTTAACTAACAATGCGAATTTAGCTAGCTAGGAGAAGGAGAAAGGTAGCTAAACAGTTAGCTAACAAGGTAAGAGTAAAGTAGCTAACTAGAGAGGATACTCAACTAGCTAAGGAGGGAAAGCTAGCTCCCCAATTAGCTATTTCACAAATCCATACGGTTTTAAGAATTACAGAAATGCCATTAACAGCTTTCAATGGGATTTACAGGAATGCCACTGACAGCCTTCAGTGAGATTTACAAAAATGCCACTGACAGCCTTCAGTGAGATTTACATAAATGCCATTGACTGCATTTAGTGGGATTTACAGGATTATCATGCAATGCTTTGAGAAACAATTTTTTACATGATAAATTATTAATATAGATTTAGTCATTTGAGAAATGAATGATCAAACATTGAAGAACTATGATAAAACATTTGGGCTTGAGGAAAAATATTTGGAATACAAATCCATTGACTCATTTGAAAATGTTTTTCATGCTATAAGAAACAATATAATAGTTCATGCAAAGGTAATTTTAGTTATTTATAAAACAAATATTTTGTGATACTTTTGAAGAAAAAGTCCATTTGAAAAATTCATTTGCCATTTTTAAAAACATTTGGACTTGCAAAAATACAATCACATTACCTTCATTTTACCTTTGTAATACCTTTCTTTGATATATAGGGTAATCCAATTCGGAGTAACATTATCTTGATGATTCACCTAAAATTTGTTTAACTTAACCACAAAATTATTAGTATCATACTTAATTATTTTATGATCATCAAAATCAATATGAGGTCAACAAAGTTACTTCCTAAAAATTGGCATGCACCACTTGTACTTTTTCTATCCAATTTACAACCAGCATAATCAGAATCAGAATATGCAATCAAATTTATTGTTGAGTCTCTAAATATCATAATCCTACATTTTTAGTTTCATTAGGTATCTAAGTATTCTTTTTACTGTAATTAAGTGAGATTCTTTAGGTTCAGATTGATATCGTGCACATAAACATACTGCAAATATGATATCTGGTCTACTAGTTGTTAAGTAAAGTAGTGAACCGATCATACTTCTGTAATATTTTTGATCAATAGGCTTACCATCTTCATCTTTATCTAACTTGCACGGACTCATTGGTGTTCCGAGAGGCTTGACTTGTTCCATACCAAACTTCTTGAGAATTTATTTTGTGTACTTTGTTTGGTTGATGAAAATTCCCTCACTTTCTTGTTTGATTTGAAGTCCTAGAAAGAAGTTGAGTTCTCTCATCATGCTCATCTCGAATTCTTGACACAAAAGATTGTTAGTAGCACCGAATACAATATCTCTACATAAATTTGTTCTACCAATAAATCTTTATCTTTTCTTTTCAAACATAAGGTTTTATCAACATTTCCTCTAGAAAATCATTTTCAATTAGAAATTTGCTTAATCTATCATACCAAGCTCTAGGTGCTTGTTTTAAACCATAAAGTGCTTTGTGTAATTTAAAAACATGGTTTAAAAATTCATGATCTTCAAAACCTGATGGTTATTCTACAAAAACTTTCTCATTTATAAAACCATTTAAAAATGCACTTTTAATGTCCATTTGAAATAAATTAATGTTCATATAACATCCAAATGCAAGTAATAGTCTAATTGCTTCTAATCTAGCTACAGGTGCAAAAGTTTCATCAAAATCAATCCCTTCTTCTTAATTATCCTTTTGCAACTAATCTAGCTTTATTTTTAATTACTATGCTATTTTTATCTAATTTATTTCTAAATACCCATTTAGATCCTATAACAGAATGACCTTTGGGTCTTTCAACTAAGGACCATACATTATTCCTAGTAAATTGATTTAATTCTTCTTGCATAGCTAACATTCAATTACTATCTTTTTCAGCTTCTTCAATAGTTTTGGGTTCTATATGAGATACAAATGCAAGATGATTATTGATGTTCCTCATTGATGATCTAGTTCTTACTCCTTGAAATGGATTACCTATGATTAAATCCTTAGGATGACCATAAGCATATCTCCAATCTCTAGGTAGATCTACATCATTATGAGTAGTATCAATAACATCGTCCTTAGGTGAATTATTATCTTTAGCTTCAGGTTCATGGTCTGAAGATACATCTATATTTAATTTTTTAATATCTCTTTCAAGCAAAATTATATCTTCCTCATCATCAATCCTTTCAGAACTTGATGCTAAAGACTCATCAAAAACTACATGAATTGATTCTTCTACAATTAAATACTTCTTGTTGAACACTCTATATGCTTTACTAGATGTTGAATAACCTAAAAATATACCTTCATCAGATTTAGCATCAAACTTCCCAAGATTGTCCTTACAATTGTTATGAATAAAACATCGACAATCAAATGCATGAAAATAACTAATGTTAGGTTTTCTATTATGCCATAGTTCATAGGGAGTTTTCTTAAGAATTTGCCTAATTAAAGCTCTATTAAGGATGTAACATGTTGTATTTATAGCTTCCGCCTAGAAGTACTTTGGGAGTTGGCTTTCATATAGCATGGTACGGGCCATGTCTTCTAATGTTCTATTTTTTCTTTCTACTACTCCATTTTGTTGTGGTGTTTAGGTGCAGAAAAATTATGATGAATGCCATTTTCAATACAGAAATTTTTAAATTGATGATTTTCAAATTCTGTGCCATGTCACTTCTAAGAGACAATATGGTAGTGTTTTTCTCATTTGTGACTTTCTTGAAGAATTTCAGAAATATCGAGAAAGTCTCATCTTTGTGAGCTCAAAATAATACCCAAGTATATATAGAGTAATTATCTACTATCACAAGATCATATTTCTTTCCTCCTAGACTAGTGGTTCTAGTAGGTCCAAAAAGGTCCATATGAAGTAGCTTTAGTGGCCTAGAAGTGGAAACAATATTTTTTGATTTGAAAGAATTTCTAGTTTGTTTTCCAAATTGACATGCATCACAAATTCTATTATTTTCAAAATATAACATTGGAAGTCCTTTAACTAAATACATTCTAATTAATTTTGAAATTAAGTATGTGCTTGCATGACCTAATCTACGATGCCATAGCCATCCAATCTCATTTACCTTAGCATTATTAGCAAATAAGAAATGGTTACTAGTAGACAAATTATCTAAATCAATTAAGTATACATTGCCATTTCTATTTCCAACAAATATAACTATTGCCAATGGGATTAGAAACAGTGCAAATAGAAGCTTCAAAAAAAACTTTGAAACCTTTATCACACAATTGGCTAATGCTAATTAAATTATGCTTTAAACCATCAACATATAAAATATTTTCTATAAAAGTGGATGGAGTAATTTAAATTTTATCAAATCCCATAATTTGGCCTTTGCCATTATCTCTAAAAGTAACAACTCCTCTTCTTTTATCTTCAAGGATGATGAATTGCTCCTTGTCATCCGTCATGTGCCTTGAGCATCCACTATCAAGGTACCACTTTCATTTTGATCCTTTGGCCACAAGACACTCCTGCAAGATAATTAATTCTTTTGTTTAGGTACCCAAGCTTTCTTGGGTCCTTCATGGTTAGTAGCAATAAAGATTGTACCTTTTGAAATCCATATTTTCTTGCCCTTAAGACTTAAATTCTTATTAGTTTTTCTAAAATTGCATTCACAAGATTTATGTCCTTTTTGTTGCAATGATAACATGAAACATCATTTTTCTTCATAAAGAATTTATTGACATATTTTTATTTCATGTGTGGTTTATATCCTAATCCAGCTTTGTCAAATACAGCTCTTTGATTACTTAAAAGTAAATTTAATTTTTCTAAGCTATATGTAAATCTATCAACAATATTCTTATATTTATCAATTTCTTTTTTCAAATTAATATTTTCATTAGAAATTGATTCTTTTTCTTTCAATATTTTATCATTTTCAGATTTTAGATTTTTGATCTCAAAAACAAGTTCATTTTTCATTTTGATAAGTTCTAAATTTTTAGTTTTCAAAGATTTATTCTTGTTCTCAAAATCTTGAAATCACTAATTAATTCAATGAAAGCATCATATAATTCATCAAATGTAAAATCATTATTGGGGGTTTTGGAATTTACCTTATTGTCATCGTTTGCCATGAAGCATATGTTTGCAACTTCTTTTTGATCTTCTTCGGATGAAGAATCTTCACTATCACTTCAAGTTGCAACATAGGCCTTCTTCTTCTTCTTGTAACCCTTCTTTAGTTGAGGACATTCAGATCGAAAATGCTCCAACCTTTTGCATTCATAACATATCAAGGGTTCTTTTTCTTTATCTTTATCCCTTTCTTTGTCTCTTTCTCCTTCTATTTTGATTTCAGATTTTCTTTTGTGGAAGGGTTTCCTTTTTTGCATAAACTTTCTAAACTTCTTTGCAAGGAGTGTTGTTTCATCATCTTCTTCTTCTTCCTCACTGCCGCTTTTATCATTTTCTACAGCCTTAAGTGCAGTTGTTCTTTTCTTTTTCACCTCTTCCTCTTGATGTTGTTTCATTGTCAATTCATGGGTCATCAAGGATCCAAGGAGCTCCTCCAAAGGTAGTGCATTCAAATCTTTGGCTTCTTAGATTGTAGTTACTTTTGCTTCCCATGATCTTGGAAGAGATATAAGAATTTTACGCACCAAATCAGAATTAGTATAAGTCTTACCAAGACTTTTCAAACCATTAACAATATATGTGAATCTAGTGTACATGCATGTGATTGATTCAGTTTGTTTCATGCTAAACAATTCATATTTGTGCACTAGAATGTTAATTTTGGATTCTTTTACTTGGTTAGTACCCTCATGGGTAACCTCTAATCTATCTCATATTTCTTTGGCTGAAATGCAAGTTGATATTTTATTGAATTCATTTGCATCCAAAGAACAGTACAAGACATTCATGGCTTTTGCATTGAGCTGAGCCATTTTCCTATCATTCTCATTTCAATCTCTTTCGAGCTTAGGAACTATTGAACCATCTACAATGTGTGTGGGTGTACTAGGTCCATTTCTAATGACACTCCATAATTCATAATCTAAAGCTTGAATGAAAATCCTCATTCTTGCTTTCCAATATGAATAATTAGAGCCATTGAACAAAAGCAGCCTATTAGTGGATTGACCTTCAGCAAAAGATGAACCAACTTGTTTGTCATTTGGATCTTTAACTCTTGATCGTTAGATCAACTAGAAATGAGCACAAGCTCTGATGCTAATTGTTGGCCCAGATGGCAACCCAAATGGGGGGGGGGGCGAATAGGGTTCTTTAAAAAAATTTAACACTTTGAAAATAATAGCTTGAAGTGAATGTGCAAAAGTGGAATGAATTAATAAATGCTGAGCACATATGATGAAGAGAGAGAGAGAGACAAAAGAACGACAAACACAAAGATTTATAGTGGCTTGGTGTATCCCACACCTACATCCACTCCCAAGCAACTCTTGGGTCCACACTATAATCCCATGATTACAGTTGAGTTATTTTATAAGCTCACAATTCTAACTTATTGTTCTACACAGGGTCACAATGAACCCAGCCGGTTTTCATAGGTTCACCAGGACAAAACCTTAACCCAAGCTAAACTTAGCTTGTCACCAAGGTAAACTACCTCAACTAATTCAATCCCCTGATTGAATTAGCAAACAACAATTAAAAATAAAGTTTACAGCAATTAACAGCTCCTTAAATGAGAAAATATGCAATGTAAATAAAACAAGATTAGAAAAGCCTGTTTGAAGCGATTTGAGGTTGAGCTTTTCTTCTTTTCCTCTTCTTTTTTGAATGGTTGAATCAAGCTTCAGTTCTGATTCTTGACCGAAATCTGTTGGAGAGAACTTTGAGGAAATAGGGCTTTTGCTTTTCTTCTCTTCTCCATTGAGAATCCTTCGAATTTGAACTTTTAGGGCTTGGGATTTCTCTTGAATCTCTCTTTGAATGAGATGTGGACTCAGAGATTTTTCCTTTAAATATCTCTTGATTTTTCCATTATTTTCTCTCTTTTTTCTTTCTTCTTTTCAAATGGATGAATCCCTCTTTATATAGAGTCTTAATCCGAGATTAGGTGAGAAATTAGCCGTTACAAAGTACCTTGGGTGATTCTCCATGAAAGAAAATAGATCCGTTGAGAGTTAGGTGGAAAAATATATCTGTTAGAGCTGATCTGGCACTTTTAAAAATCATCCTTGATAGGTTGGAGTCGGCTCCAACTTTTCATGTGTCAGCTCCAAATCGGGTTTCCAATAATAGCAAAAAAATAATTCAATATGGAGTCAGCTCCCACTTTACAAAGTGTCGACTCACCGCTGTCTAGAGTCGGCTCCCGATTCTGAGGTGTCGGCTCCAAGAATTGCTCCGAAAACATAGTCTCTGTAACTCAGGTTAGAGTCGGCTCCCGAAATCCATGTGTCGGCTTCGAAACTTCAAGTGTCAGCTCCGAAACTCTAGGTGTCGACTCCAAACCATGCCAAAAATTTAGAACTGTTCTATACGCTCTGGAGTCGGCTCGAGAGGTTCTAGGTGTCGGCTCCAAGTTCTGAACTTAAATAAATTCCATTGAAATTCAATTCAAAACTGATTTCTAAGTATCATTTGGATAAATAACCGATCTTAATCCCTGAAACACTTATCAAATTTATCAGAAATACAATGAATATACTCATGACTTTTGTTAATTATCAAAATTAATTAATTGGATAAATAATTTCTCAATAATTTCTCCAATAGGCTCCCACTTTACAAAGTGTCGACTCATCGCTCTCTTGAGTCAGCTCCCGATCCTAAGGTGTAGGCTCCAAGAATTGCTCAGAAAAACATAGTCTCTATAACTCAGGTTAGAGTTGGCTCCAAAAATTCATTTGTCGGCTCTGGCTTCTTAAGCAGAAAATAGTTCTTTGTATCTCAGGTTGGAGTCGGCTCCAACTATTAGGGTGTCAGCTCCAAACCATGCCAAAAATTTTGAACTGTTCCGATACACTCTAGAGTCGGCTCGAGTAGGTCTGGGTGTCGACTCTAACTTCTGAACTTTTTAATAATCTATTAAAATTCAATTCAAAACTGATTTCCATATACCTTTTGAATAATTTATCATTCTTAATCCTGAAACACTTATCAAATTTATCAGAAATACAATGAATATACTCATAGCTTTTGTTAATCATCAAAATCAATAATTGGGTAAATAATTTCTCAATAATTTTCCGACAATCTTTCCTTTTTGATGATGCCAGAAACATTAAGTATATGCATAATCAATTAATGCATAATTATCAAAATATTCTAAATTAAGATTAAGCTCCCCCTTAATGAGGTAGCTCCCCCTATGTTGGTGCATATGTTAAGTCTATTGAAATTCTATTTCTTTTGACATTAATTCCTTTCAGCATGCATACTATTAAGTCCTTTCAACATGCATATTTGAAGTACTATTCTCCTTCATTCTTTTAATTGCTCAACATGCATATACATATATCATTCTTCCATCACTTTTATGCATATACAAATACCTCTTCTCTTCCCCTTTTTTGTAATCAACAATAAGGTTTAGAAGAAGGTTCATTAAGGCTTAAATTAACAATAACTATAGAAATTAAGTACTTCAACATCAAACATAAGCTTAAATCAAACTTCAAAACATTCAAAATTTAATATTCATTAAATATTGAAACATTACATCAAAATGTTCATTACATCATTCAATAAAGTATCAAAATATTTACTTCAATATATTTCATTACTTCATTCTTATAAACATTCTATTACATCAAAAAGCAAACTAAACATCAAAATTTAAGAACATCAAAATCTAAGAAGTCTCTTAAGTTCTTCTAGGATCTTTCCCATGCCACTTTCTTGAATCTTCATAAAATCATTCAGTTTACTATCAACAAAAGCAGCTACAACAGTAACTTTTTCTTGAAGTTCTACGTTGCACTTTGAATAGATGTCAGAGTCACCTCCAATATCCTTGATTTTGTTAAAAATCTGCATGAGATCAATCTTCAAGGCCTCCGAAGAAGTACTGAAGGATGACTCAATCTTGTTCACTTTATCTTTCAAAGAGTAATAGAGCTCTTTTATGCTCAAAAGTTTATTGTCCAATTCAATTTTTATTTTTTCTTCATGATTAGCAAAATGCTTGTTTAGCTGCTCCATTTGAATTGTAGAAAATCCAGTAGAAGTGGAAATAGGAATAGGTGCCGGTGCAGATGGTGAAGGTACTACAGGAGGTGCTGGTGGTGGTGAAGGATGTCTCATAGAAGGTCCAGTCTCTGATGGACCAGGCGCAATAGCTTTAGCTACCCTATCATCTGAGTGTCCCTTCCTCTCCTATTATCCATTCACCTTCACAAATCCCATATGGTGCACAGTTGCAATGCTATAATAGTCCATATGTCTAAGGTTCTTCATAGGCTCACTATCAGAAATAACTACACCTTGATTTTGAAAGGTCATGGTTAATATCATGCCATAAGGTAAAGTTGATCTTTTCTTATTACCAGCCTCTGCCATGTACATATCATCATCCCAGCAAGATTAATAGGCTGACCAGTCAAAACATAGTCCATAATTAAAATGTCTCGCTCCGAGACATACTCAAATCGATCAGTCTTTGGGAAAAGAATTCTACTATAAATATTGTGTAATAACCTAAGTTCCAAAGGCAATTGATTTGCCCTAATTTCCTCAAAATCAGTAACCTCCCTTCCAAGCATTCTTGATAGAGCCACTGCTCTCTCACTATGTGAAGTAACAGTTAATCCAATAACTGGAATCACCAAAAGATTTTCAAGTATTTCCAAAGTAAAGTGAATCCTTTTTCCTCTTACATAACTTACGATTCCTCCATCTCCTCTTGTATAACTTATGATAAAATTCTTTAACTAGGGTCGGATAAGTTGGAACATCAAGTGAACCAACCTTCTCCCATCCTAACTCCTTGAGCTGTCGTCCAATAGAGAAACCCTCGGCTTCAAAGAAGTGAAAATCTACTTTCCTACCCATTGTGATGACTCGGTCAGCTAGGGTGTCAACCTGAGGTGAAGATGGGATTGTGCTCGGAGTGGAAGCAAACAAAGTGGAGGATGAACTTGGAGAGGGCTGCCGCGCAGGATGCCTCATGGTCCATTTTCCCATTGCCACTGGTCCACCGAACACGAATCCTCTACGCTTGGGTGCTATAGGATGCTAGTGGATGAAGGATTTAAGAGATTTAGAGTTTTGGGAAGAGTGGGAAAAAGTTTGAAATAGTTTGGAGTCGAATGAAATGAGAAAGGTGTCGACTCTGCCCTAATAAAGCAACCTGGGACCCACTACAAGAACAATGACTTATTATGACGAATTAATTCATCGTAATAAGTACAAAAGTCACCATAATAAGTTATTACGATGATAAAAAATTCATCATAATAAAATAAACTATCGTCATAATAACTTGTTATCGTAATAACTTATTACGACAACTTATTTTCGTCGAAATAGCTCCCTATTACGGCGAACCCATTTCGTCGTTATATATTTTTAAAAAAAAATTAATTTAAATAAAAAATTATTACGATGACTTATTTTCACCGTAATAGGTTAATATTACGGTGAAAATAAGTCATCATAATAAGTTTTAAATATTTTTAAAATTTAAATAAAAACTTATTATGATAACTTATTTTTGCCGTAATAGGTTGATATTACGTTAAAAATAATTCACTGTAATAAGTTTTTATTATTTTTAAATTTAAATAAAAATGTATTATGGCAACTTATTTTTGCCGTAATATCAACCTATTACGATGAAAATAAGTCATCGTAATAAGTTTTTATTTAAATTTTAAAAATAATAAAATTTTATTTTAATATTTTTTATTTTACATCTATTACAATAATATAATATAATATTAAAGAAATGATATTAGAAATAATTTTATAATATAAAAGTTTCACAAAAAAATTAATAAATGTTTTCATTCATTTCAATAAAATCATCACATACAATGTTTTTGAAAATACATAATTAAAAAAAATACATGTACTATGGAGGTGAGGTCTGCTGGGATCCACTAGGACGATATCCAGGCACTAGCTATCACATGAAAGTAGTGAGCTCATCAGTCGTTGCCTTTAGCTACTGGATGGTCTTCTGTTGCTGAGTGAGCTTATCCTCTTGCTGAGCGATGAGTTGTCGGTAGTCATGTAGTTCAACCTTTAATTGTGAGTTTTCAGAAGATGAAGAACTACCTCTAATTCTTGATGTACCTTTCGGTAGAGGACCCCATCCCCTTTTATAACCAGATCTAGAGCCTAAAACCTCCTAAAAAATGACATCCTCATTGATTGGTTCTGCTGTAGAGTCTTGTGAGGAAAGTCGCTCTACTAACTGTGCCTACAATGAAAAGAAAACAAATTCAATATGTTTAGTATAAAATATTACATTCAATAATATTATATTTTTAATTAATAAAACTTACATGGGTTTCTTTAGCTTTTTTATTTATCCATTGATTCTTCTTTTTGTCAAAATGAAGAGTATTCCAAAAATGAAGTCTTGATGGCTCCTCTCCTGTAACAGAATCTCTCTGCAAAGAAATAATAATAATTTAAGATAATAATTTAAGACAATAATCTAATACAATTATCAATGTATCAATGTATCAATGTAATAATCTAATACAATGTATCAATGTAATAATCTAATATAATTATCAATGTATCAATATATCAATGTAATAATCTAATATAATGTATCAATGTATCAATGTAATAATCTAATACAATTATCAATGTATCAATGTATCAATGTAATAATCTAATACAATGTATCAATATATCAATATATCAATGTAATAATCTAATACAATTATTAATGTATCAATATATCAATGTAATAATCTAATACAATGTATCAATGTATCAATGTAATAATCTAATACAATTATCAATGCATCAATATATCAATGTATTAATGTAATAATCTAATACAATGTATCAATGTATCAATGTAATAATCTAATACATTGTATCAATATATCAATGTAATAATCTAATATAATGTATCAATGTATCAATGTAATAATCTAATACAATTATCAATGTATCAATGTATCAATATAATTAGCTTACTGACCTTATTGATCTACAAAAAGGTCAAGTCAACTAATTAGATGCTTGTTACGTACAACACCATATCTAATCTTTTTAATTCATACAATTAAGAGTATAACAACTAATTCTAAATTCCTGCTAAGCCTAAGTTTTGATCCAGCACTCAACACACTTAGCCTTTGCTTGACCAAATCTTCCATAAATATGGTTGCACTAGATTCATAACACTACAACAATATCAGACCACACAATACATAAATATAAAAGCACTAGGTTCACAGTATTCCTTACCATATCATAAGAGTGAGCCGGTATAGACTTCGATCCAGTGAGAGCAGCATATGGCTGCAATTCCCGATTAGATTTATTTGTTTCTGATTTTTTCTACATCAAAAATAATAAAAAATTGTTACATAAGTTTGTAAAAAATATAAACTATTAAAATATTTATATGGATGTATTTACCTTATACTCATATGAATAAAAGTAATCACATAGAAAGTCTCAGTCACTCTGCGAGACACGAGATGGCTTATTTTGCTTTGCTAAGCTCACACTTGTGTCCCCACCGTGACTAATGAAGTGTATATGAAGCCGAAATCTAAATTCTCGATATACTTTATTCATTTGAAACTCAATACCTTTTTTAATATGATTTAAATTCATATCAAGATCGAACTTCTCCTGTATATATATATATATATATATATATATATATATATATATATATATATATAATAAAAGTTATAAGGTATATTAAGTATGTTAAACATAATCTAAAGTAATCTAATACAATTATACTGACCTGAAGTCGATCGATCATAGATGCTTTCTATGCATCAGTGATCTCACTCCACTTCCTGACCGCAAGTGGTCCCATGTTACGTACAACCACTCCTATCTTGGTCAGAAACTCAGAGCGAAACTCTCTTAATGATCATCCAACCTCAGGTGGCAGAAAAATAGACAACTTCTGTCCACGACGTGTATCAATCAGATGTGCGGACTTGTATCCACGAGCAGGACCTTGGCCCTTCTTCTTTGATGACGTAGATGCAAAACATAATGAACTAAATTAGTGCAAAATAACATAAAAAATATAGCCAAATAAGATATGTTTAAAGTAGAGTTATTACATGATGCGCCGATAGATGACCCCTTTGTTAGAGCTGGAATGTAAGGAGAATCATCTGGCCTCGATGTAGCAGGAGTATCTCTTGAAGACATCTGCAAACAAACATACAAACTAAATTAATAAATAAGAAAGTATAAGAACATATAGTTGTAATAAGTAAAAAAAAAATGAATGCTACCAAATTAATCATTGGCATCACTAATATGCTCATTGTCTTCATCATCCTCCATATCAGAACTATGTATAGATCCCTCGCTGTCGTAATCAGCTAGTGTGTCATCCTCTTCAACATCTTTGCATATAAACTCATCTTGACCAACATCACTTTGATCTCTAATGTTTTCTTGAATTGCAACTATTTCAGCATCAGTGTCCGTACGCCGAGATATTATTAAGTCCATGTCAGGTTGCTCACATGTGAATCAAAGGACTGCTGAATTATCTTCTTGATATACTTCTTCCTGAACATCATCATCTTTTTTGGAATATCCAACAAATGACGATGACTAACCTTGTATACCACTTTCCAATTAGAATTGTTCTTCAAATCATCCGAGTAGAAAACCTTTTAGCTTGTGATGCTAAAATGAATGGCTCATGTTTGTACCATTCTGAACTAATATTTATACTTGTAATATTATAATGTTGTTGCATTCTCCTGTGCTTTGGTTCAGTTTCAAACCATTTGCACTTGAACATTATCGCCTTACAACCTTTAACAAAATGAAATTCAAGGACCTCTAATAATATACCATAAAAGCTAATTTCTTCTCCTAGATGAGTAGAGGGAACACAAACGCCACTATTCTATGTTGTATGGTCGTCATCCCGATTAATAGTGATAAATTTAACGTCATTCACCACACAGCCAGTATACGAGCTCACACGACTGTCGGGACCAATAGCCAATGAATAAAGCTCATCAGTAGCTTCAGATGCCCCAGTAAAATGCTTATTTAACATCTGGATAAACCAAACATCAACGTCATTTGAAAGAAAGACACATGATATATTGTTGGCCCAGATGGCAACCCAAGAGGGGGTTGAATTGGGTTCTTTAAAAAATTTTAACTCTTTGAAAATATTTCGATTGATATAAAGATGCTCAAATGAACTAAATTAATTGAAGAAAAGCACAAATGAGATTGATAGAGAGAGAGAGAGATAATATGCATGGCAAACACATAGTTTTTATAGTGGTTCGGTGTATCCAACACCTACGTCCACTCCCAAGCCGTACTTGGGTCCACACTATAATCCACTTGATTACAGTCGAGTTGTTTTACAAGCTCACAACTCTAACTTGTTGCTTTCCCCCAGGATTACAATGAACCCAGCTGATTTTTCCGAGCTCACCAGCACAAAACCCAAACCACAAGCTAACCTTAGCATATCCCGAGGTATACTATCTTCACTAATTCAATCCCCCGATTGAATTAGCAAACAACAATGAAAAATATAGTTTTGAATACAAAATAGCTCCTCAAATGAGCAAATATGCAATTAAATAAACAGGATAAGAAAAGCCTGTTTGAAGCGATTTGGATGTGTGCTTTTCTTCTTTTCCTTTTCTCCCTTGAATGATTGAATCAGGCCTTAGCTCAGATTCCTCACAAAAATCGCAGTTGAGAAGTTGAGAAAAATAAGGCTTTTTCTTTCTTCCTTTTCACTTGGGAAATCCTTTGATTTTGAGCTTTGAATGCTTTGGATTTCTCTTTGGACTCTCTAGGATTGGTTGATGTGAGCTCTGAGTCTTTCCTCTTTGATTTCTCTCTCTTTCTTTCACAAGATTTTTCAATTTTTTCCAAAATATTTCTCTCTTTCTGTTCTTCTTTTTCAAATGGATGAATCCCCTTTTTATAGACTTCTTAATCCAAGGTTTTTGATGGAAAACTAGCCGTTGTGAGATGCTTGGATGTTTCTACACACAAAGAAAAATAGCCGTTAGAGGTTAGGTGAGAAAAATATCATCGTTTGAGCTGATCTGTCACTTTTGAAAATCCGCATCTAACATGTTGGAGTTGGCTCCAACTTTTCATGTGTCGTCTCCAAGTCGGGGTGTCCAAAAATAGTAAGTAAAAGTTGTTGAGGAGTTGGCTCTAAAAAAGTAATGTATCAGCTCGGCACTTTTGGGAGTCGGCTCCAGAATCCCAAGGTGTCGACTCTAACAATGTCCAAAAAACATGCTCTCTGTACTCAGGTTAGAGTCAGCTCCAGAAACTCAGGTGTCGGCTCCGCAACTCTCAGGTGTCGACTCCGAAAACTGACGCATAAATTACTTCTCTATATCTCAGGTTGGAGTCGGCTCCGGAGTTTTAAGTGTCGAGTCCGGACCATGCCGAAATTCTAGAAAAGTTCTGATACGCCCTAGTGTCGGCTCCGGACTGTTGAGGTGTCGACTCAAAGTTCTGAACTTAAATAATTTCCTTTCAAATTTGATTCAAAACTTATTCCTTTATTCCTTTTGGTTAATTAATCAACCTTAATGCTTGAAACACTTATCAAATATATCAAAAACATGATGAATATACTCATGGCTTTTGTTAATCATCAAAATCAATAATTGGGTCAACAATCTCCCCCTTTTTGATGATGACAAAAACATTGAGTATATGCATGAGTAATTAATAAAATTTTCAAAGAAGATAAGTTCTCATAGTTAAGCTCCCCCTGAATGAGGTAGCTCTCCCTATAATACTTAAATTAACATCTTTTCTTCTTAACATTCATGCAATTAAGTTCATTCAATGCTTGATACCAATTAATTAATGAACTTCATTCAATGTATATATATTTATCTTCTTTCCCCTTTGTACATTTAATTATAACTTTTATGCATATACAAATATCATTTACTTCTCCTCCTTTTTTGTAATCAACAAAAAGGTTAAGAAGTATAGATCAATGCATTAAACATAAGTGAATCAAAACTCAATTCAAGTCATTCAAAATCAAGGTTCAAAGATAGCAAATATGATATTCATTAGAGTATCAAAATATTACATCATAAATACTTTTAACTATATCAAAATGTTGCTTTCATTACATCAAAATCCTAAACTTCAAAATCTAATTACATCAAAAGAAATTCAAACTAAGCTTCTAACAACAAAAGGTAGAAACATCAAATTCTAAAACGCTTCTGAGTTCTTCTAAGAGTTGTCCCATTCCATCCCTTTGAACTCTGATAAATTTATTTAACCTTATATCAAAGAATGCAGATGCCAGTATGATTTTCTCTGAAGTTATGCATTGCATCTAGAATAAGTCTCTGATTCTCCTCCAAATTCTTTGAGCTGCTCAAATATATGTATGAGATCATTCTTTAAAGATTCTGAAGAAGATCCAAGGGTGGACTCAATCTTGCTCACTCTGTCATCTAATGAATAAAATATTTCTCTCAAGCTCATAAGACTGTTGTCTATCTCAGTCTTCATTTCTTCTTTATAAGTAGCAAACAATCCTTTAAGTTGCTCTAATTGGATAGCAGAAAAACCAACAGATGACTAAACTGAAGAGGAAGGAGCAGGTGGAGCAGGAGGTACACAATGACTGGGGCCAGGTGAGCTATGCCTCACTGATGGTCTTGCCTTAGAGGGGCCAGGCTCAGAAGTCTCAGCTACTTTGTCTTCAGAATGACCTTTCCTCTCCCACTGACCATTGATCTTCACAAAGCCCATCTGACAAATAGTGGCAAGGTTGTAGTAGTTTGTATGCCTAAGATTTTTTATGGGTTCACTGTCAGAAATTACCACTCCTTGGCTTTGGAATACTAAGGTCAAAATCGTACCGTAGGGCAGGGAGGATCTCTTTTTACCACTAGCTTCAGCTATATACCAGATTATCATGCTAGGCAAATTGATAGGCTGACCGATAATCACACTATCCATAACAGCAATGTCTCGCTCCGAGACATATTCAAAACGTCATATTTTCGGAAACAAGATCCTACTACAAATATTGTGAAGCAATCTCAGTTCCAAAGGCAGCTGGTTAGCTCTTATTTCTTCAAACTCTTCAACATCTCTGCCCAACATCCTTGACAATGCATCACTCCTATTGCTATGGGCATTAGCTATAACTCTGGTAACATGGATTTCTAGCAGATTTCCCAAAATCCCAGATGTAAGGTGAACCCTAGTTCCTCTAACAAAACTGACAATCCCGCCATCGACTCTAGCAAGATTTGAATAGAACTCCTTAACCAAGGCGGGGTATGTCAGAACATCTAGGGAACAGATTTTTTTCCCAACCCATTTCTTTGATTTATCTTCCAATTGAAAAACCCTCAGCTTCAAATAATCCAAAATTGACCTTTCTTCCCATTGTTATGACTCTACTAGCTAGTAAATCTACCTGAGAAGAAGTAGGTCTAGGCACGACACTAGGCGTTGAGGAAGAAGAGGATGAATCCGTGCTTGGCGAAGGCTCATGGACAGGACGCCTCACGGTTCGCTTCCTCGTTGCCACGGGAGCTCCAAAGATTGATCCCCTATGCTTAGGTGCCATTGAGACCTAGGGAATGGTTGATTTGAGGGATTTTTGGTTTAGGGAGGCTTGTAGAGGTTTTTGGGAAAGATAGAGAGTGAATAGGGCCAAATAGGTGTCGACTCTGCCCTAATATAGCCAAAAAGGATCCACAAGGTGTCGACTCCTACAAAGTCGGGTGTCGACTCCAAGTCCATAACTCAATTAGCACCCAAACTGGAGTCGGCTCTGCATAAGCGGGTGTCGACTCCAAGGTCTCAGACCGAGAGCGACACAGACAAGGTGTCGACTCCACTGACATTTTCAGAAAATAAATGAGAGTTTCGAAGAATTAAAACTTGTCAAAAATTTGATCAAAAATTGGATAAAATTCTCTGGAATTTGGTAAGTCAAATGGTTCAAATATCTAGTTGAATTGTCCTTAAAATCATGAAAGAAATTTCAAGAAATTGATTGAATTCTAGATAATCATTCCTTAGGTGTATCAAAATCACTCCAATGGATCACAAATCCCTAACTCTCCTCTAAGATAACAAAACCTCTCTTCACTCAAAGGTTTTGTAATATATCAGCTAATTGTTCATCAGTACAGACATAATCAAGACAAATGTCACCATTAGCTACATGCTCTAATAAAGTGATATCTAATTTTAATATGTTTAGTTCTCAAATGTTGTATATGATTTTTAGTTAAATTGATTGCGCTAGTGTTATCACATCTAATAGGAGTTTTATCAAGTGTTATGCCATAATCTTCAAGTTGTCGCTTAATCCAAAGGATTTGAGCACAGCAACTTCCAGCTGCAACATATTCTGCTTCAGCAGTAGATAATGCAACCGAATTTTGCTTTTTGCTAAACCAAGAGATTAAGTTACTTCCTAAAAATTGACATGCACAACTTGTACTTTTTCTATCTAATTTACATCTAGCGTAGTCAGAGTCTAAGTAAGTAATTAAATTTAGTGTTGAGTCTCTAGAGTACCATAATCCTACATTTTTAGTTCCACTTAAATATCTAAGAATTCTTTTTATAGCAATTAAGTGAGATTCTTTAGGTTCTGACTGAAATCTAGCACATAGACGAACAACAAAAATAATATCTGGTCTACTTGCTGTTAAGTAAAGTAGAGATCCGATCATACCTCTATAATGCTTTTGGTCAACTTTCTTACCATTTTCATCTTTATCTAATGTGCATGAAGGACTCATGGGTGTTCCAAGGGGTTTGCTTGGTTCCATTCCAAACTTCTTAAGAATTTTCTTTGTCTACTTTATTTGGTTGATGAAGATCATCTCTTTATTTTGTTTGATTTGAAGTCCTAGGAAGAAATTGAGTTCTTCCATCATGCTTTTCTCGAATTCACCCTGTATTAACTTAGCAAATTCTTGACACAAAAGATTGTTAGTAGCACCGAATACAATATCATCTACATAGATTTGTACTTCCAATAAATCTTTATCTTTTCTTTTCAAAAATAAAGTTTTATCAACATTTCCTCTAGAAAAATTATTTTTAATTAAAAATTTACTTAACCTATCGTACCAAGCTCTAGGTGCTTATTTTAAACCATATAGTGCTTTGTGTAATTTAAAAATATGATTTAGAAATTTATGATCTTCAAAACCAGATGATTGTTCTACAAAAACTTCTTCATTTATAAAACCATTTAAAAATGTACTTTTAATATCCATTTAAAATAAATTAATGTTCATGTGACATGCAAATGCAAGTAATAGTCTAATTACTTCTAATCTAGCTACAGATGCAAAAGTTTCATCAAAATCAATTTCTTCTTCTTGATTATATTCTTTTGTAACTAATCTAGCTTTATTTTTAATTACTATGTCATTTTCATCTAATTTATTTCTAAATACCCATTTAGATCCTATAACTGAGTGACCTTTAGGTCTATCAACTAAGGACCATATATTATTCCTAGTAAATTGATTTAATTCCTCTTACATAGCTAACATCTAATTACTATCTTTTTTGGCTTCTTCGATAGTTTTAGGTTCAATTTGAGATACAAATGCAAGATGATTATTGATATTTCTTATAGATGATCTAGTTCTTACTCCTTGAGATGGATTACCTATAATCAATTCTCTTGGATGACCATTGGCATATCTCCAATCTCTAGGAAGATCTACATCATTATGATTAGTATCAATAACATCAACCCTAGAAGAATCATCATCTTTAGCTTCTTGTTCATGGTCTAAAGATACATCAATATTTAATTTGTTAATATTTCTCTCTAGCAAATTTGTATCTTCCTCATCATCAATCTTTTCTAAACTTGATGCTAAAGACTCATCAAAAACTACATGAATAGATTCTTCTACAATTAAGTTCCTCTTGTTAAATACTCTATAGGCTTTACTAGTTGTTGAATATCCCAAGAATATGCCTTCATCAGATTTTGCATCAAATTTTTTAAGATTATCTTTACCATTATTATGAATGAAACATTTACAACCAAATAAATGAAAGTAACTAATGTTTGGTTTTCTAATATGTCATAGTTCATAGGGAGTTTTCTTAATTGCTAACAGAAGTTTTAATCGTTATCATCCTATAAGGATGTATTGTGTCGCAGGGTTTCCAGCCACCACGTGATTGTGTTCTTGATGTCTTTTTTCTTTACTTTTTATGTTTTGTACATGAAAACTTTAAAATTTTAATATATTAATTATTTTTAGAAATTTAATGATGAATGTTTCGATCAATATTAGTGTTTCGATCAATATTTAAAATGTAATGAATTGTATTAACCATTTTAATTTTTAATATTTATATTTTTTAAAAAAATTTAATTAGGGATGCATTAGCGACTGAAATTGCATCGCTAATATTTTAAAATATTATTATTAAATATTACGATGCAAGGACCTGGCGTCGCAATATTGCGATGCAATCAAATGCGACGCAATCAAATGCGTCGCAATATTGCAACGCAATCAAATGCGACGCAATATTGCGATGCAATTGAATGCGTCGCAATATTGCGATGCTATCTTTTGCATCATTGGGCGTCGCTATTTAGCAATGCAATTGCAGTAAAATTTATTCTGTGATGAGAATTACAGCGACGCCATAATTACGTCGCTAAACTGCATTAGTGACGCATTTTGGTGTCGCTAAAACTAATATATGTTGTAGTGTCCCTTCGGATCCCCATTGAAGCCAGGTCCTCTCTTGCTTTATATGTGTCTTTTGTCTTACCTTCGATGCTTAATAAAGTTTCCACAACATTGTCACAAATATTCTTCTCAATAGGCATTACATCTAAGTCATGTCTCAATTTTAATGATGACCAATACTCTAACTCGAAGAAAATGCTCTTCTTATAACAATTCAACTCATTTGGTGCACGCTTTCACTTTTGATGTTTATTGTTTGGATGCTTTCCGGACTTTTCAGCAGCTATGTGTTCTAAGTGCATTAAAATTTCTTCATCGGTCAAAATTTTTGGTTTGACTCCATGCTCTCTACTTCTATCATGGAGTGTACTATTTTGCCACTTGTGTTCAATAGGCAAGTAATGGCGATGTCCCATATAGCAAATCTTGTTTTTTAGCTTTTTGGATGAGGTTTGCTCATTACAAACTGGACATACCTTATAACCCTTTGTGCTCCAACCAGATAATAATGAGTATGCTGGAAAATCATTTATACTCCATAAAATAGCTACGTGCATCCGAAAACTCTATTTCGTACATGCATCATATACATCAACACTTTCGGTCCATAAATGTTTAAGTTCATCCATTGTTGGCCTTAAAATATATCCATATCCCTTCCTATCGATTTAGGAACGGGGATAAGCAACAACATCATAAAGAATGTCTCTTTCATATATTTCCATGGAGGCAAGTTATAAGGTACTAAAATGATGGGCCATATACTGTATGCATTACTCATGTTACCAAATGGATTAAATCTGTCTGAAGCAAGACATAACCTTACATTTCTTGGTTCACTAGCAAAATTAGGATACTTTTGATCAAAATCTTTCTATGCTTCTCCATCTGTTGGATGTCGTAACACCCCATTTGTGATCGGTCGCTTATCATAGTGCCACCTCATATCTTCAGCTATATGTCTTGAGGCATATAGACGTTTCAAACGAGGTGTGAGTGGAAAATACCGCATAACTTTATAAGATATCTTCTTACCTATGTCTCCAACCACTTGGTACCTAGGCTCGTTGCATACCGAACATTTTTCTAAAGAAGCATTCTCCTTCCAAAGGATAGCACAATCATGCTTGCATACATGTATGTTCTCGTAGCCTAAACACAACTCATTCATCTTCTTTTTGGCCTCATAGTGCGAATATGGTATCCTAGTATCATTCGGAAATGCCTCTTTCAATAGTTAAAGCAACATATTGAAAGACTTATTTGTCCACCGATTGAGGACCTTAATGTGCATTAACTTCACTAAGAATGTCAAAGAAGAAAACTTTTCACATCCAGGATAAAGCTCGGATTCCACCTCATTGAAAAGATCATCCAATTTCTTACTGTTATCGGTCCTTCCATGGTCAGACATCATCGGATTGTCATCATCATTGCCAACCTCAGTGTGAGCACCACTTGGGCCAGCGATGTCCTGCGATGCTTCGACCATCTCATCTTGTTCCTTTTCTGGGTCATCATCTTCATTCTCATTTTCATCCGAGACATTGCTTCCAAACTATTCTCCATAAAAATACCACGTCTGATATGTCTTCAAGAAACCTTTTAACATACAGTGTAATTTAACTAAATCAGACTTATGCCATTTGCCATTATAACACCGCACACAAGGACAACGTATCTTCACTTCTTCATTAACATGAAGCCTTACCTTTTCTATAAACTTCTTAATACTGTCATCATATTCTTCTTATGTATCCAACTTTTATCAATCGGCATCGTTGGATAACATCAAATCTGAGTAAAAATAGTGAACCTCATTTAAAGAAATTCAGATTTATTTTAAAAATATCCTACTCATTTAAAGAAAATCTCTAAAACTCATATATGGAGCTGCATAATATATAAAATAATTATTGAACAAGTAGCACACATGCCATTTTCTAGGTTCATCTTAAGAAAAAAGAGCAAAAGCCGAAAATCAAATCATTAAGCCGAAAATCAAATCGTTGGATAACCATCACCAAAACCCCCCAACCATTCAATTCGGTTCGGAAACGGAGGAGAAACCTAATCGCAGGACAGAGCTTTAGGGGGGGGGGGGGGGAAGGGGTGGGGGTGTAAAATAGAAGCTTGAAGTAGTAAAACAACCAAATCTCACAGAGCTTTTAATTAATTACCAGAAAACTATACTTCTATAACCCTAGGCAGCAGAAGGCAAGAAACCTATAAATCTAAGAACATTGGAAGCAGGTGAAAATCCAGCAATTGTCCACCTTAAGATGCTCAAACTTATTGCTTTTTTTTATTATTAAAAAAAAAAGATGAGAAAACCCCCAGAAGGGAACCACACCTGAGAAGCCCCAGATCCCAGAGGCAGACAAAGCGATGAAACCCTTAAAAGAATCAAAACATAAAGACGAAATTTCTAACAGTCTACACTTTAAAGGAATACCCTAAAAAGACCGTGTGTCAAGGGGCATGCCCCCCCCCCCCCCCCTCCTCGATTAGGATGGGATCTGTTTCGTTATGCTTGTTGGGTTCAGAGAAGGGGAGCAGGGATGGGTTTTCCAACTTAAAGATGCATCCCATCGGCCACCTTTAATTTGGAAGCGAGCTTTTAAAGCTTTGCAAATGGTCAAATCAACTGTGGATGTGTTGCACCGGCGCTGTCCTTACGGAGAGCGCACTTGGAGCTACAGCAAACTCACACAGTCCGGCACGTGACTGCTGGATGGCCCCAACACTTATGGGAGCCGGAAATAATATGGAGAAGATGGAAGAGGAAACAGCTATAGCGATTTGATCTACCGGAATGATTTATGCTATAGATTTATTGGAATAGCAAAAAGAAGAAATGCAGACTAGTGTAACCAGACCTTGCCTCTCATGCTGCGCATGTTCAATTTTCAGGAGACAGCCACAAGTTATTTGAGCTTGAAAGTGATTAAAATTGCTAGTTAGAGAGATTATAAGTTCCATTCCACCTAAATCATTTATCGGATAATATTTGTTCTGGTTCATTTACATATCAAAAAGCCGAAAATTCTGCAATTCGACAGCAGGAAGCAACAAAAATCGCTAAATCCCATACAAATCGCTCCAGAAATCGAAGCCCAAAACCAAAAATCGAAAACTAAGCATTTTAACTACCATAGGACATCCTGCTGGCTCCATTTAGCAAATCAAAAGCATTCAATTATTAACATTAATATTCAAATATAAAATGAAACAGTAATCGACCATGTGTTTTTTTTAAACGAAACCAATCACAATTTCATTAAGATAAACTTACCTTTTAATTTCTCAATCGTTTCAGAAACAACCTCAAATCCTCTCCAAATCATTTCCAAATCCTTTTCAAATCCTCTCCAAATCCTTTCCAAATCCTTTTCAAATCCACTCCAACCTCCAAATCATCTCCAAATCCTTTTCAAATCCACTCCAACCTCCAAATATGAAGAAATAACACCAGCATTACTAAGATTCTGGTTATGGCACCTTCTCCTCTGGCTAAAATCAGATAAAAAAAAAAAGAAGAAGAGATTTAGTTGGAAATCAACTAAATCCACTGCACCTTCTCCTCTGGTTCCGGCGTCTGGGTGTGGCGGCGGAGAGGAGCTCCCGGGGGTCGGCGAATAGACTCTCTTCTGGTTCCAGCATCCGGCGGTGGGGAGGGGGGGGGGGGGTTGGTGGACGTAGTCTGGCTTTAGGGTTTCACGAAGTCGCGCGCGGAAGAGAAAGTGTTTCAGTAGGAGAGAGAGGGTTTCACGATCCGGTAATAAGTATTATCTTATTATGGCAAAAATATTTTCATCGTAATAAGAATATATTACGGCAAAATTTAACTTTCGTCATATTAGAATTATTTTTTTATTTTTATTAAGACTTATTACGATGAAATTTTATTTTCGTCGTAATAAGTCGGTTTATTACGATGAAAATATATTTCGCCATAATATAACGAGAAGAAAAAATAAAAAAAATCTAATATATAGCGGTAACCTATTACGATGAAATTTTATTTTCGTCATAATAAGTCTGGTTATTACGACGAAAATATATTTCACCGTAATAAAACGAGAAGGAAAAATAAAAAAAACCTAATATATAGCGATAACCTATTACGATGAAATTTTATTTTCATCGTAATAAGTCTGTTTATTACGGCAAAAATACATTTCACCGTAATAAATGTGAAGGAAAAATAAAAAAAAACCTAATATATAGTAGTAACCTATTATGACAAAATTTTATTTTCGTCGTTATAAGTCTATTTATTACGACAAAAATATATTTCACCGTAATAAAATGAGAAGGAAAAAAAAACCTAATATATAGTGGTAACCTATTATGATGAAATTTTATTTTCATCGTAATAAGTCTTTTTATTACGGCAAAAATATATTTCATCATAATAAAATGAGAAGGAAAAATAAAATAAAATAAAACCTAATATATAGCAGTAACCTATTACGATGAAATTTTATTTTCATCATAATAAGTCAGTTTATTACGATGAAATATATTTTACCATAATAAAATGAGAAAGAAAAATAAAAAAAACCTAAATATAGCGGTAACCTATTACGACGAAATTTTATTTTCATGGTAATAAGTATGTTTATTACAGCAAAAATATATTTCTCCATAATAAAATGAGAAGGAAAAATAAAATAAACCTAATATATAGCGGTAACCTATTACGACGAAATTTTATTTTCATCGTAATAAGTCTGTTTATTACGGCGAAAAATATTTTACTGTAATAAACAAGAAGGAAAAATAAAAAAAAACCTAATATATAGTGGTAACCTATTACGATGAAATTTTATTTCCATCGTAATAAATCTGTTTATTATGGAAAAATATATTTCACCGTAATAAAACAAAAAGAAAAAATAAAAGAATCCTAATATATAGTGGTAACCTATTACGATGACATTTTATTTTCATCGTAATAAGTCTGTTTATTACAGCAAAAATATATTTCGCCGTAATAACTAGTTGTTACGGCAAATCTAATTTGTATTTCACCATTATAAATGAACATATAATGACAAAAATATTTCATCGTAATAGGTTCACCACAAATACCATACTTTCTTATAGTGATTACTTGGAGTCGGTTCCTGCAAAGCGAGGTGTCGGCTCTAAGTCGCTAACACAGTTAGTGCCTGAAGTGGAGTCGACTCTGGAAAGGCAGGTGTCGGCTTCAAAATCTCAGACAAAACTGGAGTCGACTCCAATAACTATGGTGTTGGCTCCAAAACAGTTTCAGTGAAAAATAAAGTTTCAAAGAATCTGAAACATATCCTGAAAGTCTTCAAATTTTGGATAAATCAACTTTGGAATGTGATGAATCAAGGGGTTCAAATATCTAGATAAATTTTTCTTAAAATCACAAGAAAATAAAATAAAAAAATGATTGAATTCTAGATAATCATTTCTAGGAGATTTAAAATTTATTCCAATGGATCACAGACTCCTAATTCTCCTCTAAGATAACAAAATCTCTCTTCACTTAGGGGTTTTGTAAAAATGTTAGCTAATTGTTCATTAGTACTAACATAATCAAGACAAATGTCACTATTAGCTACATGTTCTCTAATAAAATGATATCTAATTTCAATGTGTTTAGTTCTTTAGTTCTTGAGTGTTGTATAGGATTTTTAGTTAAATTTATTGCACTAGTATTATCACATCTAATTGATGTTTTATCAAGTGTTATACCATAATCTTTAAGTTGTCACTTAATCCAAAGGATTTGAGCACAATAACTTCCAGCTGCAACATATTCATGTTTAGTAGTTGATAATGCAACCAAATTTTGCTTTTTGCTAAACCAAGAGATTAAGTTACTTCCTAAAAATTGGCATTCACCACTTGTACTCTTTCTATCCAATTTACAGCCAGCATAATCAGAGTCAGAATATGTAATCAAATTTAATGTTGAGTCTCTAGAATACCATAATCCTATATTTTTTGTTCCATTTAGATATCTAAGTATTCTTTTTACTGCAATTAAGTAAGATTCTTTAGGTTCAGATTGATATCGTGCACATAAACACACTGCAAACAAATATCAAGTCTATTTGCTATTAAGTAAAGTAGAAAACCTATCATACCTCTATAATATTTTTGATCAATTGGCTTACCATCTTCATCTTTATCTAGTTTGCATGTAGAACTCATTGGTGTTCCAAGAGGTATGACTAGTTTCATACCAAACTTCTTGAGAGTTTCTTCCATGTACTTTGTTTGGTTGATGAAAATCCTCTCTCTTTCTTGCTTGATTTGTAGTCCAAGAAAGAAGTTGAGTTCTCCCATCATGCTCATCTCAAACTCACCCTGCATCAACTTTGCAAATTCTTGACATAGAAGATCGTTAGTAGCATCGAATACAATATCATATACATAGATTTGTACTACTAATAAATCTTTATCTTTCCTTTTCAAAATAGGGTTTTATCAACATTTCCTCTTGAAAATTCATTTTCAATTAAAAATTTGCTTAGCCTATCATACCAAGCTCTAGGTGCTTGTTTTAAACCATATAGTGCTTTGTGTAATTTAAAAACATGCTTTGGAAATTCATGATCTTCAAAACCTGGTGGTTGTTCTATAAAAACTTTCTCATTTATAAAACCATTTAAAAATACACTTTTAATATCCATTTGAAATAAATTAATGTTCATATAATATGCAAATGCTAGAAGTAACCTAATGGCTTCTAATCTAGCAACAGATGCAAAAGTTTCATCAAAATCAATTCCATCCTCCTGATTATATCCTTTTGCAACTAATCTAGCTTTATTTCTAATTATTATGTCATTTTCATCTAAATTATTTCTAAATACCCATTTAGATCCTAAAACAAAATGACCTTTGGGTCTATCAACTAAGGACCATACATTATTCTTAGTGAATTGATTTAATTCCTCTTGCATAGCTAACATCCAATTACTATCTTTTTGGCTTCTTCAATAGATTCGAGTTCTATATGAGACACAAATGCAAGATGATTATTGATGTTCCTCATTGATGATCTAGTTCTTACTCCTTGAGATGGATCACCTATGATTAAATCCTTAGGATGACTATAAGCATATCTCCAATCTCTAGGTAGATCTACATCATTACGAATAGTATCAATAACATCATCCTTAGGTGAGTCATCATCTTTAGCTTCTGGTTCATGGTATGAAGATACATCTGTATTTAATTTTTCAATATCACTTTCAAGAAAATTTGTATCTTCCTCATCATCAATCTTTTCAGAACTTGATGCTAAAGACTCATCCAATACTACATGAATTGACTCTTCTATAATTAAATACTTCTTGTTAAATACTCTATAGGCTTTACTAGATATGGAATATCCTAAGAATATATCTTCATCAGATTTTGCATCAAACTTTCCAAGATTGTCCTTACCATTATTATGAATAAACATCGACAATCAAATGCATGAAAATAACTAATATTAGGGTTCCTATTATGCCATAATTCATAAGGAGTTTTCTTAAGGATTGACCTAATTAAAGCTCTATTTAAGATGTAACATGCTGTGTTTATAACTTCCGCCCAGAAGTACTTTCGGAGTTGCCTTTCATATAGCATGGTACGGGCCATATCTTCTAAAGTCCTATTTTTCCTTTCTACGACTCCATTTTGTTGAGGTATTCTAGGTGCAGAGAAGTTATGATGAATGTCATTTTTAATACAAAAATTTTTAAATAAATGATTTTTAAATTCTATTCCATGATCACTTCTAAGAGACACTATAGTAGTATTTTTCTCATTTGTGACTTTCTTGAAGAATTTTAGAAATATCTAGAAAGTCTCATCTTTGTGAGCTAAGAATAATACCCAAGTGTATCTAGAATAATCATCTACTATCACAAGATCATATTTTTTTCCTCCTAGACTAGTGGTTCTAGCATGTCCAAAAAGGTCCATATAAAGTAGTTCAAGTGGTCTAGTAGTTGAAACAATATTTTTAGATTTGAAATAATTTCTAGTTTGTTTTCCAAATTAACATGCATCACAAATTCTATTATTTTCAAAATCTAGTTTTGGAAGTCCTTTAACTAAATCCATTCTAATCAATTTTGAAATTAAGTGTGTGCTTGCATGACCTAGTCTACGATGCCATAACCATCCAATCTCATTTACTTTAGCATTATCAGCAATTAAGCAATGATTACTAGTAGACAAATTGTCTAAATCAATTAAGTATACATTGCCATTTTTATTTCCAATAAATATAATGCTATTATCAATGGGATTAGAAACAGTGCAGATAGAAGCTTCAAATGAAACTTTGAAACCTTTATCACACAGTTGGCTAATGCTAATTAAATTATACTTTAAACCATCAACATATAAAATATTTTCAATAAAGGTGGATGTAGTTATTTAAATTTTACCAAGGCCCATAATTTGACCTTTGCCATTGTCTCCAAAAGTAACAACTCCTCTTTTATCTTCAAGGGTGATGAATTGCTCCTTATCACCCATCATGTGTCTTGAGCAGCCACTATCAAGATACCACTTTCTTTGTGATCCTTTGACCGCAAGACACTCCTGCAAGATAATCAAATCTTTTGTTTAGGTACCCAAGCTTTCTTGGGTCCTTCATGGTTAGTAGCAATAAATATTGTTCCTTTTGGAACCCATATTTTCTTTTCTTTAAGCATTAAATTCTTATTAGTTTTTCTAAAATTGCATTCATAAGATTTATGTCCTTTTTTGTTGCAATGATAACATGAAACATCATTTTGATAGGTTTCTTAATAAAGAAATTGTTTACATATTTTTGTTTCATGTGAGGTCTATATCCTAGTCCAGATTTATCAAATATAACTCTTTGCTTACTTAAAAGCAAATTTAGTTTTTCTGAGCTATATGTAAATTTATCAATAATAATCTTATATTTATCAATTTCTTTCTTCAAATTAATATTTTCATTAGAAATTGATTCTTTTTCTTTTAGAGAATCTTCCTTTTCAGATTTTAAATTTTCAACTTCAAGAATTAGTATATTTTTCTCTTCGAGAAGATTTATATTTTTAGTTTTTAAAGATTTATTTTTCATTCTCAAAATTTTGAAATCACTAATTCATTAAATGCATCATATAATTCATCAAATGTACAATCATCATGGGTTTTGAAATTTACCTCATTTCATCGTTTGCCATGAAGCATATGTTTGCAACATCTTTTTGATCTTCTTTGAATGAAGATTTTTACTATCGCTCCAAGTTGCAACATAGGCTTTCTTTTTCTTCTTGTAACCCTTTTTTAGTTGAGGACATTCAGATCAAAAATGCTCTGGCTTCTTACATTCATAACATGTCAAGGGTTCTTTTTCTTTATCTTTATCCCTTTCTTTTTCTTTTTCTCCTTCCATTTTGATTCCAGATTTTTTTTTTTATGGAAGGGTCTCCTACTTTGCATAAACTTTCTAAATTTCTTTGCAAGGAGAGCTGTTTCATCATCTTCATCATCATCTTCACTGCTGCTCTTCTCATTTTATGCAGCCTTGAGTGCTATTGTTCTCTTCTTTTTCACCTCTTCCTCTTGATGTTGTTTCATTGTCAATTCATGGGTCATTAAGGATCCAAGCAGCTCTTCCAAAGGTAAAATGTTCAAGTCTTTGGCTTCTTGGATTGCAGTCACTTTAACTTTCCATGTTCTTGGAAGGAATCTAAGAATTTTACGCACCAATTCAGAATTAGTATAAGTTTTACCGAGGCTCTTTAAACCATTAACAATATCAGGGAATCTAGTGTACATGCATGTGATTGATTCAGTTTGTTTCATGCTAAACAATTCATATTTATGCACTAGAATGTTAATTTTGGATTCTTTTACTTGATTGGTACCCTTATGGGTAACTTCCAACCTATCCCATATTTCTTTGGCTAAAATGCAAGTTGATATTATATTGAATTCATTTGCATCCAAAGAATAGTACAAGACATTCATGGCCTTGACATTAAGCTGAGCCATTTTTCTATCATTTTCATTCCAATCCCTTTCGGGCTTAGGAACAATAGATCCATCAACTATGTGTGTGGGTGTGCTAGGACCATTAATAATTAAACTCCATAGTTCATAATCTAAAGCTTGAATAAAAATTTTCATTCTAGCTTTCCAATAAGAATAATTTGTGCCACTAAACAAAGGTGGCCTATTGGTGGATTGACCTTCAGAAAAGGATGATCCAGCATGAGCTGTCATTTGGATCTTTAGCTCTTGATTGTTAGATCAAGTTTAAATGAGCACAATCTCTGATACCAATTGTTGGCCCAGATGGCAACCCATGAGGGGGGTGTGAATTGGGTTCTTTAAAAAATTTAACACTTTGAAAACAATTTGCTTGATGTGAAAGTGCCCAAGTAAAGTAAATTAATAAAAGCTAAGCACAATATGATAAAGAGAGAGAGACAAATGCACGACAAACACATAAAGATTTATAGTGGTTCGGTGTTAGCCACACCTACGTTCACTCCCAAGCAACTCTTGGGTCCACACTATAATCCCCTGATTATAGTTGAGTTGTTTTACAAGATCATAACTCAAACTTGTTATTTTACATGGGGTCACAACGAACCCAGCCGGTTTTCATAGGTTCACTAGCACAAAACCTTAACCCAAGCTAAACTTAGCTTGCCCCGAGGTCAACTACCTCAACTAATTTAATCCCCCTGATTGAATTAGCAAACAACAATTTAAAATAAAGTTTACAATTCAAAAGCTCCTTAATTGAGCAAATAAATAATATAAATAGACAAGGATTAGAAAACCCTGATTGAAACAATCTGAATGTGAGCTTTTCTTCTTTTCTTCTTTTCCTCTTCTCTTTTAAATGGATGAACCAAGCTTCAGCTTTGATTCTTGACAGAAATTTGCTGAAGAGAATGTTGAGGAAATAGGGCTTTTGCTCTTCTTCTTTTCTTCTTTGAAAATCCTTCAATTTTGATCTTTGAGGGGTTTGAATTCTCTAGAAACTCTCTTCATATGATAGGCATAGACTCAGAGACTTCTCTTTGAAATTTCTCTCTTTTTTACTGGATATTTTCTTGATATTTTTCCCATTTTTTACTTCCTTTTTTTTTCGAACGGTCGGATATCCCCTTTATATAGATTTTCAATCCAAGATTAGGTGAGAAAATAGCCATTGAAATGTACCTTGATGAGTTCTCCATGCAAGAAAATAGATCCATTGAGAAGTAGGTGAGAAAATATAGCCGTTGGAGCTGATCTGTCACTTTTGAAAATCATCTTCTGACAGGTTGGAGTCGGCTCTAACTTTTCATGTGTTGGCTCCAAATCGGGTTTCCAAAATATCAAAAAATAACTCGACGTGGAATCAGCTCCCACTTTACAAAGTGTCGACTCATCACTGTCTAGAGTCAGCTCCCGATCCTGAGGTGTTGGCTCCAAGAATTGCTCTGAAAAATAGTCTCTGTAACTCAGGTTAGAGTCGGCTCCAAAAATTCATGTGTCAGCTCTGGCTTCTGAAGCAAAAAATAGTTCTCTATATCTCAGGTTGGAGTCGACGCCAACTATTAGGGTGTTGGCTCCAAACCATGCCAAAAATTCTAAACTGTTTTGATACGCTCTGGAGTTGGCTCGAGTAGGTCTGGTTGTCGGCTCTAACTTCTGAACTTTTTTAATAATCCATTAAAATTCAATTCAAAACTAATTTTTATATACCTTTTGAATAATTAATCATTCTTAATTCCTGAAACACTTATCAAATTTATCAGAAACACAATGAATATACTCATAGCTTTGTTAATCATCAAAATCAATAATTGTGTAAATAATTTCTCAATAATTTCCCAACACACACTCTCTCTAATTCATTAAAATCTTATCAAAATCCTAGGTTTACACCCTTTGTTGCTAATGATCAGATTATCGTAGTGGTAAGGAACTAATCTTTGAACTCTTTGGTTACAGGTTCAAACTACCACTTTCATGTTTTATTAGGAGAAATACCCTGTGCTTTCAATATGATGATTAGATTGGTGCAATGGTAAGGTGCTCGTTTTGTAATCAATTCATAATCAGTTGGTCGTGATAACAAATCAAATGGACCGCAATTTTTAGGGTGCAATGGTAAGGTGCTCGTTTTGTAATCAATTCGTAATCAGTTGGTCGTGATGACAAATCAAATGGACCACAATTTTTAGCATGGAAAATTTCCTCGATGAATCCCTTGGTAATCACCGAGGGATTTTTTTTATCAAAAAAAATTGATTGATTCCTCAATAATCACCAAGGAATTTCTGAGGAAGACTTTTACCAACATCATAGGTGAAACTCTTCACTTTCATCAAGAAATTTTGTCCCTTACTGAAAAGTCAATTTTTGGTTATGGATCCTCAGGAATAGATTCATTTAATTACAAATAAAATCTAAAACATTAGATCTATTTATACCTGAGTCATTTATCAATGTAGGAAAGGATGAAGCCAATGAATCCTTTGTCACTAGCCATCCACGTGTTCGGTCTCTAACGGTGATCCACGCAATGAAGAGTGGATGAAGCCCTTCTAGGTATGAAAATAACTCTTAGGGAGAGAGGGGTAATAGCGCCTCTTGAATTCCCTTTTAAAACTTAAACCAGAAGAGATCCCTGTTGGTCTGAAGATCTAATCTTTAACTACTTGGAGAGAGGAGGCAGAGAAAGAGACGTGTTAAGAGAGAGAGGAAGAGAAAGAGACGTCCACACTTATTTTTCTTATGGGGCGTCTTGTTTTTTATAGATGGAAAAAGGGTATTGGCTGGCCAAAATCTCATTCACATGAGATAATACTTCCTTCAAACTAGGAGGTAGTTTGCTTCAAATTAGGAAGTAGTTGGTCAACACGTAGTCAACACATTTTGACCATGGAGATGACTTTTCTTGGTGTGTGGATCATACCCCATCTCATGAGGAATGTGAATCTACTCCCAAAACATTATCCAACCAGATTTTAGGATTTAGATAATGTTGGATTAGTCCATTAAATGGACGGTTGATATATCATCCTCCACATGGCATAATCCTTTCTCTTGATTTTAGGAGGTTGTTATCTGATAATCCACACGCCCCAAGCCTTGGTTATGAAACTCTCTCTTCACGTGAGGATGGGTCACGTCCATCTCATGGATATGATCCCATCTTCCACATGATCAAGCCCCCATCCATCAGCAAGTGTCAAAATCTCAGCCCATAAAATTAAGAGGTTAGTTATCTCATAATTATATGCCCCAATCTAGACGTGTTCACCATCCTACCATAGAGATTCATTATGCCCCATCCTATGGGCATAAATCCTTCTTCACATGGCTAAGATTTTTCATCCATACCCGAATAATTACAGCCATCCATCATATGGATCAAGCCAAATTTGGGTATCCAATTATTTGTTCATTATATGCGCAAATTATCTCTCCCTAAAATTCTTTCCTCTATGATGGATCATATCTATTATTTTTATCTTTTTTAAATTGGATCTTACCCAATTATTTAATTGATCATCTTATCTGACTTAAATCTAATTTAATTTTCATTTTAATTCATTCAAAATTCTCCTTAATGCGTGTGACCCATTAGGCCCTTTAACATGTTGGCAATAATCATGTCTAAAACACTGACCCTAGGATTGATTGGACAACACTTTGTCTAAGTTGACAACATGATTATAGATCATGAGAGGCCTCTAGCAAAGCATCATGACCATCCAAGTGCTAAGGATTTTGTTGATGTGACCATCAATAACACCTGTCCATGAACTATTACCATATGATTCAATCTTTTTGTCACATATCCCAGATCAATTAGTGGTATGGAAAGTGTTAACTCTATAACTAATCATTGTTTAGTTGATCAAGAAAAAATTGACTCACATTAATTGAAACTTTGAAACTATTTTGAATTCCAACTCAACCTTGCAAGGATTTTAAGTCTAATCAATCCATCAAGAGACCATGGGATATAACCCTCTCTATATTAAGGGAGACGAATTTTATCTTGGTCAATAATCACCTTCATATGTTTTATATCATACCCAACTATCACCATATTTGTCAATCATAGCTACAGTGACGTTTGTATATCATCATAGTATGGCATTCCACACATGTGGTGCAGTGAATACCTTAAGTCAAAGGATCACTCGCACAACCATCATCAGAGATCAACCTTTGACACTATATAGAATATTCATATGGAATCTCTGTGTAGGTCATCCAATGCATCGTTACAATAACGAGCATCCACACACCTATCCAACTATCTCCATACTTTAGCTTGCAAGATCAGCTGCTCACCACAAGGGTAATGATATGCAATGGTGCCAGTCTCATGGTGTTCGATGGTATTCAGTTCCATCTACACATCGACTAGAAAAATTTAAAGAATCGAACTATAATATGTAATTTGGATCTCATAATTTGTAATCTCTATTTGGTGCGGGCACCAAGATCAGGCAGAGGATTCTTAATCCTCTATGGATATCTAATTAGGTTTGTAGGGTTTGATTTAGTTAGAAACTAGGTTTATTCTATTTTATTTTAATTTGGGTCCAATTTTATTTTGTTTGGGCATTTGAATCCTGTCTTTTGAGTTGGTACTTGTTATTAGGGTTTGGGTCATATTGAGTTAGCTCATTATGAGCTTGGGTCAATTTGAGTCCTGTCCAGTCCAGTTGGTCTTATATATGTCCAGTCCAGTTAGTATTATATTAAGTTCATTTAGCTTATAAGAGAAGACACCAGTATTAGAGCAGAAGATAAGGCCATCAGAGTCAAACAGAGCAACTGCTAAATTCAAGTTGGTGCCACACCTATATAAGAAGTCACATGCCAGCCACACACCTACCATCCTCCAGCACAAGCATTCGACATGCCACCTAGCAGAGCAGGCAGATATACAAGATAAGTGTCAATCCCTCAAATTATGCAACCCTATTTGGAAGAATTTCAGCCCAAAGAAGCAGCGAAGGGATGCCCTTTATTGCCCATAAATTGCCTTTTTTGAAAGGAATTTGTATGTCATAAAGTTTTTTTTCCATGTAATCTAATCCATACTTTCGAAAGAAAGTGGGCACCCTTTTTCTTTCCATATCTATATTTACTTAGGCCATAAGTCTCTTGCTCTATAAAAGAGACCCTCTTGTACAAATTATGTATCTTTGAATTATTAATCAATCAATCCAGTTTTGAGTTATTGTGAGTTTTATTATTTGGTTCTCTGGTGCTCTTGATTCCCTTCTCCTGTGTGTGCCAACATCCCAATCTCCGGAAGAAACCCTGGCCGCCACCCTTGTTTTCCTCTAGTGGACGCCCAAGAGCTTCTTGACCACCCCTCCTTCTCTACTTCTTCCTTGCCTCTTTGCCTCTAATCTGACTTTTCTCTCTTGTTCTTTAACCCTTGGATGGTGTTCTTGCAGGTCCCTCAGTAACCATGAATCTAGGATTCAAGGTGATCGCCATCCAGGTTAACGTATACTTAGCCACAGATCCAAAGGCTCTGGGCTTGGTCATCCGTGGTGCATTCACCAGGCAGAGCGACTCCTTCAGCATCTCAATCTACTCATCCTGCCAGGTACACTCCCTTTAATCATCTAGTAGCTTTATTATGGGAGAGCAAGCCCTACCGGGGCTTCTTAGCCTCAGTGGTCTTTCTTCTTTACTTTTCTGTAAAACTGTTTCACATGCATAGTTAGTTTGAGTTTTTCTAAATCCCTCTTAGGATATTACTTTGGAAGACTAATTAACTACAATCAGTAATCATATAAAATTTACTTGCATGCAAATCGGTCCTGCATCACTTTGGTATCAAAGCATGGTTAGGGCTTGATTTTTAATTCATATTATTATCAGTATTTCATCTGTTACTTAAATTATTTTGGCCTGCATGCATATTAGAAAATTATGAAATTTATTTATTTGGATTTTTTATAATTTAAAGTATTTTTTGTTATTTTATAAGAATTTAATTTGATATGTGAATTAATTGCATGCCTAAAAATATGAAAATTCTTAAGATTTTGTTAATCGAATTATTTCTGCTGCATACATATCAAAAAATTATGAAATTTCTTTCTGTAGATTTGTTATAATTTAAAGTATTTGTTATTATTTTTTAAGAATTTAATTCGATCTATGAAAAAATTAAGATTTATTACTATTTATAGATTTTTGGATTAGGGTTTGTGTTTTGCATGTCATTCATCTGCATTAATTACTCTAAAGGGCTCTCATTGATGTAGGGAGGGATTGAGACCCCTTCCTTAGCCCAAAATAACCACCCATGCATTCCGATCCTAAGCCTCTAATCTAAAACTGAGTAGCAACTTAATTAACATTTGCCCTAGAGGGCTAGGGACACCAATAATTGGTCTAATGTACTAGAGGAGACAAGTACAAATTAATCTGGTGTGTGCTCTGAAATTAGTATCTAGAAGGGAGGTCAAATGTCAAACGACTTAAGCAGAGTATTAGGGTTATTCTAATTAGGCACCTACAATTTGTGGGATGACCCTCCCCCCTCTCACCTGTCCCAACTGGCCAATTGAAGAGTTACTGTTAGATTGGCTTGCATTAAGCCAAATTCTTTACTCTTGATGACTAGGTCTAGTATACTATAGTTCGAGTTAGTCTGAGTCTTGTATATTTGATTGTGCTTGCTTGTGCACTAGATCAGGAGCATCTTTCTGCCCGTCAGCATCTCCATTACAGGCTGAACCCATGGCTAATCAAAATATTGAGGATCACTTAAGGATCATCACTGAGCAACTAGCCCGAATGAACCAAGACATCAAGCAATCTGAGGCTAGAATAGGGTCTAGGTTCGATCAAGTCAAAACTAGGTTAGGCATCCTAGAAGAAGCCTGTGAGACCCACACTAAGTTTGATCATGAGACCCCCACCTCATCCTAGGAGAGCCCAACAGCCTGACCTCTACATAAGGCCAAACCCTAAGGGACCTCCACATCGTGATCCTCACTTTGGGGATGGGCCTAGAAGACCACCACGACCTGATCCAGTCCTAGATGTCCTCCCTAGGAGACCCAATCATAAGGCAGTAGTCCAAGAAGAAAGAGCCCTTAGAAGTGTCAGACTTGAAGCACCTACTTTCGATGGCTCTATAAACCCTAAGGTCTACATCGATTAGGAGGAAGAGATGGACCAGTACTTTGACCGGTATGACATATCTGAGGAGCGTAAGTTTAGATTTGTCAAGCTCAAGTTAGTACGATAGGTTAGGTTATACTGGGCCACTATAAATCAAAGGCAAGCAGTAGAGGGTAGGGACCCCATAGTCACCTGGCATGCCATGAAGGCTAGACTTTGGTCCAATTATGTCCCCATATCGTATGATCAAAGCCTATTGGACCAATGGCAGGGATTAATTTAGGGTAGCAAAACTGTGAATGAATACATTGCTACATTCCAAGAGTATACCATGAGGTATAATATTGTTCAGTCTAAGGAAGTCACCCTATCCAAGTTTAGGTATGGCTTGAGAGCAGATATTCAAAGAGAACTCTACTTGAGAACGGTACACAATTTAGATGAAGCTTACCAAGTTGCTAGAGATTATGAATGTTTTTAGAGAGGGCCACCCTATCATATATCAAAGGCTACCAAGAGCCTTAGCCCATATCCAGGATCTAGCCAGGCCTATCTTAGTCGTCCCAGACCTACCCAGTACTCAAACCCCTGCCAGACTTACCCGAGACGACCCAACACTAGCCGATCTAGTACAAGCCAAACTGAGTTGAGTCGACCCCATAATAGTACCCCTATACCCCAGAGAGAGGATAAGGGAAAATCTGTAGAGGTCCAGAGAAATTTCAACCCCCAGATCAAATGCTTTAGATGCAATAAACCAGGATATATGATCAGCCAGTGCTCAGTCAGATCCCTTCATATAGATGAGATTGAATCCGAGCCCTAGTTGAGCCTGAGAAAGAGCTCTATGAGGATGATACTCATCTGATAGATGAGTACGATGGAGAGGATGAAACATTTGATTCTAAAGATCTACTAGGAGTAGTTAGATGTATCTTGACCCAGACTCAAACTAAGGACCAGGAAGATTGGCGTAGGACTAACATCCTACAGACTTTTGTTAAGATAAGGGATAAGGTGCTCAAGATAATAGTTGATAGCGGGAGTTGTGTTAATGCTGTTTCTGCCAATATAGTTAAATCATTAGGATTGTTCATAGTTCCTCATCCTAGTCACTATAAGGTCTCGTGGGTAGATTCCACCTTTATCCCAATCAAGTCTAGATGCCAAATACTAATCAAATTGCAAAATTATGAAAAAAAGATCGAGTGCGATATAATTTCTATGGGTGTTAGTAGTATTATAGTAGGTCGACCTTGGCTTTACGATCATGATGCTACCTTATTTGGTTGATCCAACATCTGCTCTTTTAAACACAATGGAAACAAGTATGTAATACATCCAGTTCCACCTAGGGACCCAATCAAGAAAGGATCTAGTAGCCTTAAGGATAGCAAGCCAAGAGTTAATCTGATTAAAGCTAAGGAATTAGAAAAGGACATCACTGAGGGTAACTCTGTTTGGATTTTGACCACTAAAGAGATCCATAAATTAGTCCAAAGGGAACAACCCACTGAAATAATTGAGACCCTAGAGGAATTTAAGGATGTCTTCCCTGAAGAGTTGCCTGATCAGTTACTATCCTTAAGAGACATCCAACACGCTATTGACCTGATCCTAGGATCCATCCTCCCAAACCTTCCCCATTATAGGATGAACCTCACTGAGCATCAAGAGCTACAGAAACAAGTGGAAGAATTACTTAGGAAAGGATTCATTAGGGAGAGCTTAAGCTCTTGCACAATTTCTGCACTCTTAACCCCTAAGAAGGATGGTACCTAGAGAATGTGCATGGACAATAGGACCATTAACAAAATTACTATCAAATATAGGTTCCCTATTCTCAGATTAGATGACATGTTAGACATGATGGCGAGTGCCATCATATTTTCCAAGATAGACCTTAAGAGTGGTTACCATCAGGTTAGAATTAGACCAGAGGATGAGTGAAAGACTGCATTTAAGACTAGAGATGGTCTGTTTGAATGGGTCATAATTCCTTTTGGGCTTTCAAATGCACCAAGTACATTCATGAGAATCATGACCCAGGTCCTGAAAGAGTACATGAAAAAATTCTTGGAAGTCTATTTTGACGATCTATTAATTTATAGCAAGACCAAAGAGGACCATCTTAACCATCTTAGATTAATCTGTCAGAACATTAGAGAGAATAGCCTTTATGCAAACCTTAAGAAGTATGATTTCATGACGCATAGTGTTATCTTTCTAGATTTTGTAGTAACCCCAAAAGGTATCTCAGTGGATCCTAAAAAGGTTAGGTCGATTGTAGAGTGGCCAGTACCCATGAATGTCCATGATGTCCACAGCTTTCATGGCCTAGCAACCTTTTATAGGACATCCATTAGGGAATTTAGCACCATCGTTGCACCCATCACTGATTGTATTAGGAAGGATAATTTTGAGTGGACTGAGTCAGCTAATAAAGACTTCCTAGGGCTTAAGGATAGGAATGTTAGGTTTACCAGCTACTTTTGAAAAATGCGATGGCATATGTTAGGGACCAAACTTAATTTTTCTACAGTCTTTCACCCCCAAACGGATGGGCAAACTGAAGTGGTGAACCGTAGTCTAGGAAACCTTCTTAGGTGCCTTGTAGGCGAACACCTAGGGATGTGAGATCTATTGCTACCTCATGTAGAGTTCGCCTACAATAGCTTAGTGAACAGGTCTACAGGCAAGAGTCCATTTGAGAAGTCTACGGGTACAAGCCTAATTATCCATTTGATTTAATTCCTTTATCCCTCCACACACGAGTCTCAGAGTCCGCACAAGCATTTGCATAGCATATCATAGACTTACATAAGGATATTAGCCATAAAATAAATCTAATTAATGAAACTTATAAAAGACTGGCTAACTTTCGAAGAAGAGCCAAAGAGTTCGGTGTAGGAGATTCTGTCATGGTTAGGCTTAGGCCTGAATGGTTCCTGCAGAGATCGTTAAAAAACTTTACGCTCATGGAGCTGGCCCTTTTAAAGTAATAGAAAAGGTAGGACCCAATGCCTATGTGCTAGATCTGTCCTTGGATTGGGGCATTAGCTCAACCTTCAATATTGTAGACCTAGTAGAATATAGGGAACCGACAGCGATTCCTAGTGAGTACTTTGGACCTAGCCCTCCTTTCATGAGAAAACCTACCTAGGAGTGTCCACCACCAATTTTACCTGAGCAAGGAGAGCAGATTGAGCGTATCCTGGACAATCAAGCCATTACGACCCAAAACTGCGGTTACCAATGCTACCTGGTCCGATGGCAGGGTCGTCCTGAATCTGACAATTCATGGATTACTCGAGAGGACTTGCAATGCCTCAACCCATACCTTCTAGAGAGCTACCAGAGCTAGAGCGACCAATATTTGATGAGGTCGAGTTCCTTCCATCTGGGAGAATTGGTGTAGGCACCAGGATCAAGCAAAGGATTCTTAATCCTCTGTGGATATCTAATTAGGTTTGTAGGGTTTGATTTAGTTGAAAATTAGGTTTATTTTATTTTATTTTAATTTGGGTCCAATTTTATTTTTGTTTGAGCATTTGAGTCCTGTCTTTTGAGTTGGTACTCGTTATTAGGGTTTGGGTCATATTGAGTTAGCTCATTATGAGCTTGGGTCAATTTCAGTCTTGTCCAATCCAGTTAGTCTTATATGTGTTCAGTCCAGTTGGTATTGTATTAAGTTCATTCAGCTTACAAGAGGAGACACCAGTATTCGAGCAGAAGACAAGGCCATCACAGTCAAATAGAGCAGCTGCTAAATTCAAGTTGGCGCCACACCTACATAAGAAGTCACATGTTAGCCACACATCTACCATCCTCCATCACAAGCATTCCACATGCCACCTAGCAGAGCAAGTAGGTCAACAAGATAAGCTCAATCCCCCAAATCATGCAACCTTATTTGGAAGAATTTCAGTCCAAAGAAGCAGCAAAGGGATGCCCTTTATTGCCCATAAATTGCATTTTTTGAAAGGAATTTGTATGGCATGAATTTTTTTTCTTCATATAATCTAATCCATACTTTAGGAAGAAAGTGGGCACCCTTTTTCTTTCCATATGTATTTACATGGGCCTTAAGTCTCTTGCTCTATAAAAGATACCCTCTTGTATGAATTATGTATCTTTGAATTATTAATCAATCAATCTAGTTTTGAGTTATTGTGAGTTTTATTATTTGATTCTCTGGTGCTCTTGATTCCCTTCTCCTGTGCATGCCAACATCCCAATCTCCAGAAGAAACCCTGGCCGTCGTCCTTATTTTCCTCTAGTGGATGCCCAAGAGCTTCTTGACCACCCCTTCTTCTCTACTTCTTCCTTGCCTTTTTGCCTCTAATCTGACTTTTTTCTCTTATTTTTTAATCATTGGATGGTATTCTTGTAGGTCTCTTAGTACCCATGAATCTAGGATTCAAGATGATCGCCATCCAGGTCAGCGGATACATAGCCGCAGATCCACAGGCTCAGGGCTTGGTCATCCAGGGCACATCTGTAAGGCAGAGCGATCCCTTCAGCATCTCAATCTACTCATCCTACTAGGTACACCCCCTCTAATCTGCTAGTAGTTTTATTATGGGAGACAAGCCCTATTGGGACTTCTTAGCCTCGACGGTCTTTCTTCTTTACTTTTCTATGAAACTGTTTCACGTACGGAGTTACTTTGAGTTTTTCTGAATACCCCTTAGGCTATTACTTTGGAAAACTAATCAACTATAATCAGTAATCATATAAAATTTACTTTCATGCGAATTGGTCCTGCATCACTATTACAAATTCCATATGCATGGTTCATATTCTTTTGGACATTATCTCATAGACAAATATGTCAATATATAATAAAGGATATCTGAAAAGATAAAAAAATTATTTTATTTGATTTTATTCATAGAATGTATATACATAGCATTCAATCCGATTGGACCTAGGGAATACACTAACAAAATATGTGAGAAAATTTTAGCTAGTTTGCCTCCAAAATTTGTTATAATAGTTATAGCTATTAAAGAATCTAAAGATCTTTCTATGTTAAGTATTCATGAGTTTATGGGATCTCTTAAGGCTCATGAGCAAAGGTTATTTAGGCATAAAGAATCATCAATTAAAAGTATCTTTTAATCTAAACTAAAAGTATTTGATAAAATTAAGTTCTCAGAGAGAATCATATGGTCATGCAAAAGTTAAAAGAGTGTCATTTAAAGGTGAAAACCAAAGTAAAGGAGGAGGATATATGAGCAGAAGAGGTAGAGGAAGGCAAAAAATAACCTTCCAAGAAAACAAAATGATGAAAGCACTCAACAAAGGTGTAATATATGTAAAAGGTCTTCTCATATTGAAAAAGATTATTGGTTTAAGAAAAAATCCCAATGTTATAATTGTAAAAAGTTTAAACATATTTAAAAAGATTGTAGGTACCAAGAAATTGAGCAAGCACAGTTCTTCGAAGAAAATGAAGGTGAGAAAAGTACATTCTATACATATCAAGTTGTGGAGGAGCAAAGAAATAATGTATGATATCTTGATAGTGGATATAGTAACTACATGACTAGTGATAAATCCATCATTGTGGGCATTGATAGTTCTTCAATATCACAAGTGAAGATGAAAAATGGTGTACTAGTCCAAGCAAGAGACAAAGGCATAATTGCAATTAATACAAAGAAAGGGAGGAAGTTTATTCATGATATTTTACTTGTTTCAAACTTGAGACAAAATCTTTTAAGCGTTGGACAATTGATTGAGCATGGGCACATGGTGCACTTTGAAGACAATGGTTGCAAGATATATGGCAAAGGAGTGACAAAGTAACTTATGACAAATATCAACATGGAACAAAAATAGAAGCTTTCCTCTTATTTTGCACTATACAAAGAATGTTGAATAGAAGATGAAAGTGAATGATGAGTTATGGCTATGGCACAAAAGGTTTGGGCATCTAAACTTTCAAAGCTTGAGAAGTTTATATCAAAAGAATATAGTATATGGTCTACTAGCAATACATTGCAAGGACTTTGTGAAGGATGTGCACTTGAAAAGCAACATAGAGAGGCATTTACAATGAAGCATGTATAGAGAGCTAAAGCACCATTGGAGCTTATTCACATCGACATCTGATAAAATCTACTTCATTATTTTTATTGATAACTATTCAAGAATGATATGGATGTACTTTATGAGACATAAATCTAAGGCATTCATTATCTTCAAGAAGTTCAAAAATCTTATGGAAAGAAAAAGTAAGGACTTCATCAAGGTACTAAGAAGTGATCGAGGTAGTGAATACAACTCAAATGAATTTGAAAAGTTTTGTGAAGATGTTGGTGTGCAAAGACAATTAACTATTGGATATACATCAAAACAAAATAGAGTTACGAAAGAAAGAATCATACTATTGTTGAGATGACCAGATCTATGCTCAAAGGCAAAGGCCTTTCAAATTCTTTTTGAGTGAAAGTGGTGCATATGGTGATGCATGTACCTGATGAATAGATATCCAATAAAAGCTCTTCAAAATATTAAACCATTTGAATCTTGGTCCGATAGAAAGCCTTCGGTAAAGCATCTCAAAGTCTTTGGATGTGTGTTCTATGCATATATTTCAAAGAAAAGTATGCACATATTCTAAAGAAAAGGAGACACAAACTTGATGAAGTGAAAAATACATCTTTATTGGATATAGTTCTAAATCAAAAAGTTATAGACTTTTTAGCTTGAAGTGCAATAAGGTGATCATAAGAAAAGATATTTTTTCAATGAGAAAGTTGCTTGAGATTGGAAGGAAAGAAATTTTAAAAATATATTATTTTATTAATGAATAAATTCATAATTCTCAAAATGAAGAAAATTTAGATGAAGGCTCACCACAAACTTTTTCAAATGTATGTCCATCACCCACCTCAAGCTCAAGTTCATCTCCGAGTTCTACTCCCATAAGAATGAAAAGCTTAAATGACATTTATGCCACTTGTAATTTTTATATGATTGAGCCCAAAACTTATGAGAATGCTATGCATGAAGAAGTATGGAACAAGGCAATGCAAGAAGAAATAAATATAATTAAGAAGAATAAAACTTGAGAGTTAGTAGAGAAATCAATTGATAAGGAAGTCATTGGCTTGAAGTAGATCTACAAGACAAAACACAATTTGGATGGGTCCATTCAAAGACACAAAGCAAGATTGACAGCAAAAGAACATTCCTAACTATTCAAGATTGATTATCAAGAAACTTTTATACTGGTTGCTCGATATGATACAATTAGAACTCTTATTTTTATGGTGGCATATAAAAGTTAAAAACTACACCAACTAGATGTAAAGTCAGCATTCTTGAATGGAGTATTGATATAAAAATTATTTTGAACAACCTCAAGGCTTCATCAATAAAGCTCAAGAAAGCAAGGTATGCAAGTTGAAAAATGTATTGTATGGGTTGAAGCAAGCACTCCGAGCATGATACTCTCAAATTGATACCTACTTTAATGAGAAAGGTTTTCTAAGAAGTCTAAGTGAACCAACACTTTATCTGAAGAAGCAAGGTAATGATATTCTTATTATCTATCTTTATGTTTATAATTTAATTATTACTGGTAATAATGAGAATATGATTTTAACTTTCAAAAGTGATATGATGAAAAGATATGAAATAAATGATATATGTTTACTTTATTATTTTGTGAAAATTAAAATTATTCAAAGAAAAGATGACATCTTTATTTATCAAAAGAAATATGTAGAAGGCATTTTCAAGAAGTTCGAAATAAAAAATTGCAATGTTGTAGAAACACCTTTGGTGGTAAATGAAAAGTTTATGAAAGAAGATAAAATTGGTGAAGCCAATATACAACTATATAGAAGCATTGTTGGAAGCTTGTTGTATCATACAATTATAAGACCAAACATAATGTTTGCATTAAGTTTATTTTCTAGATTATTGCAAAGACCAAATAAGGTTCACTTTGGATGAACAAAAAGAGTCTTGAGATACATCAAAGGCATTAAAGATTATGGGATTATATATGAAAGAAACAAGAATAATAATGTGAAGTTATTTGGGTTTTGTGATAGTGATTAAGCCAAAAGCATTGATGATATGAAGAGCACATAGGTCTATGTATTCTTTTTGGATCGTTATATCTTGGGCATCCAAGAAGCAAGATACTGTGACATTATCATCTTTGGAAGCCAAATATATTTTAACTACCTTAGTGGCATAATAAATAATTTGGTTAAGAAGAATACTTAAAGATTTGGGTGAGAAGCAAGAAGAAGCTATTACACTACTATATGATAATAAGTCTACCATTTCTATGACAAAGAATCCTATTTATCATAACTGCACCAAGTACATCAAAATCAAGTACCATTTAATAAGAAATATGATAGAAGGAAAAGAAGTTGAAGTGATATATGTGAGGACTCAAGACCAAGTGACGGACATCTTCACCAAGGCACACCACCTAAGAAGAAATTCATTCACTTTAGAGATCTCATGGGCATCTAAGAACAACCATTAAAGGGGAGTGTTAAAAATGCAATGATTGTTCTTGTTAATTTCTAAGTGCTATGTTTTATTTTGATTTAGTATATGTTGGGCTCATATATAGTTGAACTTATGTTATTATGATGGTTTTATGTTTTGATGTATTAACTTATGCAGGGTGTGGTAGCCTCATATGTAAAAGGAGCATTATATTTAAAATATTATATATGGATGAATCCTAAATATGTTTTTCTTGTTGAGAAAGAAAACCAGGCATCTCCTTTCCAGCTTCTCTTGTCTTATTTTTCTTCTTCTTCTCCCACGCCTTCATCTTGGTTCATGACTGAATCTGTGGTGAGAGGGCCTGATCTCCATTCTATCACTTTTTTTTCTTATGTACTTTTTTGTTCTCTCCTCCTCCTTCCGTCTTTCCTCCATTTTTTTTGAGCCCGACGAAGCGGGCGGTGGAGAACAAAACTGGGGGTTGACGGTGGAAAACAATCCTATCATTAGATCCAACCATAAATTAGACTTATGTATTAAGTCAGTCTAAAATGGACCAAACACTTCACATTAAAAATGTTTTCTAACTTCACTTATTCATGTCAATACTTATTTGCCTTCTAAATATATAGTGACTAGTATACTACCCTTTTTCTTCTCATGTATTATATCTAAACCAACACCTGACCCAATCCAAACTCAAAAATTAATGTTTGGTTTGTTTATGTTTAGCCCTACCTACCCCAATGGATCTATAGGTTTTTCATGGAGATGATGATGGACCTAGCTCCAAAATCATCATCAAAAAGAAAATTGAGTAGGGTTTGGACCATGCTTGCCCCTCTTCCAACAATTAGCTTGGTTGTAGTCCTAGAAATTATGCATCAATAACATGTCCTATTCTTCCTGTATTCAATGGGGCCTAATTGATAAACACTCATTAGTGGTTGAGTTCATAGTAATTTTATGTTACATTTCAGTTCATATATGCAATCTAGATCTATTTGTCATGCATTAGGACATAAGCAAAAAATGATGAACGAATAATATTTCAAGCTGGCTGGGGAGCATTAATCTAACTTCACTCAAAAATTTACAACTAATTTAATATGATTCATTAGTTTAATATAATGGTAATTAGAATAATTTTAAACATTAATTTTATTCTTATAAATCGATATTATAAATACTCTTAATTCATTAGGCATTTTCTTAGTCTTCAATAACTTATTTAGTATATTTATTAAACAAATTATTCCTAGATCACATAAATACATCCAAATCTTGACAGGAATTTCATCAAGTCTTACTATTTTTTTGTTTTTACTTTTTTCATATCCTCTTTTACTTTAAATATCCTGACACTATGAGTATACTTTATATTTCAATCCTTAATGAAACTAGTAAAGCATCCTAAATCATGTACATGATTTTTATTTGATAATTTATTAAAATAATCTCTTTATTTTTTTGTTAATCCCATTCCTTAGCCAAAATTTTTATCTTTAACTTTGATATATTTAACTTAAGTCTTAGTACCAGGTAAGTACAATATTATAGAGGCCATATATATAGTCTTTATTATACAAAATTGGTAATTTATTGGTATAGCTTTTGGTGTCCATTATGTAGACCTTGCTTAATACTATTAAGAGCATGGATAATTAGTTTATTTGGTAAAATACTACAAACAATCCTATTCTAAAAAACAATAAATATAACTTTAAAATAATTGAATACTGTAACAAATCTCTTTCATGAATATAACAAAACTAGTTAATTTTGCTTTAGCTCATGGTTTGCTGGAGAGATATTAAAATTTCACAATAATTATGTTGCTTCATTCTTGAAATAAATATATTATTGGCACAAAATATAGTTGAAATAGTAAAGTTATATTTGAAGAGCTTATCCATAGAAAGAAACTAATTTACTATTGTAAGGGAGTGACTAGAGCCTTCCTTTATCTAGATTGCTATCTCATGGAAGTACATGGTTGCATTCATGAGGCCCTTCAAACAACACAATCCTCTCTTCTTTCCCTCATCCCTATCACCCCATTACGATTGACAAATTTTAGATCATATCCAATACCCAACTTGCCCTTTCGTCTCATCACACTCGCCTCTAATAATATAAATAAATTTTTAATAAAATTTGTAAAAGTAATAATATGTAGTTAAAAAAATTTTACTAAACATATTAATAAATTTAATACCCATCAATTAAATTTATATTTATCTCTAAAATAATTAAAACTTAAATTAAATCAAAAATTAAATAGAATTTAAATATATAATAATATTATAGTACTTAAGTATGAAGTCAATAGAGCAGGATGAAATAGAATGGAAATATATTTATTAACATTTTCTATGATGCTTTTGATAGTTAGTGCTTGGTGTCATAAATAATGTAAACTTTAGGGTATTGTATAAGAGAATAAGGGATGATGTCATAAATAATGATAACTCTAAGGAAATATATATATATTGTTTGGGTATTGTATAAAAAATATATATGGTATTGTATGGGTATTGTATCATATAAAGGAATATATATGGGTATTATACAAAGGAACGTGGGTGTTGTAGGATGAGATAGAACAGTTAAATATAAGGAATAAGGATGTTGTAGGGTAAGATTGAATTGTTAAGATTGTGTCTTTATTTACAATAATAATAAAAAAAATGGTAATTGAATCTTACTTATTTTTACCTTCATTTCATCTCCAAGAGAAACTTGAAAATAGTTCTCAACCAAAAAAAAAAAAAAACTTTATTTGCGTTTTTATTCCCATAGAAACGGAAAATCTCTGTTTCTAGGGCGGTCCATCTTGGTTGAAATTACCATCTCCTTTTTCTCAGCATGCATGCATGGAGCTCCGGTCGTCGCGATCTCTGACTAAGTGCGCCGAGGCCATCCAACGGCTAGCATTCCCTATTCTTCCAACTTGTCGACTTTTCACCCGCCCATCTTGGGATCTCGTATGCTTCGATTCAGGAAACAAAAAGAAGAGGCTGCTGCCGTTCTTGGTCTCGCACGCTCCTCCTGTCGAAATATGTTGCGTTGGGCGGCCATGCTTCCCGACGATGCCTGGGAGCACGCCTTCTCCTTCCTCACCGCCAACTGCGACCGCAATGCCGTCTCCCTCGTTTGCCGCGGTTGGTACCACATCGAGCGCCGCTCCCGCCACGGGATCTTTATCGCCAACTGCTACGCCGCCAGCCCCGCCGCTACCGTCCGCCGATTCACGGGTGTCCGGGCCGCCTACATCAAGGGCAAGTCCCGCCATGCGGCCACCATCATCTTCCCTAGAGAATGGGACTGCGGGGCCGAGTCTTGGGTGGCCGCCATGGCCAAAGGGTGGCCTCAGCTCGAGGAGGTCCACCTCAAGCACATGGTCATCAACGACAACTGCCTCGAGCTTATAGCCCAGTCGTTCAAGAACCTTAGGGTCCTCGCTCTCTCCGATTGTAACGGGGTTACTACCAAAGGCCTCGCCGCCATCGCCGCCAATTGCAGGTCTCTCTCTCTCCCAAATCTCAGTCTTGATTTCAGCTTTTGGCTCCCACGAAGTGAGGTTTGGCTAAGATTTGGTGTTCTAGTGTAAGAATTGTGTGATTTTTTCTCTTGGGAATAAACTCGCCAAGAAGAAGAAACTTCTCGTTTCGGGAGGGTTTCTTGCCTTAACATTTGATTTCGGTGGTGGATTAACTTCTGCCGGGTGGTTTAGGAATAAGTCCCTTGTAATTTTTCCACCAAATTAGCAAATTTACGGAATCCTTGGTAATTTTTCCCCCTCCTATTTATGCAAGAAGAAAATTGGAATTGATGGGGAAAATGAAAGGTTTACGGAGAAAAGACAGCGGAATGCGAAAGATTGATAGCTTTTTATTGTTGTTGCAACAAGATAGGGCTAAGACCTCAAAAACAAATATCTCGGGCATTTACTATAGATATGGTGCATAACTCAAAAAAATGTAGTCTGCATGCTCTTTCTAGTCCTTAAAGCGAATGTATGTATCAAACTAGGCTATATTAGACTGGATGTCTGACAAAAAGTGTAATTTTCTTGCAATAATAGTAACAGAATATCCCGGCAATCTTCTTGCAACATTTGCAATAAAATACTAGTCACTACAAACATCTTTCTTGATTTCTTTGATAAAAGGGCACTACGTGCTTAACCATTATATTTTCATTTCTTTTTGTGAAATAGCTGCTGTCTCTTGCAACTGATCACTTGTTATGCCTTAACATTAAATTAGGTTCCATTATTTATCAAATAATTATGACTATTATATTTGTCTATCATGTATGTATCAACAATATCACTATATATATATATATATATATATATATATATATATATATGTATACAAGTTCTAATTTACCTATTATATTTTTGATCATTATATGTATAGTTAAGTTTGAGATTCGATAAATTTTTTACTTCTGAATTCACACAGATTTTGAATTGATATTATTTTTTTATATTTTATTCTTGAAATTCATAAACTGTATAGATGTAGGATGAGGTGACTGAATATAGAATTGGCTACATTGCGTAGCGAACGAAGCCTAGCTTTCTCTCTATATATATGTATTGCTTAATTTTTTTATTGTTATTATTTGAAAATTGTTCTTGCATATGAATATATTTTTGCAATTCATTTTTTTAAGTATTAACTTCTGGTGGTAATATAGTTCTTGTATAAATCAGCTTATACATCTAACTCCTACATGATAAATACAGGTTCTTCTAACCTTTTTATGAAATCATTTTCGTTATTGCATGATAAATACAGATTCTCCTGAACCTTTTATGAAATCATTTTTATTATTGCAGAAATCTAATGAAGCTATACTTGCCAAATACTAAGATAGAGAAAAATTATGCGAATTGGCTTAGCTGTTTTCCTGAATCTTTCACATCTTTGGTAAACTTAAGCTGTTCTTACAGCTTGGATGAGGAGTTTATTCCTGTCATGGAGCGCCTCGTGAGCAGATGCACCAACATCCAGACCCTTAGGCTCAGTAACACTGTGCCTCTTGGTAGTCTTGTCAAGATTCTTCACAGTGCGCCTCAGTTGGCTAACCTGGCAACTAGTTTGTTCTCAACAGATTATGATCCAGAGCTCTTCTCCAATCTTAAATTAGCCTTTGCAAACTGCAAAAGCATGAAGAGCCTAGGTCTGACCTCGAATGTAGATAGACGATACCTTCCAACAATCTACTCACTCTTGGATGGCCTTACATCACTGCTTCTATGTAATTCTCTCATTATTGGAAGACGTGACCTCATCAAACTAGTCATCCGGTGCAAGAAACTACAGCGACTCTGGGTACCGTCCCTTAATTTATATTGCAAAATATGTTTCTTTTTTTTGTCTTTTTCATCATTTGGATGCTGTTTAACCTAAATGTTCGGGAAAAGTTCTGATCATGGCCTTTTAGCGTCATTTATATTCCTTTTATTCGTTTGTAATCTCTGTTCACTTTTTTTTATATACTAATTATGCGAGGACATCAACTATTATATAGGTAGGGAATAACATCGGGGATGATGGGCTAGCTATCGTGGCATCATGTTGTAAGCTGCTTCAAGAACTGCGTATCTTTCCTCTTCTTTATTTGTGTCAGGAGCCCTATTCTCTCACTGAATTGGGCCTCGTCACCGTCTCTGAGGGATGCCCAATGCTCGAGTATGTCTTCTACAACTGCAATAAAATGACCAATGCTGCTCTCATCGCTGTTGCCAGGAACCGTCCCAATCTTAAATGCTTCCGTCTCAGCTTGAAGCCCCACACAACTGATTATGTTACTCAAAAGCCACTTGATGCTGGCTTTAGTGCCATTGTAGAATCTTGCAAGGGTCTCAGGCGTCTGTCCATTTCGGGTCTCCTCACCGATGATGTGTTCAGATCTATTGGGGCCTCTGCAAATCGCCTTGAGAAGCTCTCAGTTGACTCTGCTGGGGAAAGCGATCTTGGTCTTCATTACATCCTCTCAGGCTGCAACAGCTTACAGAAGCTGGACATTCAGAACTGCCCATTCGGAGTTATAGCTTTGACGTCCAATGCCGATAAGCTACAGAAAATGCGATACCTTTGGATGTCGTCGTGCCCTATGAGGTTTGGACAATGTAGGTTTCTGGCCCATGTGATGCCATGGCTTAATGTCGAGGTTTCGATGGAAGAAACATCGAATTCACGTCTCGATGATTTCACTGTTAAGAAGCTCTATGTTTACAGGACTGTTGCTGGTCCGAGAGCTGACGCACCACCTTCTGTACCTGGACAGTGAGAGGTGCTTTGAGATAATGAGGTATTGATTCCTACCTTTGTTGCCATCCACTTGATTCCTCTTCTTGTTTAACCCAATCATTTCATTAGTACACAACATGGTTGGGTTCAAATGGGGCCACAAGGAGCTTGACTGTCGAGGTTTAACTGTCAATAAAGAAAATTTAAGTGTTCGTGAGGAGTCCTCACTGAGAAAGCTTTGTTGGCTAGGTGTAGTTATGCAAGCGAGGGTCTTTTTGAAGCTCTCATTAGTGCACTGGCAACTCTGTACTTATATGAAAATTTAAGTTTTTGAGTAATATGCTTGCTTCTGATGTACGGAGTTTCTGAGAAATTTGATTACATTCTTAGTTGTTAAAATTGCTGCAGATAATTACAATAAACAGTGATGTTTGATCATGGCTCTGTGATGTGATATTGAAAAATTTCAGTCAAGCTTTGTTCTCCCATAATGTTTCTCAGATCCTTAATTTTACGTACATCACAAGCATGCCACTATCTCTTGTTTTATCAAAAAAAAAAAAAAAAAAAACGAGGGAGAGTGGAAAAGAAAGCTGCACAAAAAAATTATCAAAAATAAAAAATCAACTTTCCGGTGGTTTTTTTTAGCATTGGAAAAATTTTTACCTCCCAACGCTTTATGAAAGCATCAAAAAATATCTCTCCACCCCCCATTTCCTGATGCTACAAAAAGCATCGGGGCATATTCTTAAGCATCAAAAAAAGCTTTTTTTAGCATCTTCTTCTTTTATATTTGTTGTAATGCCAGCTAATCTTTTTAAGTAAAATCACACGTTGTTACATATGATATCTGAATGAATCTAGTCCATGATTCATTTAGATTAAGAGATATTATAAATGGGCTCTTTTAAGGTTAACTATGAATCATTTATAATATTTATGATTATAATTAGACTCATTTTTGGTTTAGACACTTAGTCTAATAGGGATGCCATAACTTAAATGAGAGGGGTGTGTGAAAGCCCACGCTATCTAGTATTTAATTTCATATCAGTTATGTAAGAGGTAAATCTTTGATACTTATTTAGGATCAAAGAGCATAAATAAACTCTTTTGGTTAGACTTCTTTATTAGATCTTAGGTTGTGAAATTGTATCTCTTGTTTCAAGTCAATCAATTAAATATAAAATGAAATATCAGCCAAGGAGTACAAGTGCCGAGAAAATTATTTGGTTTTGAATGGATCTTAAGATTTAGAATTTTGACATTAGCTAAGTATGATTATGTCATATACTGCTACTTGTAATAATATAATGTCTTATTGTTTGGTTGTTATTTTCTATGCTATATGTGATATTTTTATTTAAATATAATAAGAAAAGAATAGCATGAAATTAGAAGATTCTAGTACTTGTTGAAGTAATTTTCAGTTCTATGATGTAAAGGATATTTTGAATTTTCTTTTCTTTCGGGGAGAGAAGTTGGTAAACCAACTAACTTATTGAGAAGACAAAAAATTGTAGAGAAAAGGGAATATATATAGAAGGAAATGGAAAAGTAAAAAGCCTTGAACCCTAGAACTTTCATAAGCAACTAATAGAATATCTTAACCCCAAGGAACTTATATTTTCATTGCGAAGCAAAACAACTTTGTTTTTTGAATTGTATCTTGTAATTTTAAAGATGATGTCAAACCATGATGGCTTTCTTATATTTCAAGATGCACCAATAGTCTAGAACACAGATTATGGCCAAGGAGAGTATGATAAAGTATTATAGTTATTGTTGATGTCAATTTTCTTCCTTGACTTAATGCATGCAGTAATTTATTTTTATGAGCTTTTTGATAGTTGCCTATTTTATATGTATGTTAAGTTAAAAATTCTGGCACAACACTTTCTACAAGAAAAATGACTTTTCTTACGATTTTCGTGCCTACAATTTTTGAATCGTAGGCAAAATATATCTTTCCCTACGATTTTTAAAAATCGTAGGCAAAGATTCTATAGTAAAAAAATCTATAATATAAAAAATATTTTTTTATTTTAAAAATACTTTCCATACGATTTTTAAAAAATTGTAGGGATTAAATCAATAAATTTTTAAAGGCAAAATTGCTCGCCAAAATTTTTCTAAAAAGAGTCTTCCCTATGATTTTCAAAAAATTGTAGGGAAAGGTCTAGCCTTTCCCTATGATTTTCAAAAAATCATAGGAAATTTTTTTTTATTTATGTAAAAAGTCTTTCCCTACAATTTTTAGAAAAATCGTGAAAGGTCCAGAGTCTTTCCCTATGAAAATCGTAGGGAAAGGCTCCTATAATATTTTTTTTCCTTCTAAACCGTTCCCTACGATTTTTGAAAAACTCGTAGGGAAAGGCTACAGACTTTTACCTACGATCTTTACAGCCAACCTTTCCCTATGAATTTAATGAAAATCATAGGAAAAAACCTTTCTCATAAGTCAAATATTAATATGTAATTTATTTATAATACATTATAACGATACATTTTAAATAATATAATGATAGTTTATTATAAGGTTATAATATTATAATATTACAATAATATACTAAAATTAATATTATATTAATTATAGATTTACTATATTATATTAATTATATATTTATATGATATTATTAATAATTATAATATTAATATAACTATTTATTTCTTATACTGTATTTATAATTATATTGTTATTTATTATACTGTTAATGTGTTATATATAATATTCTTAGTAATATGTTACTATAGTTTCTTTAATACTATATTATTATTTACATATATATATATAGTAAATATGCATTTTATATAATACAAAAATAAAATGTATTATATATATATTATATAAAAAATAATTACTTATTATAATATTGTAGTCTACTATAATTTATTATGTATTATCATATTGTTAATAAAATTATTAATCTTATATTGTAATACGTAGTGTATATAACATGTTATAAAGTTATTATAATATAGAATATATTATATTATAATCAATATTATTATGTAATATAATAATATAAAATATATATATATATATCCTTTTTTAGTTATCCTTTTAAAAGATATTATTTATAATAAATATAAGAAATAAAAAAGTAATTTTTATTTTTACTTAATTACCAAACGTAATTTTTAGAGATCAAAAAAATAGAAAATAAAATATATTTTTATAAAATAAAGATAAAAAAATATTGTTAGAAATAAAATACAATTAATGCAGCAAACGAAGGGATATCATTCGTGAATTGCTGTTATCGATCTCTAGGATGGTCAATTGAATTTAATTAAATTCAATTCAATGCTACAAATGAGGTGGCCGAAGCCCACTGCCTGGGCCCGGTGCGCTCTTTATGCATCAGAGTCCATTGCACAAAGACATTTCCTATCCCCTGATGGTCCTTTTCGATTATTCACAAGTTTCCTCATTTCGCCTCCCTTCGTTCGTGAGCTCCCAATCTGGAGCTTACCTAATCCTTTCCCAGTAAAGGACTTAGGCTAAGGCCTCAACAAAGCCATAACCCTCAAAAGCCTCCAATTGGTCTCCCAAGATCCTTCCTCTCTTTCCCCTCCTTCCTCCACTCTTCCTTCCACCGCCATCGCTGAAAACCCTTACCCTAATCCACCTCTAAATACTAATTCTAACCCCAACTTCAATCCAAACCCCATCGTCGTGACACCATCATCTCTATCGATTTCAGCCTTCACCCCTTCGTTCCGGCCCTTGGGCGCCCCTCCCATCCCCTAGTACTCCATCCCAAATCCTAGCTTCCAAGGTCTAATGGTGCAAAACCCTAGCATCCAACCTCCTGGGGTCTCAGATCCAGTTTCAATCAGCTTCCAAGGCTCATCGATTTATTATTAGTAATTCTTATTGTTCTTTTCCTTTCTTGGAGAATAATAGGCATTGACTTGATTCAACTGGGCGTTCAGAGTTTTTTTGACCGAGTTGTGTTTAAACCAAACCTTATTGTGGACCTTATAAGTTTTATAAATATAAGACCAATTAGATACTTGGAATATTCTCTTATTAGGAAGTTTTTAATTTTAGTTGGTTTTAAATTGGGCCTTGTTATCAGCTAACACCTACCTATGTTCTATAACTGAAGCCAATGTAAAATTTATGCATTTCTTTTGCATAACAATATCGGTTTGGTTGATGGATGGGGGAGAGGAAGATGCCATTTTTTTAATAATGATGGCAAGGAAATAAATAAAAAAATATTTAAATAGCCATGATTAAGTATCTAAGATAATTTCTTCTAAGTAACATTAGAGATGTCGTAAATAAGAATGCTCGATGAATGAGAATTCATAGTAATCATCCTTGCATCGTTGATATAATGCTTAATGGGCATGAGAATTACAATTAGAGCCAAATAATAATATTTTAAATGTGAAGAAAAATAAAGAAAACTTTTTAATAGGAAAACTTTACGAAAATCATAGGAAAAGGTTTAGAAAGAAAATTAATATCTGGGTAATTTTGTTAAAAAATTTGTTGGAGGCAAGAAAATTAAACTTTACGAATTTTTATTTTTTTTGGAGGCAAAACTTCCGCCAAACTTTTTTTTTCATAAGAAGCCTTTACCTACGATTTTTATGAAAATCATAGGGAAAACAGTGGACAAGAAATGTGTAGATAAAGTTCTTTGCCTACGAGTTAATTAAACTCATAGGCAAAGGACCAATCCCTACGATTTTCATGAAATTGTAGGGAAAGGATTAACAAAATCTCACAACACCCCCGACTTCCGTTACTCTGCTGGCCTAACTCCCTAACTCCTCCGCCTCTGCCCTTCGCCTCGCATTGACGCTGGCCAGATACCTAGTTCTGCCTCTACCCTTCGCCTCGCATCATCGCCAGCCAGATGCCGAGTTCTGCCTCTGCCCTAAATCCCTAGTTCCACCCTAACTCCCGAGGACCGCCTCGCATCGTTGCCGGGTGCCGAGTTCTACTCCTCCGCCTTGCATCGTCGCTGGGTGCCGAGTTCCGCTTGTCTACCTCACATCGTCATCGGGTGTCGAGTTCCGCCTCTACCTTAAGTCCCGAGGAAAGCCCATGTTTCAACATGTCTCTTTTTTCTTCTTTGTTTGAAAGATTAAGAAATCTCAGACAACACTCTCATTATTTCTTAGCCGAGTTCCATTTCATCCTTTGCTCTTGTAAAATCTGGTTTCTTAGTGTATTTCTTAGCATTTGAGGCTTGTAAAATCATCAAATCTAGGCATGTTAGCAAGAAGCAAAAGCTTAATCACTTTGTCTCTCTATGAGTTGTTAGGATTTTTATGCTTTTTTCTATGCCCAACAAGCCTATTGGTTCTCCTTAAAATATTCCAATCATGCCTCAGCTCAAGATCAAGAATGTAGCCCAAGCACTCTGGAATTCAGCCTAAAATAATTCCTGCACTCAATTTCTCAACCAATTATTCATATGGGAAAAGATATGGTCTAATCTGAATCAGCATGGCCCATAACTTTCATGTTCATGTTTTGAAGCCCCAGTTCAATGTTGCTTGAACTTACTACTAATGACTAACTTGAACTTGGCCCTTCAATTGTTTTAACGCCTTGACTTGTATGCTAAACTTGTTGTTTTGTATCACTTCATAGAAAATGACTTAGCAAGATTAATGATCAGCGGCCAACCTCATATCAACCCTCCCAAAGATTGTGCCAATTTTTTTCTGGCTTAATCAACTTTCTCATTGTAGGAGAATTACCCAGCTTATCCTTCTTCTTCTCTGGCTTTATAGTTTGCTAGCTTATTAGAGTAACCAACTGAATGGTTTTCTCAAGACTCATGCTTTTATAAAATCATTTAACAAAAATCCTATGAAAGCCCTGTGAGTTGGGGAAGCTGACTTTAACCTAGGATTGATTTCAACTTAAGTATGTAAAGATAATCATTATGATTATCCATGGCATGCCTCAGCAAAATTAAATCTGATATGATCTTTGAACATATAAGGTGTAATTTCTCATTTAGGCACTTTTGGTTCTCTTGGATCATTGCCCCTGAATTGATGTTCTTGCAGTTATTAGTGTCATGGTCATACTTAGGCATTATTGCAAATTGAAGGAAATTGAACAAACAGAAGGATCCCACTAAACGTGCTGATTGTCAGTAGTAATAGTATTACCTTACCAAAGGAAGTAGGAAAAGCTGCTTGTCTCCTAGTCTTATACTCTTTAACTGGTTATGATGCAACACTTTTAGTTTCCTTCCTAAGAGAGAACTCCCATTTATAACCATCTCTTGTTTAGCTCTTTTTATTAGCTTTCTTTCCATATACAGCTGAGCTCTAATAGTTCTTTTGTACTTAATCCTTCTTTGCTCATGCAAGTGATTAGAATCTCCTAGCTGGTCAATGATAGATGTGGAGTCCAAAAAAGTTGCAATCCGCTTCTTGGACTGGCCACTACAAGATTTTTGGCTTTCAACAATGAATTTTTGTCATTGCTAAAAGTGCTAAAATCGTTGCGAAAAACTTTTCGTAATGAATTTATATTTGTTATCATTCATTACAGAATGTTGGTTGCTGAAGCTCAAATCACTACTTTTAGCAATGAATACAATTCATTACAGAAAGTCTACCTTTGGCAACGAAAACATTTTGTTGCGGAATCTAGAAAATTCGTTGCTAATACTTTCCAAAAAAATACGATAATTCATTACTGAAGTCGAGTTTCTACAACAAATTTATTTTCGTTGCTGAAACAAAATTTGTTTCTAAATGTTTTCTGCAACGAATGTTTTTTTTAGTCAAATTCGTTACTAAATATGAGTTTCTGCAATGAACTTAGTTTCATTGCGAAAAAGAGATCATTGCTAAATAATTTTGTTTTCGTTGCCAATTCATTTAAAATTATTGCAATTATAACTTGTTCCTAATATTAAATTCATTATGAAAAGCCAAATTAGTTACGAATGACTCTAAATTAAAGTTCATGAAACTAAATAGCATTAATAAATATATCAACAAAGTCCAAAATCCAAAATACAACCGAGATGCTTTAAACCAAAGTAAAGTATTTGATATCAGCTTAAAAAAAAGTGAACAATGCATAGAAAACTCAATCTCTTTCATCCAAGATGTCAATGGAAGATGGAGGTGGAGGGTTGCTCGACGATGCAACCTGTGAAGTCTCAATCACAGTCATACGGGCCATAACATTCTCTAGCACTGAGGACATGGTGCCGATATTTTCGTTGGCTTGCTGAAGCTGCTGAACAAGCTCATCATAAGAGGGTCGATTGACATTGTTGATAGCAGAAGAGTCAACAAACTGTCTATCTCCTAATTGATGACTAGTTTGAATACGCGACCATCCTGGAGCATATGCTGATCGAGGCCCCAAAACCTTCTCCATAATTTAAAGGTCAGTGAGCTGGTTCTCTGAGTCATTCTTATATGTCATCATTTGGGCCTATCAGAGGAAAATATGAAATGAAAAAAAAAGATATCATTTCCACAACAATAATATGGACAAAACATCATAGTTTAGAATTAAATACTTACATATTGGTCTCGACATATGTCGGATGTCCACTTGTCCGTCTTCTCATCGTAACGAAGCTCCTTCCAACTTTTGATATTATCAACAGCAACATTCCTATTATGACGAACATGATGGTTTGTTGTTGTCACTAATCCATTCTTAGTCTGTCTTTCTATTACGGAGGTTCTTAATATTCTTCTCTCGCCTTTCCTATAATAAAAAAAGAGATAACTAATAACTTTGAAGCATGAAAATCTAGCAAATGAACACATAAAAAATTCATGACTCAATTAAACAATGTAATCAAATAATCATACCTGCCATTCTTTTGACCTTCAATTTTTGACTAAGAACTTCCAATCTTCAGGTTTACAATATGGATGAGGCTTTGCGTAAGCATCTGCATCTGAGAGCTTATCCATCTCCTTTTGCAAGTACCAAGCATAAAACCTATGCTTTTGTTGCTTCCAAGCCTCGTTTAATTGCTTGTTAATAATATCTCTTATCCTTTTATCTGTCAGATCAATATCCCAATCATCCTAGAAGAAAATTAAATTAGTGATTACATATCAAGAAATCCCAACACATTAACAATTTAAATCCATTTCAATAATAAACTTGCATATCCAATATTTCCAAAGAAATTCCAATAATTCAAAGGAATATCAAGTCCATAACAACAAATTTCAGACAATGATTCTGCCACAAACTCATGTTCAGGTTAGATAGAAGTCCATGCAGGCTAGATGGATTAACTTGCAATTGAAAAGTCTAACATAAAACTAAGAAAATTAATTAATTTATGAGAAAGTATATCTGATCACATCCAACCATGCTTTAACATTACAAACCAACTTTAAATAAAACATTTCATAATACAACCCACCTCTTCATTAGCACTATACGCTTGAAAAATAAAACCCTGCTGCAACACACTATATGCTTGGAAAATGAAACCTTGCTGTAACATCTCCAGATCAAAAAAACATCTCAATCCAGTAGTAGAATTTTCTAGCAGGATACATCAAATATGAAAATATAGCTTTCAATGGAGCATGGGATTCTCAAAGTGACACCTAAGTACATCATCCATTGACTCAACTTGAGACTCAAGTTTAATTGAATGTGTTACCAACAAATGGTTTTTTCTCATATTAACAAACAAAATGAACTGCTCTTAGTTCAATTAAGATGTGGAAGCCATAGTTATTTTCTATTACAACTAATATTTAATAACATAATCCAAAAGGGCCAGTATACAGGCAATTCATGTAACATTTTTGTCAAGCATATCTTTAGATTGTCCTCTACAGGTTTAATTTGACACAATTTGAAGTTAAAACATTTAAAGTTATTATGGATGCACTCAACAATGAATGGTGTTGTTTCTTTCATTTTGATTGTGAAGCACATGACACTCCACAGTGAAATCTTGAAGAGTCTTGGTTCAACAGATGCAAAATACTAGATATGTTCTTGTTCACACTATGTGCCCCAGCACCTTAACTTACATCTATTTCAATCTTGGTCATGTATCCATATATTGTTCCACTAAACCAAAAGTGATCAAGAAATGCATATGCTAAATGATGAAAGTCCATTCTAATCACAAACAACAAATTTTAAATCATAGAAAGTCCCATCTTTTACATGCAATAGTATCCACACTGGAATTGAATCAAAAGTTAACTATGTAAGCAAATCAACAATTTTTTTCTTTCTTATACTACTAAAATCTATTTTTTCTGAAAGTAGATATATAAAATGTCATTTTCTAAAAGTTGTAGTACATTACATATCTCATCCACATTCAAACGATATTATAAGAAACTAGGACTTTTAAAATAAAAGGACATACTGCTGCCTTTTCCCGTAGTGTCTATTTTTCATGCTCAGGAATGTTCCTCCACTTGCGATACTGAAAAGATGCTTCTTATCGAGCAACTATCCCACAACCATTGTTGAATTGGATTGCATTGTCACCAAGCGCCTTGCGAATGCCGAACTCAAACCTAAGAGGCAACTTAGCTTGCTTCGCAACTTCTCGAGCAGCAATGACTTTCAAATTTCTACTGTGTTTGCGACCATTCTTCGAAGGAGCAGTACCTACAAAGAATATAAGATAATTAGGATATTGTTTATTTCAAAAAAAAAAGTAATAATATTTATATACCTTGTGAAGATTCTGAAGGAATAATAGTGCTCCCACTCGACATCCTCTGTTGAAGTAAAGAAAAATATGATATGTTAGAAATCATGCATGATTATGGATAATAAGAACTTAAAGAAATATAACATATTACATAATTACTTATTCATTTGGAGAATCTTCATCATCATCAATAAACTCATCATTATTCGAACTATTATCGTCATCTTCATTTGTAGGTTTGTTCGCAACATCATTGTCAATAATAATTGGTGGTAGGTCATTTCGAACAAATTCATGACTACTGATTTCGTTATCCTCAACCATAAGGGGTATATTGGACACATGTTCCTCCTGCAACACCTCTTCCTCAACCACTTCATTATCAACTTGGGTTATTTTAGACATATCCCATATGTGTCGGTGTGGAAAGTGTTGAACAACCCGCCAATCTTTTCCATGTTTCAAATCAGGAAGGTAGACCACTTGTTTTGCTTGGGTCGCCAAAATGAAAGGGTCATTCTTATACCACTCCAAGGTTATTCGAATGCAAGTAAAGCCATGAACCTTTTCAACTTTTTTTGTTCTTCCAGCAGTATCAATATTATACCATGTACATTTAAAAAGGTAGACTTTATTACTATATAAATAATCAAGTTCCAAAATCTCAAACAAGAACCCGTAGAAATCAACTTATATACCATTATGAAAAGACTTAGTAGTGATCCCACAATTTTGTGTCATCCTTTTTTCGTCACGATCCTTGCAATGGAATCAAACTCCATTGACCACACAACTACTCCAAGACTTATAAACATCCTTCGGACCTAATGCCAATGAGTAAAGCTCATCAGTTGCTCAAGGTGACCCAGATGATCTCAAGATCTCCATCTGCAATTTCATCATATTAATCATATATTTGATTAAGAAAGTGATTAATGGAGAAAAATGTCAAATAATCACCTTAGTTCTAAACCAAACAGGGAACGTTCTTTGTTGTAGTTCCATTGAGGGATTAGCATGACCTTCATTATGGAGGATCCACATATGCTCATTACAATAACAAGTACAATATTAGTATACATGTTGAGATGAGCAACTGTAATAGAGAGAAGTAGTAAGCAATTTATTATACTTACTCAAAAAATTCTTGAATATTGGCATTGTTGAGTATATACCAATGAAGCTGAAGTTTTGTTTCAGCAATATCGATATACTTTTTTCTCCAAAGCATCGAACTAGTTGTTTAAAAACCCCAACCTTTGATTCTTGAGGTACCTCTGACACATCAACATTGCGTTCAGGCCTGCTAAACTTAGTTTCTATCTCTGACATATACATTGAGCAATATGATAATGCTTCATCGACCACATAAGCTTAAGCAATAGAACCTTCAGATCGTGCCTTATTCCTTACATATTGCTTGTAAGTACCCAAGCATCTCTCCACCCCATACATCCATCTATCACCAGCTGGTCCACCAAGTAAGGCTTGTTGAGGCAAATGTATGCAAAGATGCAACATAACATCAAAAAATGTAGAAGAAAAAATTCTCTCAAACTTCCATAAACTTATAACAATCCCTCTTTCCAACTCCTTTAATTCAGTCCTCACTAACTTTTTAGAACATATTTTTTGGAAGAATAAACATAAATCAATCAATGTGGCTCAAATTTCCTTTGTAAAAAAATTCAACAACCTAACAGGTAGCAACTTTTGCAAGACAACATGACAATCGTGCGTCTTCATGCCAAATAACTTCTTATCTTCAATAAAATAAAGCTTGACATTGGAAGCATACCCATTAGGAAGTTTGACGTCCCTCATGAACTCAAAGAACTTGTCTTTCTCGGACTTAGTCAAAACAAATGAAGCTTGTGGTAATGCATTAGGTCTTGAAGGTCGTCGCACCAACCATAACTCCTTGCGTATGCCCATATTTTCCAAGTCTTTACGAGCATTCTCATTGTCTTTTGTCTTTTTAGAGATGTTAAGAAGTGTTGTAAGGATGTTATCACACACGTTTTTTTCAATATGCATGACATCCAAGTTGTGCTGTAATAGTAGCTTGGACCAATATGGTAGCTCAAACAATATACTCTTCTTCGTCCAGTTGGACTCTGCCTCTGTTCGCTTTCTCTTCCTATCTGGATTGTTTGAGTGTTTTCTTGGGCAACAACAATATAAGTTGTTTAATCGAGAAATAATCTTCTTTTCAGAGAGTTCAACTGGTGGACCACGAGTTTCTGGAAACCCATCAAATTCTTTGCTATTGCACCACCTATGATTTGGTTCCAACCAACGACGAGCACCAATGTAGCATCGTTTGCAAGTAATGCCAACAGACGGTGTGTCATCACCACAAATAAGACAAGCCTTGTACCCACTAGTTGACCATCCTGACAAATAAGCTAGAGCAGAAAAATCACTGATAGTCCAGATAACCATGGCACAGAGGTTGAAGATCTCTTTTTTGTATGCATCATAAGTTGTTACTCCAACATCCCATAACTCCTTCAACTCCTTAATCAAAGGATGCATAAAAACATCAAAGTCCTTTCCTGGAGATTTAGGTCTAGGAATTAGCAAACTCGGAAACATGAAATATTGTTTCATAAGCTTCCATGTTGGTATATTGTATGGTGTTAGAATGACTGGCCAAACACTATATTTACTACTCATCTGACCAATTGGAATAAAACCGTCAGAAGCAAGAGCTAGTCGTACATTCTGGCAATCAGTTTCAAAGTCAGGATACAAGTTGTCGACATGCTTCCATGCTTCAGCATCGGATGGATGAGACAAGTCTCCATCATCATCATGACAGTCATGATACCAACGCATGTCTTTTGCAGTCTTTTGTGAAGCAAACAACCTCTTCAATCTAGGAGTAATTGGAAAGTGAAATAGTCTTTTGTGACGCACCTTCGTTTTCTCATTCTTACATACATAACGAGGTTCATGACACATAGGACATTCTTCTTTTCCAGCATCTTCACCCATGAATACAAAACAATCATATTTCCACACATCATAAGTTTGATAACCCAAGCCTACATTAACCAACAAACGCTTCACTTCCCCTAACTTTCTTGGAAACCAATTATTTATGGGAAATGCATCCGCTAATAGTTCCAGAAGCATATTAAACGAGTGGTCAGACCACTTGTTTAAGACTTTTATATGCATGAGTTTAATTATAAACTCCAAAGAGGAGAATTTTGTGTACCCTTCATACAACCCATAATTAAGTTCTTCGAACATCTTATCATACCTTTTTTGATCACCATCGTTCATCCCCTCAAAAGCAACATTGGTTGCATTCTCCACATGGACATAGTTTGGCCCAACTGCATCATGGATTGCTGCTTCGATGCCTTCAGATTCTGAGGATGAGTTAGAATATTCTAATGCTACATGTCCAAGCTCGCCATGTTTATTCCAAACGATATAAGTTGAGAGTAAACCATAAGTACAAATGTGAGCTTGAATGGTTCCTTCTTCTCCAGATCGTCAATTCCCTCGAGACCGTAGATTCTTCTCACTTTGGACTTGCAGTCCTGGAAGCCCTCATTGTGTGCGAAGGTAGTGGTCTCGGCCAGCTCCTCATCATAAATATCGGACTTTCTGAAATTCTCTATGGCTTCGGCAGCCTTCTTCTCGGCCGCAACAACTTTTTCTTCGGCAGTTGTCACCGCCACCTTCAACTCAGCTATTTTGGCATCAGATCGGTGAGCGATCTCTTCAGGATTTTTTGCCCGCTCCTCGGCCGCTTTTATTTCAATGATGGCAGAGTGTAGTCGATTCTTCAACACGAACACCTTCGACTCTGCCACCTTTTGCTTCTCCTCTGCCACTCGAGCATTATCAAGCTCGTGGGCTGCTCGGCATTGAGCTTCCTCAAGCGCCCCTTCTGCCCTTTCCTCCAGGCTAAACCCTCGGATTGGGTGGACTTGGCTTTGGCCTCGGACCTTTGTGCCTGGGCCAATTCAGCCTGGGCTGCCTCCAAAGCTCTCTCGGCCTATTCTGCTCTGGCTTGGGCTTGGTTGACCTCTTCGTGCGAATGGTCGAGGGTGGCCTCAGCTTGGGATAGGATGCCTCTAACACCAGCCAAGGAATTCATCACTTGCACAAGAAAATTACTCGGGTTAAGTGAAGAAATTCTTAATGAAGATTATTGATAGTGGAAAAGAATACTTACCCAAAGGTGAGTCACAAAGGCTTTGCAGAAAAAATAGAGGTCCCTTGGTTCTAGAGGACCCTCTGTAGCTCAGGCATGCAGACCTGAGCCATAGTTTACTCGGCCCAACGGCTGTAGTGCTCAAGAATGGATCGGAAGGAAGGTGCATCAGCTTTGTCTTCCTCGATCCCGGTGGGTGCTGAAGCTGTTGGCACCGGGTCAGAAGCCAGTGGCGCCCCTTCGGTTGGCACTGCTGCCTACGGGGGCTCTTTGGTTGCAGCCTCTTCGGTTGTTGGAATGGCCTCTGGAGTCGGCTCTGTGGCCGGGGTGGTTGGCTCCACATCAGGAGCAGCAGGTGGTGATGGCAGAATTCTAGCCCTCTGCTCTTCTGGAGGCATGTTGGAGAGATTGATGGGGGATCGGGACGGTGCTGGTGAAGGTGATCGGGGCCGCCTCCTTTCTTTGGCCTCTTCATTTCTTTTCGAGGCCCCTCCAGCCTCGGCTCTCTTGCTGACCTTAATTTTGGCCCTCTTCTCGATGGAGGCTCCATCCGTCCGGGCTCTTCTTTGCTTGGTGGTGGCCTTCCTCACTGCTTGGATTGATGGCGTCATATCTACATAAGTCAAAGGACTTGGTAAAAAAAAAGGAAAATGAAGGAAAAGGAAGAGAGAAAATGGTGAAGGGAAAAGTCATGGCTGCTCACCGTCACTCGGAATAAGGCATGCCAGCCGAAGGCTCTCCTCGACCAACAATTGGTTGCATCGAGGGACGTCAGCAGTTATCAACTTCCCAGATGCCTCTTGGTCCCTTGGGAGTATGGTTGGATCCTTGTTCGGCTCGGTGTTCGGAGTCCCCCACACTGTTCTCACCCCCTTCAACTTGGGCAAAGAAAAACCTATCTTTCCACCACTTGATAGACATTGGAAGATGTAGTCTGAGGGTTCTTGTGGGCCTAGGGGCAAAGGACCACCACCTCGATTGTTTCCTAAGGGTATAAAAACATCGGAAGAGAGATATCCTAGCTTCTATCCCGTCGATATGACATAGCACTAAGAAACCAATGATGGTCCGAATGGAATTCGAAACCAACTATGCCAGAGCTAAGGAATATCTATCTAAGAGGTTAAGTATGAAGGGATGAATAGGAAGGCGAAGGCCGGCCTTGAAATAAGTTTCATATAGGGCCACTCTACCGGGATAGAAAGAAGTTACCCTATCTTCGGGAAGAGGATGATATAGGCAGAGATTGATGGGAAGACTGTACTTAGCCCTAAGATTTATAATCTCTTGGGCAGTCATGCTCGATGCAGTCCCCTTGGGGACTGCCTCACGGTAGATGATGAGCTGGCGACGGCCGGATGGCGCCAAATGAGGGCCCGTCCAGCGGCCGGGCGACTCCCAGTGGGAGACTGCCCGGCGGCTTGCTGCTGCTCTAATGGAACCCTATCGATGGAGGAGGAGGACCAGCTCGGTGGTGGAGAAGAAGAAGGCTATGAAGGATTGGGGGAATAACCCCCGAAATTGGAGATTGAACAGGAAAGGGATGAAGAAACCATGGGAGCTAAAATGGATTAACCTGAAGGATCTGGGAACCTGGGATTGAAGACAAAGAGCTCGGGAAGATGGAACAGTGGTGGAAGATGAACAGGCACTCGAGCAGGATCAGAAGGAGGAAGAAGGGAGCAAAGGCAGTGGAAGCGGCTCAAGTCAAGGACGACCCCTTTTATAGCCTCATTTCAAATCATCCCACTCATCTCCAATTTGGCCACATGCCCGCTCACCACTGGGAATCATTTCGGAAAATGTCCGATGCACAAAATGCGAGGAGCACCACCAATGATGGGACGATGGTGACCTCACTGCAATGATGGAGCCCACCTTTTCGCAGTTTCGTACCCAAGGAGAATCCCACATGATCTCAATGGCTAGAACGGATGAGGCAGTGCATTGCAGCACCCAATGCCTCATCAAAGGATGGCCCTTGGACACACGTGTCCTTTTTGTAGCTGCTGGCACCCGAGAATCAGCCACCAGGTGATATAGTGCCCCTTTTGTTGGTAATTATATGCCCACCCATCTCAGGGGCGGGGGGCATCTGATGTAGCTGATCACTCCCCCAGGCGGTGGGGTAACAGTCTGCATGGTTCTCGAAGCCAAGTAATAATTTGGCATCCAGTTTTGGCATCGGCCTCGAACTTCGCCTTGGCTTCGGCCTCGGACTTTGCCTCGACCTCGGCCATGGACTTTGTTTCAACTTCAACATTGGCCTCGAGTCTCGCCTCGGCCTCGGCCGCAGCCTCGAGCCCCGCCTCGGCCTTAGCATGTTTTTGGCCTTGGCCTCGAGTCTTGCCTCAGCCTCGGCCTCGAGCCCCGCCTCAGCCTAGGCATGTCTTTGGCCTCGGCCTCGGCTTCGAGTCTTGCTTCGGCCTCGGCCTCGAGTCTCGCCATGCTCTTGGCCCATAACTTCGTTGTAGAACCAATTTCGAATATTGTGCCTAGTGATTTAAAGCGCCTGAGACTGTCATGTAGCCCGCCAACCCGCTTTTGCCAAGATCACGGATGGTTACCAATAACTATGGGTAGTTGGCGATATTTACGACGCGCGTTTAGCGGCTATGCGCCCACCTACCATTTATGGAGCCGATCTTGATGGAAGACATGATACGACGGTTATCCACGAAGGGTAAGAAGGACCTCTGAATAGGTATATAAAAATCCTAACCCACTAAGAGGAGGGGGACTCGACTTCTACGATCTTATATCTACTACTGTTCTCCAAGCCACTAACTTGAGCGTAGGAGGATCACTGCCGGAACCATCGGATCAAAACTTTTATTGCAGATTTTTGGCTAAAGGAGGCAGTCTTGTCATCTTTCGGAAGACCCATAAAGCTCCTCTCTCATCAGGTGCTCTTAAGAAGTGATTTGGCAGCAACAAATCCTTTCTAAATTCTTAACAATTTGAGGAAAATTGCATAAAGACTTGTTTTAACGCCTGCCTTCTTTGGTTTGCATGATGTTTTTCATGTGTCGATGCTGAAAAAATATGTGCCTAACCCTAACCATGACATGGAATGGAAGATTCTGCAATTTTGCAAGGATCTCACATACAAAGAGCATCCAATTCAGATTGTGGGTAAGAAGGAACATGTCTTAAGAAACTGTTCCTTTCCCTATGTCAAGATCCAATGGAGAAATCACTATAAAAGGAAGGCAACTTAGAACTCAAAGCTAGGATGAAAACTAAGCACCCTTGGATCTTTGGAGATTCGGATATGTCAATTTCAAAGATGAAATTTTCTTGAGAAGAGGAGAATGTAAAGCCCAATCTAGTATCAGATTGGTTGGTTGAACTGGGCGAATGGAGAAGAATGCCCACCCTCTAGTACAAACAAGGGTGTTATGGCTTTGGTGCCTATCTCTCCTTCTAGCTCCCACTCAAGCCCTCCCACTCCCTATCTCTCCCTCTCCCCTAATCTCTTTGTTGCTGGCCAATTGTTGGTCTCTCTCTCATAGCCAGGCTCTACCATTTATGCCGCAATAGTCATGGTCGAATAGAAGAGCAACTCTATTGATACCCTATTTGGCAAAGAATCTAAGTCTCTACTAACCTTTCCTCTCTTTTCACCATCTCTCTTTCTCTTTAACATATGCAATACGTAACTAAGCTATACTATCGCCATATAGCAATGCATCACCAAGCAACACACTCACCATAGTATGCATTGTGTCACAAAGCAATACTCTCATATGATTAGTTTAGATGCACCCACCCCATTTTATATTTCTGCATATCATCATTTAAAATGAGATATTAATTTTCATAATTAATAAATTCATGATAATAGTATATCTTGTATATTCAAGATAGGCTGGGCAAACACATAATAATATTAAATTCATGCAAGTGATTATGTTTGGGATTTCTTACTCTGACGAGGGTACTTTGGTCAAGAATGTCACTTTAGTTTGTAGGAATATCTACTGTATCTAAAATTATCCTAGATTAATAGAATCTGATAATTGACTTACTATAAATTGCAAATAAATAAATCCTAATTCTAACTTCCTAATTTTTAAAGAAACTAACCTTTCCACCTAATGTATTTTAGCACATTAATTTAATAATATTATTAATAATAAAAGAGGAAACATTACCTCTCTCCGATGACTATAGGAAGTGGCCCATGTTAGGCCTTTCAGGAACTCAATTGTGTATCAATGCATTAATTAATTCGTTGTGATTAGAACAATGGCACTTATCAAATATTAGAAGTTGTGGAGAGAGAAAATGCAAGAGAGAGAGAGTGTTAGAGAGGTTAGAGAGAAATTACAGTAAAGAGTTAGAGAGGGAAAATGGAAGAAATTAAAATGAACTAGCAAAAATAAAATAGAATAAAATAAAAGGAAGAAGGTTGGGAGGCAGGGGTGTTTGTTTGAAATAGAGGTGTGGCTCCCTTGATCGCTAGACACAAGAGAGGGAGTGAGAGAGGAAGGAAGAGGAGGAGAGGAAGGAAAAGGAGAAGAGTCGGCGGTGGCCTGATCGTGGTGATCATGACCTAGGTGGAGGTCGTAGCTTCGTTTATGAGTGAGAGAGTGTGTGTGGCCATGAACAAAGCTTGAGAGGAGAGGAGAAGGGAGTTAGAGAGAGAGATGGCGAGTGGTGTGTTAGATTTTTTGTTGAATAGGGCATTGGTAGAGTTGCTCCTCCATTTGACCGTGATTGTGGTAATATGAATGGTAGAGCTCGATTGTAAAAGGGACTAGTCGTAGGCTAGCTAGAGAGAGACTAGGTGGAAAGGAAAGATAAGGAGTGTGAGGGCTTGGATGGCTAGGCGATGTGGTGAAAGTCCATTCGTTCAGGGATTACCAAGGAAGAAAAGAGTCCACATGCCAAGATGTTAGATCTAACATATAATAATTAATAACAAGGTTGAAGTATCATGAGTTAAAGGTATACAGTTAGGAATATATATAAATTACATATCTAAACTTATTTTGGATAGTATTATTATCTAGATTACAAAATGTTGGTAGAATGATGACATTGTCTATATTATCAAAGTTAAATATGTGCGGCGTTGCTGCAGTTATTATGAGCCATGTTATGAGTTGTAAGTATGAATATTTTGTTACTCAATTGAATCTATTGATTTATATCACTTAATGTTTGGCTTATGAAGTAACTGACATTGAGATATTATTACTAATTTTCCTTAATTATACTTATAAATTGATATATGTGCATACTTATTTTATGTTAGTGAACATGGAAGAAGATTTCTCTTGGGGGATTTAACCCATATTATTATTGTTGTGTTTTTATTCTTGTGTTGTAGGATGCCAATTTTAGGGGATCACATTCGAGAATTTTGGATAGATGCCTAGTTAGTTTGTATTTGATATTGGATATGTCTAAACCCTATATTTTGGTATCTTAAATTAGTAATAAAATATTTTAGACTTGTTATTGTGATTGTTTATGATAATGCTAGTTCAGAATTTTAGGCCTTACATATCTTCTAGGGTCATGCCTTAGCGAGCATGTGGCCATGTCCCAAGCCCAACTTAAGTGATAGGTTTGGGGCATGATGGTTTGCCTCAAGAATGATAGAAACTTCAAAAAGTCTCAAATATCAAGTAGTAAAGGATGATAACCATCACTATAATTAAACTTTTGTAACCTTGAAATTCAGTAGATGGATATACTTTTAGGATAGGGTTGGAGGTGGGTCGGATTGAGTCAGGCCATAGGCTAGCCCTTTTCTTTTTCCTTTTTTTCAAGCTTTGAATAGGCTTAATCTTAAAAAAATAAAAAGAAAAAAGAAAAAAAAAAAGAAAAGCAAAATCTAGACCTAGGCTTAACTCTAGCCTAGCTCCAAACTTGGCTTGAAACCTAATTAGGAGCAACATATTTGAGTCAAGGACTAGGTCAATGGAGTTAATTTTTAATTTTTAAATATTAACATAAGAACCACAATATTTAAAATAATTTCATATCATTACGGTAGAATAAGATAAAGATCTTAAATTAGTTAATTTACAAGAAAAAGAAAATTTGCACATAATTAGTGAGAAATGCATTATAATTTTAGAAAACCTATTACATTTTTAAGGTTTGGGGACTAGTTTCGAGTTGGGTTTGGGCCTAATTAAAGCTCTTACATTAGGCTATTTTTGAGCTCATGCTTTGAGTTGAGTTTAGGTTTCACCAAGATCTTATGGACCCATGCATGATGTGGAATTTTTTAGATCCCAACTTGAAACCCAAGCTAACCTGAGTTAATTTGCATCTAGCCCATGGCCCAATTTAAAATCAGGTTGGCCTGAGGTCCAACCTTCTTCTAGGATGATGCTGAAGCATCCCATGTGGGAAATAATATATGATAGGCTCTCTTATACAACGTGGAGCTCTGCAATGGAAACAAAAGTATTGAAGAGTTGGAGATATCTACAACAATGACGAGATGTCTCACCATCATTAATTATAAAACCAGCTGTACTAAAGCTTTTGTTTTTTCATATTACCATGGAAGTTCATTTGGTGAAAATCGAAATGATAGGAGCTCCTCTCCCATTGGAGCTATAAATGGATCGAGTTATACTTGACTTTGATCTGATTTAGTTTTATAGGTGGTTGCCACCCTAGCTCTCGTCTGCTCCGCCCCTTGCCGCGCGAGTGATCACCGCCTCTCGACGGTCCGATAACCCCGGCGCTGACGATCCGACGACTGACGATGGACCCGGCGAAGGGTGGGCGGCCATGCTTCCCGACGACATCTGGAAGCACGTCTTCTCCTTCCTCGCCGTCGACTACTGCGACCGCAACGTCTCCGTCTTTGTCGCCAACTGCTGCTTTGCCGAAGGGTACGTGGCCTCAAATTTATGTGATTTATTGCAATCTTTTCTTGAAAATTTGATATCTGAAGTGTGTTTAGCTTTCACCGTTAGGAAAAACTGTGACGCTGAAACGAACATCGATCTCTTGGGTGGAGTAAATAAAAGTCTATAACTTTATCATTATCATAGAAGGACATGGTATCGCATATAACTTTATCATTATCATAGAATTTATATATATTCAAACATTTAGAGAGAGAGAGAACACCTTTCTATTGGTTGCAAAATGAAGCCAAACTTTATAATCATCAAATCCTACCACAAGATATTGATGGATGTAGGACTAACAAAAATAGGCAAGCTGTTTCCATATCAACTTATGTTTGACCCAAAATCGAGCTTTGAACTAACTCACTCATTTAAAAAATGTTTCAAGGACAGAAATTCAACTCAAGTTAATGTTATTAGATTTTAGCTTTGGCTAAATTATATAGGCTATCATTGAATTAAGATCTAATGGTTAATCTTAAGTGGTTAACCTCCTTAAGCCAGAAATGGTATAGGATAGTCTTCCCCAGGCAATATGGAGCTTCATGATAAAAATAGAAGTGCTAAAGATGAACACTATATATATAGCTAAAATTTATAATTTGAATATATATATAACTAAAAAATCTCACTAAACATATTAATAAATTTAATAATTATCTCTTAAATTTTTATTTATCACTAAAATAATTGAAAAGTTAAATTAAATTTAAAATTAAATAACATCTCAATATATAATAATATTATAGCACTTAAGTATAAAGTTAATAGAGCACGATGGAATGGAATGAAATATTTATTTGACATTTTCTATAATATGTTTAGCTATTAATGGATGTATGTGGGTATAGCAAATCGTGCCAATGAATTGTAAGTGAATCGGATCAACTTCAAACCATAATAATCAATGGGTCAATCTGAATCTAATTTATTTATTAATCAGGTAAAAAATCTCAATCCGAATTCAACTTGGGTAACCCATTTAACTTAAATAATTAACCTATGTGACCCATGTAACTTGTATAACTTGTGTAATCCATATATGTTATATAAAATCTATATAACCCGTACAATTTATATAACATATTTAATACCAATTTATTTATATAGTAATTATATATTAAAATTATAATTAAAGAATAAATATTTTTTTATTTAAAGAAAAAAAAAAAGATAAGCTTAAAATCCTTACATAAGCATATAAATATCATTATAAAATAATAATTAATTAAAAAAAGATATTGATTTCCATAAAAACGAAAAATCTAGGTTTCAATGAGTCCAAAAAGGCCGGTCCTTCAGAGTTGAAGTTACCATCTCTTCTCCTCCGCATGCATGCACGACGCCATCGCCATCTCTGGATTATAAGTACGCCGTGGCCATCCAACGGCCAGCATCCCTTATTACCCGCTCATCTTGTGATACCGTATGCTAAGATTGAGGAAGCAAACAAGAGGCTGTTCCCGTTCTTGCTCTCGTCTGCTCCTCTTCCTCCGCCTCCTCTAGTCGAAAGATTACCGCCTTTCCACCGTCCGATAACTCCCGCGCTGCCGATCCGGCGACCGATGTCAAGTTGGGCCACCATGCTCTCCGACGAAACCTGGGAGAACATCTTCTCCTTCCTCACCGCCAACTGCGACCGCAATGCCGTCTCCCTCGTCTGCCGCCGTTGGTACTACATCGAAAGTCGCTCCCGCCGCAGGATCGTTATCGCCAACTGCTACGCCGTCAAGCCCACCGCCATTGTCGCCCGGTTCACGGGTGTCCGGGCTGCCTACATTAAGGGCAATCCCCCCGATGCCTGGTCCCTCTTCTCCCCTAGAGACTGGGGCAGCTGTGCCAAGTCTTGGGTCGCCGCCATGGCCGAACGGTGGCCTCAGCTTGAGGAGGTCCGCCTCAAGCGGATGGTCGTCGACGACGACTGCCTCAAGCTCATGGCTCAATCTTTCAAGAACCTTAGGGTCCTCGCTCTCACCACTTGCGACGGGCTCACTAACAAAGGCCTCGCCGCCGTCGCCGCCGATTGCAGGTCATCCTCTCTATCTCTCTCTCTCTCTCTCTCTCTATACACAAACACACCCTCCCCATATACTCCCAAATCTCACTCTTGATTTCAGTTTTTGCCTCCCACGAATGAGGTTTGGCTGAGATTTCTAGAGTAAGAATTGTGTGATTTTTTTCTTGGGGTTAGTAAAAGCTGCTACAAATCTGCAAGGGTTTTGCTTGTAAGATGGTTTTAGGCTTATTTTTCTGAAGATGATCTTGATTCAAAACGAAATGAGGAGGGACTAAATGACGTCCCCTAGTTTTGTCTATCATGGAGCCTCATGCTGGAATCCTGTCTCGGTTTTTACTTTTCTTTTTGGAGCTTATCCACCACATTAGCAAAGATACGAAATCCTTGATAATTGTTTCCCCTCCTTTTAGTTTTGCAAGAAAAAAAAAGTTGAAATTATGAATAAATCTGAGATGAAACATTCTTGGCTTACCAAGAAATGATCAAGTGCTTTTGAAGAAAGCGGACCAAGGATTGCTCGCTGTAATATGGAAGGTTGATGGAGAAGACGGCAGCAGTCGACTGCTGCATAAGATGTAAAAGAGTTCTATTCATATTGATGATCATATTGCCAGGTTGACTGCTTGGATATATATAGGAATGACTAGAATTGTTGAGATTATGGTATATCTAGGATTACCGCAGTCTAAAATTTTGCAGCTGTTTTGCTATGATCCATGACTCAGAGGGTGCTTTTGTTATAAGCGAACTTGTTCCATGTAAGCTGTATGATATCCCAAGAAATGTAGTTCGTATGCTCTTTTGCAGTCCTTGAAGCAAAATACCCCAGCAATCTTCTTGCAATATTAGTAATAAAATACCAGTCGCTGCAAGCATCTTTTTTGGTTTCTTTGGTAAAAAAAAAAGGATTAGGTGCTTGAACATTATATTTCATCTCTTTTTGTGAAATAACTATTGCCCTATATAAAATCTAGGATTCCATCTTCTTCTCTACCCTTGGATCTACATTATTCAAATTCACACCACTTCTTTCTTTTCTTTTTTTTCTTTGAAATTTATGAACTATGTAGATACAAGGATAAACAATGTGATTAATTAGTTCTAAACTTGGTTATGTTCGAATATTGCAAAATATTACAAAGCCTAGCTATATATATATATATATATATATATAACTTAATTTTTTAATAATATTATTTAAAAATAGATCTCTCACATGAACTATAATTCTTGCATTTCATCTTAAGATATCAACTTCTAGTGCTAAATGTAATTCTTGTATGAATTAGCTTATACATCTAACTTCTAAGTGATAAATACAGCTTCTTCTGAACCTTTTTATAAAGTCATTTTTGTTATTGCAGAAATCTAATGAAGCTAAACTTGCCATCTACCGATATAGATAAAAATTATGCGAACTGGCTTGGTTATTTTCCTGAATCTTTCACATCTTTGGTAAGTTTGGACCTTGCTGAAAGCTTGGATGCGGAGATTATTCCTATTATTGAGCGCCTTGTGAGCAGATGCATGAACATCCAGACCCTCAGGCTCAATAACGCTCTGCCTCTTCCTAGTTTTGTCAACCTTCTGCACAGTGCGCCTCAGCTAACTGAGCTTGAAATTGATTTGAACCCAGCAACCTATGATCCAAAGCTCTTCTCCAATCTTGAATTAGCCTTTGCAAAATGCAAAGGCATGAAGAGTCTACATCTTTTCTCGATTGGAGTTGAACAATACCTTCCCGCAACCTACTCACTTTGCAGTGGCCTTACATATCTGAATCTACGTTACTGTAGCATTAGAAGACATAACCTCATCCAACTAGTCAGCCGGTGCAAGAATCTACAGCGACTATGGGTATCATCCGAATTATTTTGCAAAATATGTTTCTTTCTTCGTACTCCTTTCCTTTGATTATTCTTAATTAATTAACATTGCCAGACAAAGTTCTGATCATCGCCTTTTAGCATCATATATGTTCTATTTATATATCCGTTTGTCCTAGTTAATCTCTGTTCATTTTTTCTATATACACTAATTATGCGAGGACATCAACTATTAGGTAAATTGTTGCATGGGAATGAAGGGCTAGAAACTATGGCATCATCTTGTAAGCTGCTTCAAGAACTGCGTGTCTTCCGTTTTCCTTGTCTCTGTCAGGACCATTCTCTCACTGAACATGGCCTCGTTACCGTCTCTGTGGGATGCCCAATGCTCCAGTATGTCTACTACTCCTGCGAGGAAATGACTAATGCTGCTCTCGTCGCTGTTGCCCGGAACAGTCCCAATCTTACGTGTCTAAACATCTTGAATACCTGGACACATATTCAAGAGCCACTCGATGTAGGCTTTAGTGCAATTGTAGAATCTTGCAAGAATCTCAGACGTCTGTCCCTCACGGGTCCCCTCACCGATGATGCGTTCAGATCTATTGGGACATCTGCAAATCGCCTTGAGAAGCTCTCAGTTGCATTTTCTGGACAAAGTGATGTTGGTTTCCACTACATTCTTTCAGGCTGCAAAAGCTTACGGAAGCTGAAGATCCGGCGCTGTCCATTCGGAGACAACGCTTTGTTGTTTAATGCTGATAAACTGAACAATATGCAAACCCTTTGGATGGAATCGTGCTTCGTGAGCTTGGGAGCATGTCGGTTTCTGGCCCAGGTGATGCCATTGCTTAATGTGGAGGTTATCCATGAAATGAAAACGGGGACATTATTGGATACACAGCCCAATGATTTCGTTGTCGATAGGCTTTATGTTTACAAGACTCTTGCTGGTCGGAGATCTAGCAGAGAACCTAGTGTCTGGACAGTGCGTGGTGTTGTGAGATGATGAGGTACTGATTCCTACCTATGTTTTTCATCCACTCGATTACTCTTATTGTTTAACCCAATCATTTGATGGGTACCCATGGTTGGATTCGAACAGGACGACAAGGAGCTTGGATAAAGATATGATATCGTCGCGGACTTAACTGCTGCAACTGTCAATAAAGAAAATGGATGGGACTATATGTTCTTTCAGTCATACCATGCATGTTTTCGTGAGAACCACCGAGAAAGTTTTGTTGGTTAGGTGCAGTTATGCATATAAGGGGGTTTTTTTTTATTTTTTATCCGCTCATTAGTGCATTGGCAACACTGACTTCTATAAAAATTCTAAGTTTTTGGGTAATATTTTTTATCCCTATGCTCCTAGCCCTCATGACACTACAAGAAAGTATGGTATTTGTGGCAAACCTATTGTGGTGAAATAGTTTCGTCGTTATAGGTTTATTTATAATGGCGAAATAAAAATTAAATTCGTTGTAACAATTATTTATTATGGTGAAATAATTTTTCACCGTAATAAATAGAAGTATTACAATGAATTTTATAATTCGTCGTAATAGGTCCAGATTATTTTTTACGATTTTAGTTTTTTTTATTTTTCTTTCTTTTTATTACGGTGAAATAATTTTTCACCGTAATTAAAGGACTTATTACGACGACTTTTATAAGTCATCGTAATAGGTCCACATTATTTTTTACGATTTTAGTTTTTTCTATTTTTCTTTTTTTTATTACGGCGAAATAATTTTTCGCCGTAATTAAAGGACTTATTACGATGACTTTTATAAGTCGTCGTCATAAGTCCACATTGTTTTTTACGATTTTAGTTTTTTTTATTTTTCTTTTTTTATTACGGCGAAAAAATTTTCGCCGTAATTAAAGGACTTATTACGATAAATTTTATAATTCATCGTAATAGGTCCAGATTATTTTTTACGATTTTAATTTTTTTAATTTTTCTTTCTTTTTATTACGATGAAATAATTTTTTGCCTTAATTAAAAGACTTATTACGATGACTTTTATAAGTCGTCGTAATAAGTCCACATTTTATTTTATGATTTTAGTTTTTTTTTTTATTTTTCTTTCTTTTTATTACGGTGAAATAATTTTTCACCGTAATTAAAAGACTTATTACGACGAATTTTATAATTCATCGTAATAGGTCCAGATTGTTTTTTACGATTTTAATTTTCTTAATTTTTCTTTTTTTTATTACGGCGAAATACTTTTCGCCCTAATTAAAGGACTTTTACGATGACTTTTATAAGTCGTCGTAATAAGTTCACATTTTATTTTATGATTTTAGTTTTTTTTATTTTCTTTCTTTTTATTACGGCGAAAATTTGTTTTCGCCGTAATAAATATACGTATTACGACGAAATTAAAAATTCATCATAATATACTGAAAAAATCTTTCGTACGGGATCTTATTACGACGAAAGTTAATTTCGCCGTGCGATTTTTTTTCTGTGAAACCCTCCTCCGCCGTCTTCCCCCCGAGCTCGTCTCCGCCGTCTTCCCCTGAGCTCGTCTCCGCCATCAGCCCCCGGACGCCGTCAGCCCCCGAGCTCCTCTCCGCCTGCGGATGCCGAGCTCCTCTCTGTCAGCCCTCGGACGAGGTGATAAGAAGGGCTTTATAAAACCCTCTTGCTCGCGATTCTTGTTTCACTTGGATTTTTTTTTCGATTTCTCTTGTTTTCTGATGATTTGGGGGGGTTACAAGAAATTCTATGCTCCCTTAATGGGGGATTTGATGGGGGATCAGCGTGCTATTTTGCTGACTAATTGGTAGGGATTTTGATATGGAAATAGAACCTGATGCCTGACAATGACCCGTTTCGTCATTTGATGAGATCTTTGGTTGTCCTAGTCAATGGTGGGGTTGAGAGTTCTGTTTCACCTTATCTTGTTCCTCCTTTTGAGCCCTGGATGGTGACTTGATATTCCAGTTTTGTTGATGTGGAACTATTATAATTTACAAGCAACATCTGAACTTGTTCCAAAGCAGTGTTATCGTGTGATTACGCCCAAAGAATCTAGATTGGCTGCATTACCATTTTGGTGCTAACGCGAAACTCTCTCTGAGTCTTCGATCGTGCAAAGGAGATTAAATGGCTCGTGTCTGGGTACAACCAGGCCGGGTGTTGTGTGCGCCATTTCTCATTGAATGTGGTGATTGTTTTAGGTGGAGAATTTTGAGAGTTCTTAAGGCTTGTCAGAGGAGTAGATCCATTAATCAAGGCAACAATGATCCTGACTAGAAAACAGCGTGCATCTGCTCCAATTCGCATAGATTTCCATGGTGGTCAATGATTTACTTGTTTTGATTAGTTGGCAGATGTTATATGTGGTTATCTTTCCGACGTATTAATCTGAGCCTTAAATTTGTTTCTTATTTTCCTCCTCCTCTCTTATCTTTTGCCATTCGAAGTTAATTCATTTAGTGATCATTTATTCTTATTTTCTTGCCAAAAAGTGTTATGCACTCAGAATTCAAATACAATAATGCTTGTGGTAATCAAGACTGATTCGATAGAGGTAGTATATTTCCATTGTAATTTTCTGTTTTCTTTCAACAATTTATTGATTTGACATAGCTGCCAAGACATTAACACGTACAATAGTATTTAAAGGTAAATTTGGCAACCTGGCTGGCATCAGCTAGTCTACCAGTCATTAGTGAGGTTGTGAGTTTGATAATTAATTCAATTAGATTACTATTTGTTTTTGTTGGAATATTAAACTTGTTTTAATGCACTCTTGAAAGACTAAAGGCTTCATGGGAGAAAGGAAGAGTCACTCTTGAAAAGATCAAAGGCTTCATGGGAGAAAGGAAGAGTCACTCTTAAAAAGATCAAAGGCTTCATGGGAGAAAGGAAGAGTCACTCTTGAAAAGACCAAAAGCTTCATGGGAGAAAGGAAGAGTCATTTTAAAATGATAAGATGGTTCAGAAATTTAAAATTGACTCTTAGTATTTTGTAATTGACTCTTAATTTTCTGCAAATGTCTTTTAGTTTTTCTATGCATGTATTAACTAGTGATATATGAAAGGACATCTAGATGATTATAAATATGGGAGGTGTTTGCCTATGAAATGTAGAGTAGAAGAAGTAGAAGAAGATGATGATGATGTTGAAAATAGAGAGAGACCCAAAAGTTGTATTCCCTCTAATATAGAGTATCATTTTTTTTATTGAAATAATCCTCCATTTTTATCAATTTTGTGTGCCCACCTTGTTTCCAACAAGTGGTATCAGAGCCTAGTTTTTTTGAGAGGATCAATCTTGAGGGAGATGGCCAACGATGGTGTGCATATTCAAGTTCCCAAGCTTACTAAGGAGAACTATGGGAATTGATGTATCCAAATGAAGTCCTTATTTGGCTCACAAGATCTATGGGAAATTGTTCAAGATGGCTACACCGAGCCTACAGCAGAGCAAGAAGGAGGGTACAATCAAGCACAAAAAGATACTTTAAGGGGCTTAAGAAGAAGAGACAAAAAGCTTTGTTCCAATTATATCAAGCTTTAGATGAGGTGACATTTGAGAGAATTGCTGAAGCAACCTCTGCAAATCAAGCATGGATACTCTCTCTACTATCTTTAAAGAAGAAGAAAAGGTGAAGCGAATCCGGCTTCAACAATTGCGAGGAGAATTTGAAATCACCATCATGAAAGAGACGGAAAACATATTTGACTACTTCTCTCGGATATTGGTTATTGTAAACCAATTGAAGAGAAATGGAGAGAAGATAGAAGATGTTCGAGTGGTGGAGAAGATACTTCGGTCTTTGACACCGAGGTTTGAGCATGTTGTTGTCGCCATTGAAGAAGCTAATGATGTTGATGCACTCTCCATCAATGCGTTGATGGGCAAACTTTAAATTCATGAACAAAAGATGCAAAAGAAAATGAAGCACATAATATGGAGCAAATACTTCAATCCAAGGTGGAGGCAAAAGACCAAAAAGAGAAAGATCAAGGGCTTCAATTGGCCAATAGTAACAAAAGAGATGACGGCAACAACTATCGTGGTGGCCGTGGTGGTAGAAGCAACTACCGTGGTCGTGGTCGAAGCCATGGCCGTGGTCAAAGAAGCTATAATGATGGAGGAGGCCAAAGCTCAAATTTCAACAATGAAAGAGGTGGCAGAAGAGGTGGACGTGGATGAGGTAGAAGATCAATTGGAGGTCGTAACCAATCAAGATCCAATGTTCAATGCTATAATTGTCAAAAATATGGACACTATAGCTATGAGTGTTGGAACAATAAGCAAAGCAACAACATTGAATCCAACAACCAAGAAGGAGAACCGACACTTCTTTTGTCATGCCAAGAAGATGGAGACTTGAAGAATATATGGTTTCTTGACTCAGGAGCCTCAAACCATATGTGTGGAAGAAAAGAGCTATTTGTGGAATTGCAAGAAGGGGAGTTTTGTGATGTGAAGTTTGGGGATCTCTCCAAAGCTCCTATCAAAGGAAGAGGTAAAATCATGATTTGGCAAAAGAATGGTAAACCTGATTTCATTTCCAATGTTTATTATGTGCCAAGTTTGAAGAGTAATATTTTAAGTATTGGCCAACTGTTAGAGAAGGGTTATGCAATTCATATGGAAGGATTATCTCTAACTCTAAAAGATTGGAATGGAAAGCTGATTACTCGTGTCCAGATGGCGAAGAACAGGATGTTTCCTCTTATCTTAAAGACGGAAGCACAAAATTGCTTGCAAGTGGATATCAAGGACCCTTCTTGGCTTTGGCATCTCAGGTTTGGACATTTAAATTTTGGAAGTTTGAAATTACTATCTAATAAGGGAATGGTGAAAGGTCTTCCACACATAAATTATCCAAATGAAGTTTGTGAGAAGTGCACACTAGCTAAGCATGCAAGAGCTCCCTTCAAAAGTAGAAAATCTTGGAAAGCAACAAGACCATTACAACTAGTGCATACTGATATATGTGGACCTCTTCCAGAATCTTGTGGTGGTAACAAATATTTTATAACATTTGTTGATGACTTTAGTAGAAAGTTGTGGGTTTATTTTCTTAAAGAAAAGTCGGCTGCACTCTTTATGTTTAAATATTTCAAATCTTTAGTTGAAAAAGAAAGTAACAATAAAGTGCAGATTTTGAGATCCGATAGAGGCGGAGAATATATGTCAAATGCTTTTAGAAGCTATTGTGATGAAGAAGGAGTTCGACATCAATTCACCGCTCCGTACTCTCCACAACAAAATGGAGTGGCCGAGAGGAAGAACCGACCATTCTTGACATGACTAGAAGCATGTTGAAAGAGAAGAACCTTTCCGAGCATTTTTGGGCTGAAGGGGTGGCATGTGCAGCATATCTTATCAACCGAAGCCCAACAAAAGCCATCAAAGGTATGACACCAGAAGAAGCTTGGAGTGGCTACAAACCAGGAGTAAGCCATATGAAGATTTTTGGGTGTATTGCCTATGCCCAAGTACCACAAGAGAAGAGGAAGAAGCTTGATGATCGAAGCCAAAAATGCATCTTCATAGGATATAGTGAGCAATCCAAAGCCTACAAATTGTATAATCCAATGACAAATAAGGTCATCATCAGTCGGGATGTGATTTTCAATGAAGATGGAGTATGGGATTGGAATGGCAAAGATTCTCATATCAAATATATAACACCTTACAATGAAGCTGAGGAGAATACAAATGAGGAAGCTACTCAATCAATCTTGTCACCAGCAAGATCATCTTCATCACCACAAGTTACACCGACTTCCTCAAGAAGTTCTATAAGCCCTGAAGAGTCAACAAGAAAGTTTAGAAGTATTAGTGATCTTTATGATGAAACAGAAGAAGTTGAACAAGTTGATTTATATTGTTTATTTGCTGATATTGAACCTCTAACATTTGATGAAGCTATGCAGAAAGTTGAATGGAGAAAAGCAATGAAGGAGGAGATTCTTGCCATAGAAAAGAATAATACTTGGGAGTTGACTTCACTTCCAAAAGGACAAAAGGCGATAGGCGTCAAATGGGTGTATAAAGTGAAGCGCACTGCTAATGGAGAGGTAGAAAAATACAAAGCTCGTTTGGTTGCCAAAGGCTACAAGCAAAAGAAAGGGCTCGATTATGATGAAGTTTTCGCGCCTGTAGCCCATTTTGATTCAATAAAGCTCATTTTCTCACTTGCATCTCATCACAAGTGGAAAATATATCAAATGGATGTAAAGTCGGCATTTCTCAATGGCTACCTTGAAGAAGAAGTCTATATTGAGCAACCTGAGGGCTATATCCATAAAGGCATGGAAGATAAAGTGTACAAGTTACACAAAGCTTTGTATGGATTAAAGCAAGCACCGAGAGCTTGGAATGCTCGAATTGATCACTATCTTCAAGATTGTGGTTTCAACAAATGCTCCTATGAACATGCTATTTATGTAAAGAAAAAAGGAGATGACATTTTAATTATATGTCTATATGTGGATGACTTACTTGTGACAGGTAATTGCATGGAAATGATATATGGGTTCAAAGCAACCATGAGCAAGGAGTTCGAAATGACGGGAGGAGACTTGATGTCTTATTTTCTTGGCATTGAAGTAAGGCAAAGTGAAGATGGCATCTTCATTTCTCAAGAAAGTTATGCTAGAAACATTCTACAAAAATTCAAAATGGAGTGCTGCAAAGAAGTAAACACCCCAGTTGCTTATGGAGCCAAGCTTAGTAAAGAAGGAGAAGGAAAGGAGGTGAACTCATCTCTCTTCAAAAGCCTTGTTGGAAGTCTTCGTTATCTTACTATAAGCCGACCTGATATTGTCTATGGAGTTGGTTTGATTAGTAGATATATGGAACATCCAAAGGAGTCACACTGGATGGCAGCAAAAAGGATTCTAAGATACCTCAAAGGAACTCTTGATCATGGTATGTTTTATACTCATTCCAATGATGCAAGTTTAATTGGTTTTTCTGATAGTGATTGGGGAGGAGATCTTGATGAACGAAAAAGCACTTCTGGTTATATCTTTTATTTTGGTGCTAATGCTTTTTCTTGGAGCTCAAAGAAACAATCCATTGTTGCATTATCTACATGTGAAGCAGAGTATGTTGCAGCAGCATCATGTGCTTGTGAGGCCATATGGTTGCGCAACTTATTGAAAGAATTGAGTCATTCACAAAAGGAGCCTGTGAAGATATATGTTGATAATAAGTCTGCTATTGAACTAGCTAAGAATCCAGTTCAACATGGAAGAAGCAAACACATTGACACAAGATTTCATTTTCTTCGTGATCAAGTTAAGAAAGGTATTGTGAAGGTTGTGTACTGTAAATCAAATGAGCAAATTGCTGATATATTTACAAAATCACTCAAAGTGAAGATTTTCAAAAGCTAAGAAAAATGCTTGGAGTCATGGCACCAAGAAAAAATAAGTTTACGGGAGGAAATGTTGGAATATTAAACTTGTTTTAATGCACTCTTGAAAGACTCTTCATGAAAGTCACTCTTGAAAAGAAAGGCTTCATGGGAGAAAGGAAGAGTCACTCTTGAAAAGACCAAAGGCTTCATGGGAGAAAGGAAGAGTCACTCTTGAAAAGACCAAAAGCTTCATGGGAGAAAGGAGAGTCATTTTAAAAGATAAGATGGTTCAGAAATTTAAAATTGACTCTTAGTATTTTGTAATTGACTCTTAATTTTCTGCAAATGTCTTTTAGTTTTTCTATGCATGTATTAAATAGTGGTATATGAAAGGACATCTAGATGATTATAAATATGGGAGGTGTTTGCCCATGAAATGTAGAAGTAGAAGAAGTAGAAGAGATGATGATGATGAAAATAGAGAGAGACCCAAAAGTTGTATTCCCTCTAACATAGAGTATCATTTTTTTTATTGAAAGAATCCTCCATTTTTATCAATCTTGTGTGCCCACCTTGTTTCCAACAAGTGGTATCAGAGCCTAGTTTTTTGAGAGGATCAATCTTGAGGGAGATGGCCAACGATGGTGTGCATATTCAAGTTCCCAAGCTTACTAAGGAGAACTATGGGAATTGGTGTATCCAAATGAAGTCCTTATTTGGCTCACAAGATCTATGGGAAATTGTTCAAGATGGCTACACCGAGCCTACAGCAGAGCAAGAAGGAGGGTACAATCAAGCACAAAAAGATACTTTAAGGGGCTTAAGAAGAAGAGACAAAAAAGCTTTGTTCCAATTATATCAAGCTTTAGATGAGGTGAAATTTGAGAGAATTGCTGAAGCAACCTCTGCAAATCAAGCTTGGGATACTCTCTCTACTATCTTTAAAGGAGAAGAAAAGGTGAAGCGAATCCAGCTTCAACAATTGCGAGGAGAATTTGAAGTCACCACCATGAAGGAGACGGAAAATATATTTGACTACTTCTCTCGGATATTGGTTATTGTAAACCAATTGAAGAGAAATGGAGAGAAGGTAGAAGATGTTCGAGTGGTGGAGAAGATACTTCGGTCTTTAACACCGAGGTTTGCATGTTGTTGTCGCCATTGAAGAAGCTAATGATGTTGATACACTCTCCATCAATGCGTTGATGGGCAAACTTCAAATTCATGAACAAAAGATGCAAAAAAAAAATGATGCACATAATACAGAGCAAATACTTCAATCCAAGGTGGAGGCAAAAGATCAAAAAGAGAAAGATCAAGGGCTTCAATTGGCATATAGTAACAAAAGAGATGACGACAACAACTATCATGGTGGCCGTGGTGGTAGAAGCAACTACCGTGGTCGTGGTCGAAGCCATGGCCGTGGTCAAAGAAGCTATAATGATGGAGGAGGCCAAAGCTCAAATTTCAACAATGAAAGAGGTGGCAGAAGAGGTGGACGTGGACGAGGTAGAAGATCAATTGGAGGTCGTAACCAATCAAGATCCAATGTTCAATGCTATAATTGTCAAAAATATGGACACTATAGCTATGAGTGTTGGAACAATAAGCAAGGCAACAACATTGAATCCAACAACCAAGAAAGAGAACCGACACTTCTTTTGTCATGCCAAGAAGATGGAGGCTTGAAGAATATATGGTTTCTTGACTCAGGAGCCTCAAACCATATGTGTGGAAGAAAAGAGCTATTTGTGGAATTGCAAGAAGGGGAGTTTTGTGATGTGAAGTTTGGGGATCTCTCCAAAGCTCCTATCAAAGGAAGAGGTAAAATCATGATTTGGCAAAAGAATGGTAAACCTGATTTTATTTCCAATGTTTATTATGTGCCAAGTTTGAAGAGTAATATTTTAAGTATTGGCCAACTGTTAGAGAAGGGTTATGCAATTCATATGGAAGGATTATCTCTAACTCTAAAAGATTGGAATGGAAAGCTGATTACTCGTGTCCAGATGACGAAGAACAGGATGTTTCCTCTTATCTTAAAGACGGAAGCACAAAATTGCTTGCAAGTGGATATCAAGGACCCTTCTTGGCTTTGGCATCTCAGGTTTGGACATTTAAATTTTGGAAGTTTGAAATTACTATCTAATAAGGGAATGGTGAAAGGTCTTCCACACATAAATTATCCAAATGAAGTTTGTGAGAAGTGCACACTAGCTAAGCATGCAAGAGCTCCCTTGAAAAGTAGAAAATCTTGGAAAGCAACAAGACCATTACAACTAGTGCATACTGATATATGTGGACCTCTTCCAGAATCTTGTGGTGGCAACAAATATTTTATAACATTTGTTGACGACTTTAGTAGAAAGTTGTGGGTTTATTTTCTTAAAGAAAAGTCGGCTGCACTCTTTATGTTTAAATATTTCAAATCTTTAGTTAAAAAAGAATGTAACAATAAAGTGCAGATTTTGAGATCCGATAGAGGCGGAGAATATATGTCAAATGCTTTTAGAAGCTATTGTGATGAAGAAGGAGTTCGATATCAATTAACCGCTCCGTACTCTCCACAACAAAATGGAGTGGCCGAGAGGAAGAACCGAACCATTCTTGACATGACTAGAAGCATGTTGAAAGAGAAGAACCTTTCCAAGCATTTTTGGGCTGAAGGGGTGGCATGTGCAGCATATCTTATCAACCGAAGCCCAACAAAAGTCATCAAAGGTATGACACCAGAAGAAGCTTGGAGTGGCTACAAACCAGGAGTAAGCCATATGAAGATTTTTGGGTGTATTGCCTATGCCCAAGTACCACAAGAGAAGAGGAAGAAGCTTGATGATCGAAGCCAAAAATGCATCTTCATAGGATATAGTGAGCAATCCAAAGCCTACAAATTATATAATCCAATGACAAATAAGGTCATCATCAGTCGGGATGTGATTTTCAATGAAGATGGAGTATGGGATTGGAATGGCAAAGATTCTCATATCAAATATATAACACCTTACAATGAAGCTGAGGAGAATACAAATGAGGAAGCTACTCAATCAATCTTGTCACCAGCAAGATCATCTTCATCACCACAAGTTACACCGACTTCCTCAAGAAGTTCTATAAGCCCTGAAGAGTCAACAAGAAAGTTTAGAAGTATTAGTGATCTTTATGATGAAACAGAAGAAGTTGAACAAGTTGATTTATATTGTTTATTTGCTGATATTGAACCTCTAACATTTGATGAAGCTATGCAGAAAGTTGAATGGAGAAAAGCAATGAAGGAGGAGATTCTTGCCATAGAAAAGAATAATACTTGGGAGTTGACTTCACTTCCAAAAGGACAAAAGGCGATAGGCGTCAAATGGGTGTATAAAGTGAAGCGCACTGCTAATGGAGAGGTAGAAAAATACAAAGCTCGTTTGGTTGCCAAAGGCTACAAGCAAAAGAAAGGGCTCGATTATGATGAAGTTTTCGCGCTTGTAGCCCATTTTGATTCAATAAAGCTCATTTTCTCACTTGCATCTCATCACAAGTGGAAAATATATCAAATGGATGTAAAGTCAGCATTTCTCAATGGCTACCTTGAAGAAGAAGTCTATATTGAGCAACCTGAGGGCTATATCCATAAAGGCATGGAAGATAAAGTGTACAAGTTACACAAAGCTTTGTATGGATTAAAGCAAGCACCGAGAGCTTGGAATGCTCGAATTGATTACTATCTTCAAGATTGTGGTTTCAACAAATGCTCCTATGAACATGCTATTTATGTAAAGAAAAAAGGGGATGACATTTTAATTATATGTCTATATGTGGATGACTTACTTGTGACAGGTAATTGCATGGAAATGATATATGGGTTCAAAGCAACCATGAGCAAGGAGTTCGAAATGACAGGAGGAGACTTGATGTCTTATTTTCTTGGCGTTGAAGTAAGGCAAAGTGAAGATGACATCTTTATTTCTCAAGAAAGTTATGCTAGAAACATTCTACAAAAATTTAAAATGGAGTGCTGCAAAGAAGTAAACACCCCAGTTGCTTATGGAGCCAAGCTTAGTAAAGAAGGAGAAGGAAAGGAGGTGAACTCATCTCTCTTCAAAAGCCTTGTTGGAAGTCTTCGTTATCTTACTATAAGCCGACCTGATATTGTCTATGGAGTTGGTTTGATTAATTAGTAGATATATGGAACATCCAAAGGAGTCACACTGGATGGCAGCAAAAAGGATTCTAAAATACCTCAAAGGAACTCTTGATCATGGTATGTTTTATACTCATTTCAATGATGCAAGTTTAATTGGTTTTTCTGATAGTGATTGGGGAGGAGATCTTGATGAACGAAAAAGCACTTCTGGTTATATCTTTTATTTTGGTGCTAATGCTTTTTCTTGGAGCTCAAAGAAACAATCCATTGTTGCATTATCTACATGTAAGGCAGAGTATGTTGCAGCAGCATCATGTGCTTGTGAGGCCATATGGTTGCGCAACTTATTGAAAGAATTGAGTCATTCACAAAAGGAGCATGTGAAGATATATGTTGACAATAAGTCTGCTATTGAACTAGCTAAGAATCCAGTTCAACATGGAAGAAGCAAACACATTGACACAAGATTTCATTTTCTTCGTGATCAAGTTAAGAAAGGTATTGTGAAGGTTATGTACTGTAAATCAAATGAGCAAATTGCTGATATATTTACAAAATCACTCAAAAGTGAAGATTTTCAAAAGCTAAGAAAAATGCTTGGAGTCATGGCACCAAGAAAAAACAAGTTTACGGGAGGAAATGTTGGAATATTAAACTTGTTTTAATGCACTCTTGAAAGACTAAAGGCTTCATTGGAGAAAGGAAGAGTCACTCTTGAAAAGATCAAAGGCTTCATGGGAGAAAGGAAGAGTCACTCTTGAAAAGATCAAAGGCTTCATGGGAGAAAGGAAGAGTCACTCTTGAAAAGACCAAAAGCTTCATGGGAGAAAGGAAGAGTCATTTTAAAATGATAAGATGGTTCAGAAATTTAAAATTGACTCTTAGTATTTTGTAATTGACTCTTAATTTTCTGCAAATGTCTTTTAGTTTTTCTATGCATGTATTAACTAGTGATATATGAAAGGACATCTAGATGATTATAAATATGGGAGGTGTTTGCCCATGAAATGTAGAAGTAGAAGAAGTAGAAGAAGATGATGATGATGTTGAAAATAGAGAGAGACCCAAAAGTTGTATTCTCTCTAATATAGAGTATCATTTTTTTTATTGAAAGAATTCTCCATTTTTATCAATCTTGTGTGCCCACCTTGTTTCCAACAGTTTTATCAATATTTTTCCCTCTTTTGATAGGATATTATTATGAAGCAATGACCTTTTCTTCCCCTCTGGAGGTCGGATTGAATCAAGAATTGTCATCATGGACCTGAGGAATATTTTGTTATTGTTAGGCTTACATAAGAACGGGTCTTTTAAGAGCTGGCAGAATGCACTCTAAATACGATTTCCTGATTTATGAATTTTTCTTTGTGCTTATATTAAATATTACCGGTTACATGTATATCTTAATGCCATTGTTAGCTTTTTTTTTTTTACGTATTATAATCTTTAGCTGCTGAGGCTAAGATAATGTGGTTGAGAGGTCCAACATCAGGCTTTGATGAACTCTCCTTTGCGTCTTTCAATGTCATAACTCCTCCAAATCACTCTAGGCTGAGCTACGGAAACGTCCTGATTCCTTGGCCTAAATTCTGCATTCTCCCTTATCCCATTCTACAAGATATCATTACATTCAATATCTGAAATGAACTAGGCTGTTAGCTTTCTCTGACTACACCTCAATCTGCACAATCCATCAGTTGACTACATCAAATTTGTGTTAGCTCAGCACCCTAATCTCAGCTCGCTACCAATACCGGTGGAGGCACGTCAAATCCTAAAGAATTCCTCATTTCCTGCCATTTGTGTTTCGACCATTGTAAAAATCATGAAATTGGCGCTCAAGCCATTGTCACGGTCTCAAATGATGATACCAAGTAAATTTCAGACCTCCATAAGATAGATGAGAATTCATTAGCCTCCTACACAAACATTGGGAATGGCCCGTCTTTTTCTATTACAAAAAATTAAAAAAGGTACTTGATACTTTACCTCCTGATAAGCATCTAGTTCCACAAACAAGTATGCATAAGAACAACCTTCCCTACCATTAAAGGGTCTCTTGAACCTTCTATAACAGCACATGCATCCAAAGGGCCATAGAAACACAAAAGTCTTATTGGCCTACATGACCAGATGTTCAGATAAGCATTACCCACGAAAGACCAATCTATCATAGTCCCACAACAAACTCATTCAAAAAAATGTGCTAGTGATAGTTGAAGGGATAAAAACTAGATGTCATTAATGTAAAGGGACCAGCAGCTGGTAGCTCAGTTAGTTGGCACCTACCTCTCCAGGCTTCAGTACAAACCTGAGTGGTGGTGAATAACCACAATATTCTCAATACATAGACCATATAAGTGCCAAAAGAATATATAATCTAGATGGACTGTTGGAAATTTAAATCTCAGGCTTAAATAGAATATCAATTCCAACAATATTACAAGGATGTATCGACTGCCAACTATGAGTTAGTCCTATCCCAGGCCAAAAATGGACAGCAGTCTGCACCATTACTAAGCAAAGTATTAAAAATACAATGCAGTTAAAATGCCATACACACAACTCATAGTGAGAATGAGGTCTGAACACTCATTCACCAGAACCACCATTGAAAAATGTTCAAGCGTCCTGAAACAATATGAGGAGGTCACCTCATAGTGAGAATGAGGCTTTGATGAACTCTCCTCAGCGGTGTTCCTGTTCTCTACTCTCAACAGCATCTATACAACTACCCATTCTTTTGATGAACTCTTCAACCTTATCCATTACCATATCTTCCTTCTTCACCATGCTTCCATTCTAAAACATAATGTTATGCTGACATGGTATATAAGGACAATACAGTGAATAAAAAGAAGGGAAATGTTATCACTAGCATGTCCTTGCTTTTTAACATCTCCAATCTTATGCAACTTCTGCCATGCACCAGTTTACACATCCTCGCATAGTTCAGTGAGTAGCTTTCAAAATTTTAAATAGGTACAAACACAACAGCTTATAGTACTTCAAGGTATGTTAGCTCTTGAGTTTTTTTGAAGGTATTCTATTCTCCATTGCAAGATTGTTACTGATTGTGATGGAGTTTCTTTTAACTTGTGAAATCATTATTTTACCAGTTTTTGGATTCATATGTTGAAAATGTCCTTTTACTACCAATCATTTCCTTAATTTTGACATGTAATAGTACGATAATTTACTGAATAAAAAAAGGAAATTTTTATCACTAACATATCCTTGCAACAAACAGCTGTTGTACATCACCAACGATGCCGATTGATAAGAGTTGGATACATAAGAAACAAAATTATCCAGAATATGATGCCGGTATTAAGAAGTTCATAGAAAAGGCAAGGCTTCATGTTAATGAAGAAGGGAAGATACGTTGTCCTTGTGTGCGGTGTTATAATGGCAAATGGCATAAGCCTGATTTAGTTAAATTACACTGTATGTTAAAGGGTTTCTCGAAGACGTATCAGACGTGGTATTTTCATGGAGAACAGTTTGGAAGCAATGTCTCAGATGAAAATGAGAATGAAGATGATGACCCAGAAAAGAAACAAGATGAGATGGTCGAAGCATTGCAGGACATTGCTGGCCCAAGTGGTGCTCACACTGAGGTTGGCAATGATGATGACAATCCGATGATGTCTGACCATGGAAGGACCGATCACAGTAAGAAATTGGATGATCTTTTCAATGAGGTGGAATCCGAGCTTTATCCTGGATGTGAAAAGTTTTCTTCTTTGACATTCTTAGTGAAGTTAATGCACATTAAGGTCCTCAATCGATGGACAAATAAGTCTTTCAATATGTTGCTTGAACTATTAAAAGAGGCATTTCCGAATGGTACTAGAATACCATCTTCGCACTATGAGGCCAAAAAGAAGATGAATGAGTTGGGTTTAGGCTACGAGAACATACATGTATGCAAGCATGATTGTGCTATCTTTTGGAAGGAGAATGCCTATTTAGAAAAATGTCTGGTATGCAACGAGCCTAGGTACCAAGTGGTTAAAGACAAAGGTAAGAAGATACCTTATAAAGTTATGCGGTATTTTCCACTCACACCTCGTTTGAAACGTCTATATGCCTCAAGATATACAGCTGAAGATATGAGATGGCACTATGATAAGCGATCGATCACAGATGGGGTGTTACGACATCCAGCAGATGGAGAAGCATGGAAAGATTTTGATCAAAAGTATCCTAATTTTGCCAGTGAACCAAGAAATGTAAGGTTAGGTCTTGCTTCAGACGGATTCAATCCATTTGGGAACATGAGTAATGCATACAGTTTGTGGCCCATCATTTTAGTACCTTATAACTTGCCTCCATGGAAATATATGAAAGAGACATTCTTTATGATGTCGTTGCTTATCCCCAGTCCTAAATCTCCAGAAAGGGATATGGATATATTTTTAAGGCCAATAGTGGATGAACTTAAACATTTATGGACCGAAGGTGTTGATGTATATGATGCATCTACCAAAGAGAGTTTTCGGATGCACGTAGCTGTTTTATGGACTATAAATGATTTTCCAGCATACTCGTTATTATCTGGTTGGAGCACAAAGGGTTATAAGGCATGTCCAGTTTGTAATGAGCAAACCTCATCCAAAAAGCTGAAAGACAAGATTTGCTATATGGGACATCGCCGTTACTTGCCTATTTATCATAAGTGGCGAAATAGTAGACTCCATGATGGAAGTAGAAAGCATGGAGTCAAACCAAAAATGTTGACCGGAGAAGAAATTTTAATGCAATTAGAACACATAGCTGCTGAACAGTCCGAAAAGCATCCAAACAATAAACATCAAAAGCGAAAGCGTGCACCAAATGAGTTGAATTGGTATAAGAAGAGCATTTTCTTCGAGTTGGAGTATTGGTCATCATTAAAATTGAGACATAACTTAGATATAATGCATATTGAGAAGAATATTTGTGACAATGTCGTGGGAACTTTATTAAGCATCGAAGGTAAGACAAAAGACACATATAAAGCAAGAGAGGACCTGGCTTCAATGGGGATCCGAAGGGAGTTGTGGTTACAAACTCAAGGTAATAGAGTTTATAAGCCTCCTGCATCTTACACCTTAATATTAGATGAAAGAAGACAATTATGTAAGTGGCTAAAATCTGTGAAGGTGCCCGATGGATATTCTTCCAATATTTCAAGGTGCGTAAATGAAGGTGATGGAAAGATATCCGGCTTGAAGACACATGATTGTCATGTACTACTTCAAAGATTGTTACCTATTGGCATTCAACCATTCTTGCAGAAACATGAGAGTAGTACTTTAATCGAGCTTTCTAATTTCTTCCAACAACTTTGTTCAAGGACATTGTATGTTAGGGATTTGGAGTTGTTACAAGAGCAGATTGTGGTGATCTTATGTAAGCTTGAACGAATTTTTCCACCAGCATTTTTTGACGTTATGGTGCACTTATCAATTCATTTGCCTTACGAGGCCTTACTTGCCGGACCTGTTCAAAGTAGATGGATGTATCCTTTTGAAAGGGCACTTGGTACGTATAAACAATACGTACGTAATAAGGCTCGTCCGGAAGGTTCAATTGCAAAAGCTTATATTGTCAATGAGTCTCTAACATTTTGTTCAATGTATCTTCGAGGCATAGAAACAAAATTCAATCGTCCGGAACAAAATTTTGATTCGGATAGCCATTTGGACAAGCAATTAAATATATTTGCAACTCGTTGGCGGCCTCTTGAAAAAGGAAGAATGGTGCATTTAGATGATAAAACATTAAAACAAGTACATTGGTACCTCATCAATAATTGTCCAGAGGTGCAACCATTTCTCAAGTAATTATACTTGTAAAATTATTTCTTCATATCATGCAATTTTCTATAGTGCTCATTAGCGTAATGTTCTCTATAGCCAATACATTGATTAGCTAAATCCAACTAGACCGGAACAACTGGACCAATTACAAAAGGAAAGATTTTTGGAGTGGTTTAAAAATGAAGTAAGCCAGTACATTCATTTATATTGTCAATTAATATATCATATGTCTTTATTTCAAATGACATTGATGTTTGGTTTATCCAGATGTTAAATAAGCATTTTGCTGGGGCATCTGAAACTACTGATGAGCTTTATTCATTGGCTATTGGTCCCGATAGTCGTGTGTTCTCGTATACTGGCTGTGTGGTGAACGGCGTTAAATTTATCACTGTTACTCGGGATGTCGGCCATAAAACACAGAATAGTGGCATTTGTGTTCCCTCTACTCATCTAGGAGAAGAAATTAACTTTTATGGTATATTATTAGAGGTCCTTGAATTTCATTTTGTTAAAGGTTGTAAGGCGATAATGTTCAAGTGCAAATGGTTTGAAACTGAACCAAAGCACAGGAGAATGCAACAACATTATAATATTACAAGTATAAATATTAGTTCAGAATGGTACAAACATGAGCCATTCATTTTAGCATCACAAGCTGAAAAGGTTTTCTACTTGGATGATTTGAAGAACAATGCTAATTGGAAAGTGGTATACAAGGTTAGTCATCATCATTTGTGGGATATTCCAAAAAAGGATGATGATGTTCAGGAAGAAGTATATCAAGAAGATGATTCAGCAGCCCTTCAATTCACATGTGAGCAACCTAACATGGACTTAATAGCATCTCGGCGTACGGACACTGATGCTGAAATAGTTGCAATTCAAGAAAACATTAGAGGTCAAAGTGATATCGGTCAAGATGACTTTATATGCGAAGATGTTGAGGAGGATGACACACTAGCTGATTATGACAGTGAGGGATCTATACATAGTTCTGATATGGAGGATGATGAAGAAAATGAGCATATTAGTGATGACAGTGATTAATTTGGTAGCATTCATTTTTTTTAAAACTTATTATAACTATATGTTCTTATACTTTCTTATTTGTTAATTCTAGTTTGTATGTTTGTTTGCAGATGTCTTCGAGAGATACTCCTACTAGATCGAGGCGAGATGATTATCCTAACATTCCAGCTCTGACAGAGGGGTCATCTGTCGGCGCATCATGTCATAACTCTACTTTAAACTTATATTATTTGGCTATATTTCTTTATGTTATTTTGCACTAATTTAGTTCATTATGTTTTGCAGCTACATCATCGAAGAAGAAGGGCCGAGGTCCTGCTCGCGGTTACAAGTCCGCACATCTGATTGATACGCATCGTGGATAGAAGTTGCCTATTCTTCTGCCACCTGAGGTTGGACGACCATTAGGAGAGTTTCGCTCTGAGTTTTTGACCGAGATAGGAGTGGTTGTACGTGACATGGCACCACTTGCGGTCAGAAAGTGGAGTGAGATCACTGATGCACAAAAAGCATCTATGATCGATCGACTTCAGATCAGTATAATTGTATTAGATTACTTTAGATTACGTTTAATGTACTTAATATACCTTATAACTTTTATAATATATATATATATATATATATATATATATATATATACTTGCAGGAGAAGTTTGATCTTGATATGAATTTAGATCATATTAAAAAAGGTATTGAGTTTCAAATGAATAAATTTTATCGAGAATTTAGATATCGGCTTCATATCCACTTCATTAGTCACGGTGGGGACACAAGTGTGAGCTTAGCAAAACAAAATAAGCCATCTCGTGTCTCGCAGAGTGACTGGGACTTTCTATGTGATTACTTTTATTCAGATGAGTATAAGGTAAATACATCCATACAAATATTTTAATAGTTTATATTTTTTATAAACTCATGTAACCATTTTCATTAATTCTTTGATATAGAAAAAATCAGAAACAAATAAATCTAATCGGGAATTGCAGCCATATGCTGCTCTCACTGGATCGAAGTCTATACCGGCTCACTCTTATGATATGGTAAGGAATACTGTGAACCTAGTGCTTTTATATTTATGTATTTTGTGGTCTGATATTGTTGTAGTGTTATAAATCTAGTGTAGTCATTTCTCACTCTCTTCTTCCTAGTTTTACCATGCATCCATTTCAATGTAGTCATTTCCATGACAATCCAACAGATAAATATGTAGGCTTTATTATTATTATTGTAATAATAATAATAATAATAATAATAATAATAATAACCCACATTCCTTCGTATCTTTTCATCTAGACACTGTGCAAGTCTGCATAAAACTCAAAGATGCACTTTTAAGGTGTGGTGCCATAGAAACCTAGTACAAGATTAATCACAGTCAGAACCTTGTGTTTGGTCGAGTGAAGTGTACATGGATAAATCAAATTTCTATAATACTAAACTTCTTGCAGCACCTATTTAATGGATCTCACCAACACAATAATTTGGCAACCAAGCTTCTTTGACTGTTATATTGGTTCACCATTCTGGTGGTGAAGGAATCTAGGTTCGGTCCTATAAGTTGGTTGGAAAAACAAGGACTTCATATAAGATGCAACTTCCTAATTGAAAAGAAAAGGAACTTGGAGCATTAGCTTTGGAATGCAGATCGGAGCCATTAAAGGATGATTTGAGAAGTGTTTGAATCCATGGTGAAGTAGGAAATTATGCATAAATTGGAGTTCTGAATGATTACACCCATTCTGGAAATATCAGCAATGCATTTGACAGCCACAATTCACAAATGACATGCTTGCTGAGCTGCAACACAATGGTAGATCTTTCACTTGCAAGTTTGATGGTCAAAGAGCGACAACAAATATGAAACAAATTGCTTAAACCTAGTTTAGGAAGATAATTTTAAGAGTTGCTGTTGATTACTTTGGGAACAAGGTGAACTAGGTTTGCATAGATCTTCAGAACATAATATGACAAACAACGCCAAGGAACATATAACTAAAACAATACTTGCAAATAAATGTTACATGGCAATGTAGCAGAAAAGCCTTTTTAACTTGAAGATGACAGAGCATGATAATGCGTGCATGAGTAAGATGGATGGCTGTGATATTAAAACTAATGTCTGAAAAATCCATAAGATGATGAATGCACCCACCTTTGGTTGCTACTCCTATTTCGGCTGAATAAAGAGAGTAGGAAAACAGCTGAGACAAACAATGCATTAGAAAAGATATATGTCATACATACTCATCCTGGAAGATGGTTGAGTGTCCCATCATTCCAGCAGAAATCCATTGAGATTGTCCTTTATATTGAGAGAATATTTACATTGGAGGATGAAAGTGAAATTAACAGGTCCGTGCCGGTAGCATAACTCATTCTGTACACCAATTTTCAGAAAGACCATAACTCAAGGAAGAGTGGGTTGATTAAAATGAAAGGCTTTCTTTCTGCTCTCTCCTCTGAATCCACAGGAGAAACATGACATTATTTCAATAGGCTTGTTAAGTGACTCTAGTAGGAGGGCGTAGGCTGATAAACTCCGTGTTGATGGTGATGCAGTTGCCTTGTTTGGCATAGTGAATAACCAGAGAAGTCGAATTTCAAAAGGAAAATAGAATGGGTAGAAGATATAAACATATTTTTATAACGGCCCTACTCAAATAGATGATTCATCTCTTTTCCTGCGCATTCGGGCTCCCCAAGATAGGTTCTCCTCTGCATCCTTGTTCATGATCCTTCTCCTTAACTCTGCAACCTGATCTTGCCAACGGTTTCTCCAACCAGATCTCTCATCCAATTCCTAATCAGAAACCAACAACAACAACTCAGCACACAGACAACTATGCACATCAAGAAAAAAGAAATGGTGAAGAGAAAAACCTATTTGATTAACATAGTGATAAAGGATAAGCTGGTTAATTTTCTTCAATATCAACAACAAAAGAAATTGTTAAATTAACAATAGAGCAACAAAAACACAAGAAGAAAACAAATGTCCTAGATAAGGCAATATCAGTACAATAGATCAAAACATTTAAAATCTCTAAATGTCAAAGTGAATGTTGTTGGACTCAGAGAGACAAAGCATATTAGATGGAGGGCAAGCACTAATAATAGAGTAATGGGCAACTAAATGAAATGGTAGAGCCACATAGTACCCATACGGTAACAGGAACGGAGTTCCATCAAAGAATAGGATGGAAAAGAAAAGAATCAAATGAAACTATGTTGTCCGAGGATCTGAGAATGTTTTCATTAATAGCTTTATGATTATGTCAAGATACCATGCAAAAGTAGAATAAAAGCTTGAAACCAAACTAATCCTTAAATGATCAGTTAAGGAAGCAAAACTCGTGAAATACACAAAAAATAAAGATACTCGGCAACAAAGAACTCTTCCATTTGGTTTAACTAAATCCACTTCAATTTGTATACTGTAAGGGATATTATCTGTCATTGCAATGAGAAATAATAATCCTGCATTCCTTGCTCCTTGTTTCCCTTTAAGATGTTCTGTAAAATTCATAGAGGAGACATGTTCAGCTACTAGATGCCAGTTGATGGATGAGAGAGAATTTGGGACATTTCCTAGGATGAGCCATTGTGTTACCCCTAAAACTTGAGTAATGTCAAATAGCAGTGACATTAATGGAGCATCATCCTACTTGAAGCTTTGCGGTTATGACATTCTAGTTTATGTAATTTTATGCATATGTATGTATTGGGTTGTTTCAGCTCCTGGTTTTCCTATCCTTTAACCGAAACATTAATTCTATTGGGTTTGTAAAAATTGGAAGGAATCAATCCAATCTTATTAGTAATCATGTGCACCCCTAGTTGAAATGTTCTAATGTTTAACTTACAACTGTCTAGGTTTTTTCTTGAATTATCAAATTATAAAATAATATTACAAGATATTTTAAGCTCTCTCCATGCGTAACTCTGGGTTGTTAGATCGGCTTAGTAATCTCCATTGATACATTGATAATTGTATTAGATTATTGTCTTAAATTATTGTTTTAAATTATTATTGTTTCTTTTCAGAGAGATCCTGTTACGGGAGAGGATCCATCAAGACTTCATCTGTGGAATACTCTTCATTTTGATAAAAAGAAGAATCAATGGATAAATGAAAAAGCTGAAGAAACCCATGTAAGTTTTATCAATTAAAAATACAATATTATTGAATGTAATGTTTTATACTAAACATATTGAATTTGTTTTCTTTTCATTGCAGGCACAGCTAATAGAGCGACTTTCCTCACAGGACTCTACAGTAGAACCAATCAATGAGGATGCCATTTTGGATGAGGTTTTAGGCTCTAGATCTGGTTATAAAAAAGGATGGGGTCCATTACCGAAGGGTACATCGAGAATTAGAGGTAGTTCTTCATCTTCTAAAACTCACAATTAAAGGGTGAATTACATGAGTGCCGAGAGCTCATCGCTCAGCAAGAGAATAAGCTTGCTCAACAAGAAGATAAGCTAGCTCGGCAAGAGGATAAACTCACTCAGCAAGAGAAGACTATCCAGGATCTAAAGGCGACGACTGCTGAGCTCACTGCTTTCATGCGACAGTTAGTGCTTGGATATCATCCTAGTGGATCCCAGCAGACTTCACCTCCATAGTACATGTATTTTTTTTTAAACTATGTATTTTTTGAAACATTGTATATGATGATTTTATTGAAATGAATGAAAACTTTATTAATTTATTTTGTGAAACTTTTATATTAGAAAATTGTTTCTAGTATCGTTGCTTTAATATTATATTATTGTAATAGGTGCAATACAAAAAATATTAAAATAAAATTTTAATATTTTTTAAAATTTAAATAAAAACCTATTACGGCAACTTATTTTCGCCGTAATATCAATCTATTACGGTGAAAATAAGTTGCCGTAATAGGTTTTTATTTAAATTTTAAAAAATATTAAAAATCTATTACGGTGACTTATTTTCGCCGTAATATCAACCTATTACGGCGAAACTAAGTCGCCGTAATAAGATTTTAATTAAATTTTAATATTTAAATAAAAATCTATTACGGCGACTTATTTTTGCCGTAATAGATTGATATTACGGCGAAAATAAGTCACCGTAATAGGTTTTTAATATTTTTAAAATTTAAATAAAAACATATTACGACGACTTAGTTTCACCGTAATAGGTTGATATTATGGCGAAAATAAGTCGCCGTAATAGGTTATTACGACAAGATATTAATACGATGATTTGTAATGTATTACGATGAATTTTTTATCATCGTAATAATTTATTACGATGACTTTTGTACCTGTTGCGACGAATTAATTCGCCATAATAAGTCATTTTTTTTGTAGTGTGAAGTGATTGCTCCGCCGATGCCCGAGCCACTTGACCCCAGACACTCCGAGAATAGAGGAGAACCTGTCAAAAGCTTGTTGGCCTTCCCGTTGGGGGAGGATCCAACGAGGACAATCCGAATTAGAAAGATTTTTTTCTGCAGAAGCGAGGGATCAGCTACTCACTTTTTTGCGAACCAATGCGGACGTCTTTGCTTGGTCAGCCTCGGACATGCCGGGAGTGCTGCCTAAAGTAATCACCCATTAACTCAGCATTGATCCAAGGAGTCGGCCGGTTTGGCAAAAGAAGAGGAGTTTTGCTTCTAAGAGGCAAAGGGCCGTGGACGAAGAGGTCCGTAAACTGATCACAATGGGCCACATATGCAAGGCACATTACCGCTAGCTAATGTAGTTATCGTTTGCAAGGCCAATGGAAGCTGGAGGATGTGTGTTGATTTCACCGACCTCAACAAGGCATGCCCTAAGGACAGCTTCCTACTGCACAGGATCGATCAGTTGGTGGATGCCATAACGGGCCATGAAACCCTTAGCTTTATGGATGCCTTCTCAGGAGACAACCAGATAAGGATGGACCCGGCTAATGAGGAGGCCATTTCTTTTGTGACCAAGAAAGGCATCTATTGCTACAGGGTCATGCCCTTTAGGTTGAAGAATGTAGGAGCCACATACCAGAGGTTGATGAATAAGGTCTTCAAAGACCAAATCAGGCACAACATGGAGGTGTACGTGGATGACATGTTAACGGAAGGCACCCATGTCGATGATCATGTTGCTGACCTGTCAGAAATCTTTGACAACCTTCGCCGATACCAGATGAAGCTAAACCCATAGAAATGCGCCTTCGGAGCATAGCAAGCAAATTCCTGGGCTTTATGGTGACAAAGAGGGAAATCGAGGCTAACCCCAAGAAGATCAAGGTCATCATCGACATGAGACCGCCAAGTAACAAGAAGGAAGTGCAACGACTCACAGGAAGGATAGCAGCCTTGAGCCATTTTCTAGCGAGGTCAGCAGAAATGTGCCTACCCTTCTTCAAAGCCTTGCACAAAGTTGGCAGTTTCGAGTGGACGATGGAGTGTCAAGAAGCTTTCGAAGGTTTGAAGAAGTTCTTGTCCACTCTACCTTTGCTATCCAAGCCGAAGGGAGGAGAAGAATTTTTTCTCCACCTTGCTGCATCCCCTGAAGCGGTAAGCTTCGTCCGTGTCGATGCCGATAAGACGCAGAAGCCAGTCTATTACACAAGAAAAGTACTTTACGATGTAGAAGTCAGATATTCTAATACTAAAAAGATTATTTTTGCACTAATCATTTTTGCTCAGCGTCTCAGACCTTACTTCCAAGCACACCCGATTATGGTGGTCACAGACCAGCCACTCAGGGCAATTCTCTCTCGTCCTAACACATTTGGTCGATTGGCGAAGTGTACAGTCAAGCTAGGAGAATTCGACCTGTTGTTTTGACCCAGGTCGGCCATGAAGTCCTAGATTCTGGAGAATTTCCTAGTCGAGTGCACTTGAGTGGAGGAGCAGCTAGAGGAACCCTATGCAAACCCCTCAGACACTACAATCGAGGAAAGAGGGAAAGATTGGGTCCTTCATGTAGATGGAGCATCAAACTCTCAAGGAAGTAGGGCAGGCCTCATCCTAGCAAGTCCAGATGGCATGGTGACCGAGTTTGCCCTTCGTTTCCTCTTCTCGGCCATCAACAACCAGGCTGAGTATGAAGCTTTGTTGCCAAGAATGAGGCTGGTACGGGAGCTCGGGGTAAAATGCCTTAAAGTCTTCACCGATTCCTAGCTCGTCTCTGATCAAATTAAGGGAGAATATGAGGCTCGAGATCCAACTATGTCTCGCTACTTAAGTATGGTGCAATCACAATCTCTCCTTTTACTCATTTTAATATCAGCTACATTCCCCGGAGGGAGAATGCCAGAGCCAATGCTTTGTTCCGGCTAGCCACTTTGGTAGACGGAACCATGGGGAGAACCTATGTGGAACATCTAAAAACCCCAAGTATCGACATGGCAGAAGAGTCCCTACTAATCAATCAAGATCCTTCCTAGATGGACACTTATGTCCACTACCTCACCAACGGTACCCTCTCAGTCAACCCCGCTGAAGCTAAACTATTCAAATGGCAAGCATCCATGTTCCTTGTACTCGATGGATAACTGTATCGAAGGTCCTTTTCTCACCCTCTCCTCAAGTGTGTTGGTCCTGGTGACGCTGATTACATCCTCCATGAGATTCATGAGGGTATTTGCGGAAACCACTTGGGGGGCAGAGCCCTATCACATAAGGCTCTATGCCAAGGCTATTACTGGCCTACCATGCGAGGGACACGGCCGAGCTGGTTCGAAAGTGCGATAGCTGCCAGTGGCACGCTAATGTCCAATGGCTGCCAACCTCCCAGCTGAGCCCCCTGTCGGCTCCATGGCCCTTCGTTCAGTGGAGAATGGACATTTTGGGGCCATTCCCTTCAGCCTCTGGTCAGCGAAAATTCCTGCTCGTTGCCATCGACCATTTCACTAAGTGGATGGAGGCCAAAGTGCTCACCAAAATCACTGAAGCCAAGGTAAGGACTTTCTTTTGGAAGTCCGTTATTTGTCAATTCGGGCTACCCCACACCCTTATCACCGACAATGGTCGACAATTTCACAATGCTCCCTTCCAGGAGTTTTGTGCCAAATTGGGCGTATGCCAGAGGTTCACTTCTATCGGTCATCCGCAATCAAATAGAGTGGCCGAAGCGACAAATCAGACCATCCTTCAAGGGCTTAGGACATGCCTGGATGATTTTAAAGGAAGATGGGTGGAGGAGCTTCCGAACATGCTGTGGGCGTATCATATGACACCGTGAATCCCTATGGAAGAAACTCCCTTTAGCCTTGTATTCGGATCGGATACCGTCATCACATTAGAGATTGGCATTCCTAGTCTTCGGGTACGATCATACGATGAGGAGAACAATTCAAGCCAGTTATGAGCCAACCTTGACCTCGTGGAGGAGGCCCGTGATCAAGTGTGACTCAAGATGGCAGCTTACCGCCAAAGAGTTGCGAAGTACTACAACAACCGAATTCGCCCCAGAATGTTTCTCCCTGGAGACGTGGTTCTCAGGCGAGCCGAGGTCTCCAAGCCCACAGAAGGAGGCAAACTGTCACCCAATTGGGAAGGATCCTATCGGGTTACTGATGCACTTCATCATGGAGCATACTGGATCGAAGGACTAGACGGAAAGCCACTCCCTCGCACCTGGAATGCAGACAATCTCCGTCGGTATTACCAGTAATGTATACTGACATCACAGACTTGAGCATTCTTGTCTATTGGAATGACATTTTCTTTTTTATTGACAAAAGCCTCCTCGAGCAATCTAACTTTTTTAGCTCAAGCCCGACTCCGCATCGCCGCTCAAGCCCGACTCTGCATCGGCGCTCAAGCCCGATTCTGCATCGGCGCTCAAGCCCGACTCCACGCTGGCACTCAAGCCCGGCTCCACGTCGGCACTCAAGCGTGAGGCTAAATCCGCGCTTAAAATTCAAGAAGTCATAGACTCCGATCTTGACTTCTTTCATGTCTTGACCTCGGTCCCAATGTCTACTTCGAGTCTTGACTTTGGTCTCAACTTCGACTTAAGTCTCCACTACAACCTAGCTCGCCTTGGCCACTACAGAAGCAAAGTACCAATAAATAACACAGCCAAATTTCAGAAGATATATTCAATGATTATAAAAGGTTTACAAAATTGCCAACTTCAGTCGGACTCCGTTACAAGGAGGAATAAAAACAAAAAGAGAAGGCATTCAGGGCTTGGTCGATGCTAGGTTATTGTTGAAGGAAGGATGTTCCGTTGGTGTTTCTTCCGTTGCCTCATCCGACTCCAAGTCATCGAGACCCTCGAGATTGTAGACTCTTCCCACTTTAGCCTTGCAATCTTGGAAGCCCAAGTTGTAGGCGTAGGCGGTGGCCTCGACCAGCTCTTCGCCAAATCTAGCGGACTACCGAAAGTTCTCTATAGCCTCGGTGGCCTTTTTCTCTGCTGCAGCCACCCTCTCTTCGGCAACTTTTGCAGCCGCCCTCATCTTGGCCACTTGCGCATCAGAGCAGCGGGCGATCTCTTCGGCATTCTTCGTCCGCTCCTTGGCTGCACTTTCTGGATGTTGGCGGAGTGTAGTATAGTCTGGTGCATTAATTGATCCAACTCCACCTTTTTATTCTTTTCCTCGGCTGCTCGGACATTATTTAACTCAAGGGCCACCCAGCGTTGGGCCTCCTCAAGTGCCTCCTCGGCCTTTTCCGCTTGAGCAAGACTCTCGGCTCGGACCGCCTCCAAGGCCTTCTCGGCCCTCTCTGCTCGGGCCTGCTCCTTGGCCCTCTCGGCTTGGGCAGCTTCCAGGGCCTTCTCGGCCTCCTCTGCTTGGGCCTGAGCTTGGTTGGCTTCTTCATTTGAATGGCCAAGAGTGGCCTCAGCCTGGTATAGGACATTCTTCATGGTGGCCAAGGAATTTACTGCCTACATAAGATAATTGCTGTTAGGGGGAGGCAGCAAGGAAACTCTTAACAAAGAAACTTAAGTGAAAAGGGAAACACTTACCCAAAGATGAGCCACGAAGGCATCGCAGAAGAAGGAGGAGGTCCCTTGGTTTTGAAGATCCCTTTGGAGCTTAGGTGTGCACACCCGCGCCATCATCCGCTCTGCCCAGCAACCATTGTGCTCAAGGATGGACTGGAAAGAGGTTATGGCGGCTTCATCCTCCTTCGCAGTTCTGAGAGGCACCAGAGCCGTAGGCATCACGTCGAGGGCTGATGGTACCCTTTCTTCCGTCATCACTGCCGCCCTAGAAGGCTCTTCGGCCGTTGGCTCTTCTGCTGATGGGGAAGCCTCTTAAGCCAATCCTGAGGCCGGTTTGGTCGCCCCCGCTTCTAGAATGACCGACGGTGGCGACGGCAAGACTTCAGCCCTTGGCTCCTCCGGGGGCGTGTCGGTGGTAAGGTCGATGATGTGCGCCTCCCGGTCCACTCGAGGCTTGCAAATGAGAGGTGTCGGGGATCGGGACGGAGTTGGTGATGGAGACCGAGGCCTCTTTGTTGACCCATTTATTGATTTTGATGATTAACAAAAGACATGAGTATATTCACTATGTTTTTGACAAATTTAATAAGTATTTTAGGGATTAAAATTGTTTAATCAGTCAAAGGTATAAGGAAATAAGTTTTGAATCAAAATTTAAAAGAAATTATAAAAGTTCAGAACTTAGAGTCAACACCCAAACAGTCAGGAGCCGACCCCAGGGCGTATCAGAACTTTTTTGGAATTTCAGCACGGTCCGGAGTCGACACCTATAGTTTCGGAGCCGACTCCAATCTAAGATACAAAAAAGTGTTTTCTGCATCAGTTTTTGGAGCCGATACCTGGAGATTGGGAGCCGACACCTGAAAATTCGGGAGCCGACACCTGAGTTTCTGGAGCCGACTCCAACCTGAGATACAAAGAACGTGTTTTTGTAGACATTGTTGGAGCCAACACCCTTGGATTTCGAAGCTGACTCCCGAAAGCACCGAGCCGACACTTAACTTTTTCAGAGTCGACTCCTCAACGAACTTTGTTACTATTTTTGGACACCCCAACTTGGAGCCGACTCCTGAAAAGTTGGAGCCGACTCCAACCTGTCAGGAATGGATTTTTTCAGATGTCAGATCAGCTCCAACGGTAATATTTTTTCTACCTAACTTCTAACGACTATTTCTTTTTATGTGTAGAAACATCCAAGCATCTCATAACGGCTATATTTTCTACCTAACCTTGGATTGAAGACTATAAAAAGGGGGATATCCATCCGTTTGAAAAGAGAGAGTGAAATACAAAAATATAGAGAAAAAGGAGAAAAATCAAAAAGGAAAAACTCTGAGCTTAAGTCCATCAATCCCAGAGAGTTCAAAGAGAAATCCAAAAGCATCTTAAGATCAAATCCAAGAGATTTCTAACATTTAAAGAGAGAGCAAAAAGCCCCAAAATCCTTAACTTCTTAACTATGATTTTCTATGAAGAATCTGAGGCATGATTCAATCTTTCAAGGAAGAAGAGGAAAAGAAGAAAAGCACACATCCAAATCGCTTCAAACAGGCTTTTCTTACCTTTATTTATTTTATTATATTTGCTTATTTGAGGAGCTGCTTTGTATTCAAAACTCTATTTCTCTTTATTGTTTGCTAATTCAATCGGGGATTGAATTAGTGAAGGTAGTATACTCGGTACAAGCTAAGGATAGCTTATGGTTGGGTTTTATGCTGGTGAGCCCAAAAAAACCAGCTAGGTCTGTTGTGATCCCAGGGAAAACAACAAGTTTGAGTTGTGAGCTTGTAAAACAACTCGACTGTAATTAAGTGGATTATAGTGTGGACCCAAGTGAAGCTTGGGAGTGGACATATGTGTTGGATATACCAAACCACTATAAAATCTTTGTGTTTGTCGTGCATATTATCTCTCTCTCTATCTCATTTATTTATGCTTAGCATTTATCTATTCATTGCACTCAACCACTTTCAAATCAGGCACATAGCTTTAAAGTATCAAAATTTTTTAAAAGAACCTAATTCATCCCCCTCTTAGGTTGCCATCTGGGCCAACAATTAGTATCAGAGCCTAGTACTCATCTTTTATTTGATTCAACGATCAAGAGTTAAAGATCCAAATGGTAGCTCAAGCTGGATCTTCATTTGTTGAAGGTCAATCCATAAATAGACCTCATTTATTTAATGGTTCAAATTATTCTTATTGGAAAGCTAGAACGAGGATTTTTATTCAAGTTTTAGATTATGAACTATGGAGTGTAATCACTAATGGACCTAGCACACCCACACACTTAGTAGATGGTTAAATAGTTCCTAAACCCGAAAGGGATTGGAATAAGAATGATAGGAAAATGGCTCACCTTAAGCAAAAGCCATGAATATTTTATATTGTGCTTTAGATGCTAATGAATTTAATAGAATTTCTACATGTATTTCCGTAAAAAGAAATTTGGGATAGACTAGAAGTTACCCATGAGGTACTAATCAAGTTAAAGAGTCTAAAATTAATATCTTAGTGCACAAATATGAATTGTTTAGTATAGAACAAAATGAAACTATCACATACATGTACACTAGATTTATTGATATTGTAAATGGTCTAAAATGTTTTGGTAAGACCTATACTAACTCTGAATTGGTTCGTAAAATTCTCAGGTCTCCTCCAAGATCATGGGAAGCGAAAGTAACTGCCATCCAAGAAGCCAAAGATTTAAATATATTGCCTTTGGAAGAGCTACTTGGATCATTGATGACTCATGAACTGACCATGAAGCAACATCAAGAGGAAGAGGTCAAAAGAAGAGAATGATTGCCCTTAAAGCTGCAGAAAAGGAAACAAGCAGCAGTGAGGAAGAAGAGGAAGATGATGAGACAGCTCTTCTTGCAAAGAAGTTCAAAAAGTTTATACAAAAGGAGACCTTTCCATAAGAAAAAGTTTGGAACAAAAATGGAAAGTAAAAAAGAAAAAGAGAAGGACAAGGATAAAGATAAAGACCCCCTTATATGTTATGAATGTAAGAAACCGGGGCACTTTAGATATGAATGTCCTCAATTGAAGAAAGCCTACAAAAAGAAGAAGAAGGATTATGTTACAACATGGAGCGATAGCAAAGAATCCTCTTCCGAGGAGGAACAAAAGGAAGCTGCAAACATTTGCTTTATGGCAAATGACGATGAGGTAAGTATCGAAACTCATGACTTTACCTTTGATGAATTGTTTGATGCATTTAACGAATTAGTTAGTGATTTTAAAGCCTTGAAAAAGAAAAGCAAATCTTTGAAAAATGATAATTTAAATCTTGTCAAAGAAAAGGATAATTTAACTCAGGAAGTTGAAGAACTGAAATCTGAAAATAAAAATTTGATAAAAGAAAAAGAATTGATATCAAGTGAAAACCTTAGCTTAAGAAAGAAGTTGATAAAAATAAAATTATAGTTGATAAATTTTATATAGTTCTGAAAAACTTAATTTGCTATTAAGTAATCAAAGAGCTATATTTGATAAAGCTGGATTAGGTTATAGGCCTAACAAGAAACAAAAGTTTGTTAAAAATTTTTTTATAAAGAAACAAGATAAAAATGATGTTTCATGTTATTGCTGTAACAAGAAAGGACATAAAGCTTATGAATGCAATTATAGAAATATTACTAAGAATTTAAGTGTTAAAAGAAAGAAAATATGGGTTCCGAAAAGAACAATCCTTATTGCTACTAACCACGAAGGACCCAAGAAAGCTTGGGTACCTAAACATAAGATTTCATCATCTTGCAGGAGTGTCTTGCAGCCAAAAGATCAAAACAAAAGTGGTTTCTTGATAGCGGCTGCTCAAGGCACATGATGGGTGACAAGGAGCAATTCATCACCCTTGAAGATAAAAGAGGAGGAGTTGTTACATTTGGAGACAATGGTAAAGGCCAAATTATGGGATTTGGTAAAATTCAAATAACTCACTCCACTTTTATAGAAAATATTTTATATGTAGATGGTTTAAAACATAACTTAACTAGCATTATCCAATTGTGTGATAAAGGTTTCAAAGTTTCATTTGAAGCTTCTATCTGCACTATTTCTAATCTCATTAACAATAACATTATATTTACTGGAAGTAGAAATGATAATGTATACTTAATTGATTTAGACAATCTGTCTACTAGTAATCATTGCTTAGTTGCTGATAATGCTAATGTTAATGAGATCAGATAGTTGTGGCATCGTAGATTAGGTCATGCAAGCACACACTTGATTTCAAATTAATTAGAATGGATTTAGTTAAAGGACTTCTAAAGTTAGATTTTAAAAATAACAGAATTTGTAATGCATGTCAATTTGGAAAACAAACTAGAAACTCTTTCAAATCTAAAAATATTGTTTCCACTTCTAGGCCACTAGAGCTACTTCATATGGACCTTTCTGGACCTACTAGAACCACTAGTTTAGGAGGAAAGAAATATGGTCTTGTGATAGTAGATGATTATTCTAGATTCACTTGGGTATTATTTTTAGCTCATAAGGATGAGACTTTTCATATATTCATGAAGTTCTTCAAGAAAATCACTAATGAGAAAAACAACATCATAGTGTCTCTTAGAAGTGATCATGGCACAGAATTTGAAAATCACTTATTTAAAAATTTTTGCATTGAACATGGCATTCATCATAATTTTTTTGCACCTAGAACACCACAACAAAACAAAGTCATAGAAAGAAAGAATAGGACTTTAGAGGACATGGCCCGTACCATTGTTGGCCCAGATGACAACCCAAGAGGGGGGGGGGGTGAATTGGGTTCTTTAAAAAATTAGCCTTTTTAAAATAGTTTGCTTGAGATTAATGAAGGCAAATGCAAGGTAACTATAAAGTGCAGTGAATAAGATAGAGATAGAGAAAGAGACAATAGAACACGGCAAACACAAAAGATTTTATAGTGGTTCGGTGTATCCAACACCTACGTCCACTCCCAAGATTCACTTGGGTCCACACTATAATCACCCTAGATTACAGCGAGTTGTTTTACAAGCTCACAACTCAAACTTGTTGTTTTTCCGGGCGCACAACGAACCCAGCTGGTTTTCAAGGGCTCACCAGCACAAAAACCCTAACCCAAGCTTAACCAAGCTTGAACCGAGGTAAGACTACCTCCACTAGTTCAATCCCCCAGATTGAACTAGATACAAACAAATGAAATATGTTTTTCAAATACAAAGCTCCTTAATGAGCAGATAATCAAATAAATAACAAGGTTTAGAAAAGCCTGATTTGTAGATGGTTGGCTTTTGAGCTTTTCTTCTTTTCTTCTTTTCTTCTTCTCCTTGCTGGATTGAATCAAGCCTCAGCTCCGATTCTTCACAGTTGAAGCAGTTGAGAAGAGTTGAAAAGCAAGAAACGAATCTCCTTTCTCCAAGTTGGGAAATCCACCAAGACTTTGATTTGAATGCTTTGGATTCCTCTTGAGCTTTTTGGAGTGGAGTGGATTTGAGCTAGAAGGTTTTCCTCTTAAGATTCAAGCTCTCGGATTTTTGAAATGGGATTTGTCTTTCCGATTTTCTCTTTGTTTTTCTTTTCTCTTTTTCGTTCTTTTTTGAACAATAGTCTTCCCTTTTTATAGATTTCTTTCAACCATTTTTGGAAGAAAACTATCCGTTGGAGTGTACCTTGTATCAAAATATATCCGTTAGAAATAAGGTAAAATAGAAATATTACCGTTAGAGCTGATCTGGCAACTTGATTTTTCGTTCCAGGTGGGTTGGAGTCGACTCTAACTTTTCTGGAGTCGGCTCTAGCTCGAGGCATTTTAAAACATATTTCTGGAGTCGTCTCTGACTTTTCTGGGGTCGACAAGAAACTTTTCCGGAGTCGACTCTAACTTACCCGGAGTCGACTCTAGGTTGGGGCCAGAAAAATCGACTTTCTGCTTCTTCTGTGAGAGTCGACTCTAACAGTCTCGGAGTCGACTCTAACGTCCGTGCCAGTTCCGGAGTCGGCTCTGTGATTCTCGGAGTCGACTCTAATGTCTGCAATTCTTACCTAGACATTAGATTCGATCCAGAACACTATGTAACTCCTGATTTTGATCATTCAATAGTCTTATAATCTGAAACACTAAATCAAAATCATTAGAGCCTCCAATAGTTATACTCAATAGTTTTGTTAATCATCAAAATCATCAATTGGGTCAACAATCTCCCCCTTTTTGATGATAACAAAAACTTTGAGTATATGCATTCAAAAATTCATTCAAACTAAAGATTATAGTCATTTTGAAACTTAAACATTTTAAATGAAGGATTTGATGCCAATATTCAAAGTAAACTTTTAAAATTGTGCATGAGTTCAATATAATCCATCAATTATGAATATTTAATCTTAATGTGCATAAAATTGCAATTGAGCTTTTTGTTAAGCTCCCCCTGCATTGAATAGCTCCCCCTATATATAAGCATCAAATTTTAACTGATTAACATTTCAAGTCATTTTGCATAAACAATTATTTCTCCCCCTTTCTTTCTTTCTTTATGCATATACAATCTTTCATTAAAATTTTCAAGTTTCTTTCTTTGCATATTTCAATGCATATTCAACCATCTCTCCCCTTTTTTGTTATCAGCAATAAGGAGAGTTTTAGATAAAGAAAGTTAATAAAACATAGGGATTCAAGCATCAATATTTGAAAATGTGAAATTGCATTTCATAAGCAAGAACCATTACATTAGTTGATTCATGTACATTCCAAAATGAAATACATTAGATATTCAAAAACTTCCTAAGTACAAACTATCAAAATCAAAATCAAGGTCAGATGTGTTTGAATACAATTTTCTTCAGATGACCTATGATTTCCATTACATCATCCTTTTGTGATTTCTTAAAGTTTTCAAGGCAAGCTTCGATTTGAGAGACTGCAAGGTCAATGTCCTTCTTCAATTGACCGTTGCATGAACATAAGATCCTGATCCATCAGCAATGCCTTCCATCCTTTCGAAGATTTTGTGAAGCTCAGCACCAAAGGATTCAACAGAATTGCTTAAGGTAAAGGAGATCATGTCCAGTCTCGAATTAAGTTCTTCCTTCAACTGATTAAAGTCTTCTTTTAATTGATTAATTTCTTGAGATCTCTGCTATCATACTCAGCAAGCAAAGCTCTTAACTGATCAAGTTGTTCATCAGAGAATCTCCCAGAATTTGTTATAGGCTGATGTGGAGGTGAGGGAATAGAACTAGGTCCGGCCTCTGAAGGTCCAGCTGAAGAAGGTCCCGCAATAGATGGATCAGGGACAGATGGTCCCTCAGTGGATGGTCCCGGGATGTCTTCTACTCTGGTTTCTCTGCTCTATCTCTTTCTGCTCTTTCCTCTCTTCCTCCTTTCATCCAAACACCATTAATTTCTTGAAGCCCATCCGATGAATAGTAGAATGCTATAATAATCAGTGTGTCTCAGTTTTCTTAAAGGTTCATTCTCCATAATGAGCACACCTTGGCTTCTAAAGATTAGTGTCAGAATCATACCGTATGGCAGTGTTGATCTTTCTTTGTAGCTGCCTCTGCCATGTATCCAATCATCATGCCAGCTAAATTGACTGGCCTTCCAGTAATTATGCAGTCCATCAACAGAACGTCTCGCTCCGAGACATACTCGAATCTACCAATTTTGGAAATAAGATTCTTCCACAGATATTATGTAGTAATCTGAGTTCTAGATTAATTGATTTGCAAGATTTCTTCAAACTCAGTCACATCTCTCCCTAGCATTCTTGTCAATGCTCCACTTCTATCCTCATGTTGATATTCCATTAAACCGATTGTGGGCATTTCCAATAAGTTTCCAAGAATCTCAGAGGTTATTGTCACTCTTGTTCCTCTTACTATACTTATTAATCCACCTTCTCCTCTGCTTAAACCATTGTAAAACTCTCTTACTAAGGCTGGATATGTGGGTATATCAAGTGAGCAATTTTTTCCCATCCCATTTCCTTCAAATTTCTTCCAATAGTGAACCTTCCGATTCAAAGAAATCAAAATTCACCTTTCTCCCAGTGGTAATGGTCTTACCGGCTAAATGATCAACCTTTGGGTGAAGATGGTGAAGGAGGGGAATCCTCTTGAGTGGCCGAAGAGGAAGAAGGCGAGGGTTGCCTCCGAACAGTGCGTCTCCTCGTTGGAACGGATGCTCCACCGACGAATCCGCGCCTCTTAGGTGCCATTGAGAAGATTGGAAGATTAATCAAGGGTTTTGAGTAGATTGGGGAAGTTGGAAAGGCTTTGGAGCTTTTTGGAGGTTTAGGAGACGATGGAATGATTGGGGGTCGACTCCGCCTTTTTATTTTTGACCTAGCTCGACTTAGAGTCGACTCCCGAAAACTGGGTGTCGGCTCCGAACCAGAAAATCTGTCAGCGCTCGTATTAGAGTCGGCTCCACAAAAGCCAGAGTCGGCTCTAATCACTTAGACAGAACATCAAAAACTCAGGTGTCGACTCCACAAACTGTCAGAGTCGACTCTAACAGTTTCAGAGATAAAAAATTAAGTTTCAAGGATTTGAAACTATTCAAATTAATCATCAAATTATAGATTAATGTTCCTTAGCAATTGGGGAAACAATGAATCAAGATCTAGATAGATTTCCTTATTGAAATATCAAGATTTTTCAAGAAAATGATGAAATCTAGATAGATGTCCTTAAGAGTTTCAGAAAACTATTCCAAAGGATCACAAACTCCTAATTCTCCTCTAAGATAACAAAATCTCTCTTCACTTAAGGGTTTTGTTAATATATCTGCAAGTTGTTCTTCAGTATTCACATAATCAAGACAAATTTCATTATTGGCTACATGTTCTCTTATAAAGTGATATCTTATTTCAATATGCTTTGTTCTTGAATGTTGAATTGGATTTTTAGTTAGATTTATTGCACTTGTATTATCACATCTTATAGGTGTCTTATCAAGTGTGATACCATAGTCTTCAAGTTGTCTCTTAATCCATAGGATTTGAGCACAGCAACTTCCAGCTGCAACATATTCTGCTTCCGCAGTAGATAATGCAACCGAATTTTGCTTTTTGCTAAACCATGAGATTAAGTTACTTCCTAAAAATTGGCATGCACCACTTGTGCTTTTTCTATCTAACTTGCATCCAGCATAATCAGAATCTGAGTATGCAATCAGATTTAATGTGGAGTCTCTAGAATACCATAAACCTACATTTTTTGTTCCACTTAAGTATCTTAGTATTCTTTTAACAGCTATTAAGTGTGATTCTTTAGGTTCTGATTGAAATCTAGCACATAACATACAGAAAACATAATATCTGGTCTACTTGCAGTTAAATAAAGAAGGGATCCGATTATACCTCGATAATACTTTTGATCAACCTTTTACCTTCTTCATCTTTGTCCAGCTTGCATGAAGGACTCATTGGTGTTCCGAGGGGTTTAATTGATTCCATACCAAATTTCTTTAGAATCTCTCTTGTGTACTTTGTTTGGTTGATAAAGATACCCTCTTTGCTTTGTTTGATTTGGAGTCCAAGGAAGAAATTGAGTTCTCCCATCATGCTCATCTCGAATTCTCCCTGCATTAACTTAGCAAATTCTTGACATAGAAGATCGTTAGTAGCACCAAAACAATGTCATCAACATATATTTGTACTACAAGTAAATCTTTATCTTTTCTTTTCAAAAATAATGTTTTATCAACATTTCCTCTTGTGAAATCATTTTCAATTAAAAATTTACTTAGTCTATCATACCAAGCTCTAGGTGCTTGTTTCAAACCATATAATGCCTTGTGCAATTTAAAAACGTGATTTGAAAATTCGTGATCTTCAAAACCTGGTGGTTGTTCTACATATACTTCTTCATTTATTAATCCATTTAAAAATGCGCTTTTAACATCCATTTGAAATAAATTAATGTTCATGTGACATGCAAATGCTAGTAATAGCCTAATGGCTTCTAATCTAGCTACAGGTGCAAAAGTTTCATCAAAATCAATACCTTCTTCTTGATTATATCCTTTTGCAACTAATCTAGCTTTGTTTCTAATTACTATGCCATTTTCATCTAGTTTATTTCTAAAAACCCATTTTGATCCTATACAGAATGATTTTTAGGTCTTTCCACTAATGTCCATACATTATTTCTGTAAATTGATTTAATTCTTCTTGCATGCTAACATCCAATTATTATCTTTTTCAGCTTCTTCAATAGTTTTAGGTTCAATTTGTGAACAAATGCAAAGTGATTACTAATATTTCTCATATATGATCTAGTTCTTATTCCTTGAGATGGATCACCTATAATCAATTCCTTGGGATGACTATAAGCATATCTCCAGTCTCTTGGAAGATCTATATCATTATGATTATATTGACATCATCGTCCTTATGTGAATCATTATCTTTAGCTTCTTGTTCATGATCTGAAGATACTTCAATATTAAGTTTTTCAAGATCTTTTTCAATTATGTTTGTATCTTCCTCATCATCAATCTTTTCAGAACTTGATGCTAAAGATTCATCAAAAACTACATGAATGGATTCTTCAACAATTAAGGTTTTCTTTGTTAAAGACTCTATAGCTTTACTAGTTGTTGAATAACCTAAAAATTCCTTCATCAGATTTAGCATCAAATTTTCCTAAGTTGTTTTTTACCATTATTATGAATAAAACATTTACATCCAAATGCATGAAAGTATTTAATTTGGTTTTCTTTCATTCCATAATTCATAAGGTGTTTTCTTTAAAATTGGTCTTATTAAGGCTCTATTTAAGATGTAACATGCTGTGTTAATAGCTTCCGCCCAAAAGTACTTTGGTAGTTACTTTCACATAGCATGGTACGGGCCATGTCTTCTAGAGTCCTATTTTTCCTTTCAACTACACCATTTTGTTGTGGAGTCCTAGGGCTGAAAAATTATGATTAATACCATTTTCATTGCAAAACTTTCAAATAAGTGATTTTCAAATTCAGTTCCATGATCACTTCTTAGAGACACTATGGTAGTGTTTTTCTCATTTGTGACTTTCTTGAAGAATTTCAGAATATCGAGAAAGTCTCATCTTTGTGAGCTAAAAACATTACCCAAGTAATCTAGAATAATCATCTACAATCACTAGACCATATTTCTTTCCTCCTAGACTTGTGGTTCTAGTTGGTCCAAAAAGATCCATGTGAAGTAGCTCTAATGGCCTAGAAGTTGAAACAATATTTTTAGATTTAAAAGAACTTCTAGTTTGTTTTCCAAATTGACATGCATCACATATTTTGTTATTTTCAAAATCTAATTTAGGTAACCTTTTACTAAATCCATTTTAATTAGTTTTGAAATAAGGTGTGTGCTTGCATGACCTAATCTACGATGCCACAACCAACCAATCTCATTCATATTAGCATTATCAGCAATTAAGCAATGACTATTAGTAGACAATTTGTCTAAATCAATCAGTATACATTGCCATTTCTATTTCCAATAAAAACAATGCTATTATCAATGGAATTAGCTACAGTGCATAAAGAAGATTCAAAAGATACTTTAAAACCTTTATCACATAATTGACTTATACTAATTAAGTTATGCTTTAAACCATCAACATAAAGTACATTATCAATAAATGTGGATGGAGTTATTTGAATGTTACCAAACCCCAAGATTTGGCCTTTGCCATTGTCGCCAAATGTAACAACTCCACCTTCTTTTCTTCAAGGGTGATGAATTCATCTTTGTCACCCGTCATATGTCTTGAGCAGCCACTATCAAGATACCACTTTCTTTTTCTTTGATCTTTGGCTACAAGACATTCCTGCAATAAAATCAACTTTATGTTTAGGTACCCAAGCTTTCTTGGGTCCTTCATGGTTAGTAGCAACAAATATTGTTCCTTTCGGAACCCATATTTTCTTTCTTTAATATTTATCTTCTTATTACTTTCTTAAAGTTGCATTCAAAATTTGTGTCCTTTTTGTTACATAATGACAGTAATATTACTTTTGTTCCTTTTTAAAAAAGTTTTTGACAAATTTTTGTTTCAAATTAGGCCTATATCCTAAACCAGCTTTATCAGCTTTTGATTACTTAAAAAATTAAGTTTTTTGAACTATAAGTAAATTTATCAACAATACTTTATATTTATCAACTTCCTTCTTTAGTTTATCATTTTCATTAGAGATTGATTCTTTTTCATTCATTAAAATTTTATTTTCAGATTTAAGTTTCTTAATTTCATTATTAAGATTTTCCTTTTCTTGAATGAAAGTTAAATTTTTATTTTTCAAAATCTTGTATTTCTTTTTCAAAACTTTAAAATCGCTAACAAGTTCATTAAAAGCATCAAAAAGTTCATCAAAGGCAAATTCATCGCAAGGGTTTCGGAACTTACCTCATCGTTGTCGTCCGCCATGAAACATACGTTTGCGACTTCCTTTTGTTCTTCTTCTTCGGAAGAAGATTCCTCGCTATCACTCCATGTCGCCATATAAGCCTTCTTTTTCTTTTTGTAGGCTTTCTTCAATCTTGGACATTCATTTCTAAAGTGCCCGGTTTATTACATTCATAGCAAGTCAAGGGGTCTTTTCTTTTTCTTTGTCCTTGTCCTTATTTTTATCCTTTTCTCCTTCCCACTTAACTCCAAATTTTTTCTTGTGGAAGGGTTTCTTTCTCCTCATAAATCTCTTAAATTTCTTTGCTAAGAGAGCAGTCTCATCATCATCATCATCATCATCATTGCTGCTGCTCTCTTCATCTTTTGCAGCTTTGAGGGCAATCATTTTCTTTTTCTTTGAATCCTCCTCAACATGCTGCCTCATAGTCAGCTCATGGGTCATTAGAGATCCTAGAAGCTCCTCTAAGGGTAAAGTGTTGAGGTCCTTAGCTTCTTGGATTGCAGTCATTTTTGCTTCCCATGTTCTTGGTAATGACCTAAGAATTTTTCGAACAAGTTCGGAGTTAGTATATGTCTTACCAAGACTTTTCAAACCATTTACAATATCTGTAAATCTAGTGTACATGCATGCAATGGTTTCAGATTGTTCCATATTAAATAACTCATATTTGTGAACAAGAATATTTATTTTGGATTCTTTCACTTGATTGGTACCCTCATGGGTAACCTCTAATCTATCCCAAATCTCCTTTGCGGAATTACAAGTGGAGATTCTATTAAATTCATTAGCATCTAATGAGCAATATAGTACATTCATGGCTTTAGCGTTAAGCTGTGCCATTTTCCTATCATTATCATTCCAGTCCCTTTCGGGCTTAGGAACAATAGTGCCATCTATAACGTGTGTGGGTGTACTAGGTCCATTAATTATAACACCCCAAAGCTCATAATCAGAAGCTTGAATGAATATCCTCATTCTAGCTTTCCAATAAGAATAATTTGAGCCATTAAAAAGTGGAGGTCTATTCGTAGAATGACCTTCAGCAAAAGAACCAACTTGTGTTGCCATTTGGAACTTTAGCTTTGATCGTGTGATCAAAATCTAATGAGCACTAGCTCTGATACCAATTGTTGGCCCAGATGACAACCCAAGAGGGGGGGGGGGTGAATTGGGTTCTTTAAAAAATTAGCCTTTTTAAAATAGTTTGCTTGAGATTAATGAAGGCAAATGCAAGGTAACTATAAAGTGCAGTGAATAAAATAGAGATAGAGAAAGAGACAATAGAACACGGCAAACACAAAAGATTTTATAGTGGTTCGGTGTATCCAACACCTACGTCCACTCCCAAGATTCACTTGGGTCCACACTATAATCACCCTAGATTACAGCAGAGTTGTTTTACAAGCTCACAACTCAAACTTGTTGTTTTCCCGGGCGCATAACAAACCCAGCTGGTTTTCAAGGGCTCACAGCACAAAAACCCTAACCCAAGCTTAATCAAGCTTGAACTGAGGTAAGACTACCTCCACTAGTTCAATCCCCCAGATTGAACTAGATACAAACAAATGAAATATGTTTTTCAAATACAAAGCTCCTTAATGAGCAGATAATCAAATAATATAATAAGTTTAGAAAAGCCTGATTTATAGATGGTTGGCTTTAGAGCTTTTCTTCTTTTCATCTTCTCCTTGCTGGATTGAATCAAGCCTCAGCTCCGATTCTTGACAGTTGAAGCAGTTGAGAAGAGTTGAAAAGCAAGAAACGAATCTCCTTTCTCCAAGTTGGGAAATCCACCAAGACTTTGATTTGAATGCTTTGGATTCCTCTTGAGCTTTTTGGAGTGGAGTGGATTTGAGCTAAAAGGTTTTCCTCTTAAGATTCAAGCTCTCGGATTTTTGAAATGGGATTTCTCTCTTTCCGATTTTCCTCTTTGTTTTTCAGATTTTCTCTCTTTTTCGTCCTTCTCTTTTTGAATAAGAGTCTTCCCTTTTTATAGATTTCTTTCAAGCCATTTTTGGAAGAAAACTATCTGTTGGAGTGTACCTTGTAGCAAAATATATTCGTTAGAAATAAGGTAAAATAGAAATATTACCGTTAGAGCTGATCTGGCAACTTGATTTTTTGTTCCAGGTGGGTTGGAGTTGACTCTAACTTTTCTGAAGTCGGCTCTAGCTCGAGGCATTTTAAAACGATATTTCTGGAGTCGTCTCTGACTTCTCTGGGGTCGACAAGAAACTTTTCCGGAGTCGACTCTAACTTACCCAGAGTCGACTCTAGGTTGGGGCCAGAAAAATTGACTTTCTACTTCTTCTGTGAGAGTCGACTCTAACAGTCTCGGAGTCGACTCTAACGTCCATGCCAGTTCCGGAGTCGGCTCTGTGATTCTCGGAGTCGACTCTAATGTCTGCAATTCTTACCTAGACATTAGATTCGATCCAGAACACTATGTAACTCCTGATTTTGATCATTCAATAGTCTTATAATCTGAAACACTAAATTAAAATCATTAGAGCCTCCAATAGTTATACTCAAGTAGTTTTGTTAATCATCAAAATCATCAATTGGGTCAACAATCATGCTATGTAAAAGAAACCTACTTTTGGGCGGAAGCTATAAACACGGCATGTTACATCCTTAATAGGGCCCTAATTAGGTCAATTCTTAAGAAAACCCCTTATGAATTATGGAATAATAGGAAACCAAACATTAGTTATATTCAAGCATTTGGTTGTAAATGTTTCATTCATAATAATGGTAAATATAATCTTAAAAAATTTGATGCAAAATCTGATGAAGGCGTATTTTTAGGATATTCAATAACTAGTAAGGCCTATAGGGTATTTAACAAGAAAAACTTAATTGTAGAAGAATCTATTCATGTAGTTTTTGATGAATCTTTAGCATCAAGTTCTGAAAAGATTGATGATGAGGAAGATACAAATTTGCTAGAGAGAGATATTGAAAAATTAAATATAGATATATCTTCAGACCATGAACAAGAAGCTAAAGATGATGATTCACCTAGAGTTGATGTTATTGATACTAATCATAATGAGGTGGATCTTCCTAGAGATTGGAGATATGCCTATGGACATCCAAAGGAATTGTTTATAGGTGATCCATCTCAAGGAGTAAGAACTAGATCATCTATGAGAAATATCAATAATCATCTTGCATTTGTATCTCAAATTGAACCTAAAACTATTGAAGAAGCTGAAAAAGATAGTAATTGGATGCTAGCTATGCAAGAGAAATTAAATTAATTTACTAGAAATAATATATGGTCCTTAGTTGATAGACCTAAAGGTCACTCAGTTATAGGATCTAAATGGGTATTTAGAAATAAATTAGATAAAAATGGTATAGTAGTTAGAAATAAAGCTAGATTAGTTGCAAAATGATATAATCAAGAAGAAGGAATTGATTTTGATGAAACTTTTGCACCTGTAGCTAGATTTGAGGCAATTAGATTATTACTTGCATTTGCATGTCATATGAATATCAATTTATTTCAAATGGATGTTAAGAGTGCATTTTTAAATGGTTTTATAAATGAAAAAGTTTTTGTAGAACAACCACCTGGTTTTGAAGATCATGAATTTCCAAATCATGTTTTTAAATTACACAAAGCACTGTATGGTTTAAAACAAGCACCTAGAGCTTGGTATGATATGTTAAGTAAATTTCTAATTAAAAATAATTTTTCTAGAGGAAATGTTGATAAAACCCTTTTTTGAAAAGAAAAGATAAAGATTTATTAGTAGTACAAATCTATGTAGATGATATTGTGTTCGGTGCTACTAACAATCTTTTGTGTCAAGAATTTGCTAAGTTAATGTAGGGTGAATTCGAGATGAGCATGATGGGAGAACTCAATTTCTTTCTAAGACTTCAAATCAAACAAAGTGAAGAGGGGATTTTCATCAACCAAACAAAGTACACAAAGAAAATTCTCAAGAAATTTGGAATGGAATCAATCAAATCCCTTGGAACACCTATGAGTCCTTCATGCAAATTGGATAAAGATGAAGATGGTAAGAAAGTTGATCAAAAGCACTATAGAGGTATGATCGGATCTCTACTTTACTTAACAGCAAGTAGACCAGATATTATGTTTGCTATTTGTCTATGTGCTAGATTTCAATCTGAACCTAAAGAATCTCATTTAATTCTTGTAAAAAGAATAATAAGATATCTAAGTGGAACTAAAAATGTAGGATTATGGTATTCTAGAGACTCAACACTAAATTTGATTGCTTATTCTGATTCTGATTATGCTGGATGTAAATTATATAGAAAGAGTACAAGCGATGCATGTCAATTTTTAGGAAGTAACTTAATCTCTTAGTTTAGAAAAAAGCAAAATTCAGTTGCATTATCTACTGCTGAAGCTGAATATGTTGCAGCTGGAAGTTACTGTGCTCAAATCCTTTAGATTAAGCGACAACTTGAAGATTATGACATAACACTTGATAAAACTCCTATTTGATGTGATAACACTAGTGCAATAAACCTAACAAAAATCCAATCTAACATTCAAGAACTAAGCACATTGAAATTAGATATCATTTTATAGAGAACACATAGCTAATAATGACATTTGTCTTGATTATGTTTGTACCGAAGAACAACTAGCGGACATATTTACAAAACCTTTGAGTGAAGAGAGATTTTGTTATCTTAGAGGAGAATTAGGGATTTGTGATCCATTGGAATGATTTTGAAACCTTTAAGATTGATTATCTAAGAGTTCAATTAATTTCTTGAAAATATTTCATGATTCTAAAGACAATTCATCTAGATATTTGAATCATTTGATTCAAAACATTCCATTGATTTTATCAAAAATTTATTGATTTTATTTTGATAAGTTTTGGATCTTTGAAACTCTCATTTATTTTCTGAAACTATCAGTGGAGTCGACACCCTAGTTAGTGGAGTCGACACCTCATCTGTGTCGCTCTCGGTCTAAGACCTTGGAGCCAACACCCGCTTATGTAGAGCCGACTCCAGTTCGAGGGCTAACAGTGTTAACGACTTGGAGTCGACACCCAACTTTGCGGGAGTCGACACCTTGTGGTCCCAATCTGATTATATTAGGGTAGAGTCGACACCTGTTCATCCCTAATCGACTCTAAACCTTCTCCAAAACCTCTCCAAGCCTTCCTAAACCAAAAATTTCTCAAATCAACCATTCCCTAAGGTCTCTATGGCACCTAAGCATAGGGGATCAGTTTTTGATGCTTCCGTGGCAACAAGGAAGCGGATCGTGAGGCGTCCTGTTCGTGAGCCGTCACCAAGCACGGATTCATCCTCCTCTTCCTCAACGCCTAGCACCGTGCCAAGACCTACTTCTCTATAGGTAGACTTACTAGCTGGTAGGGTTATTACAATGGGAAGGAAGGTAGATTTTGATTTATTTGAAAGTGAGAGTTTTTCGATTGGGAGATAAATTAAAGAAATGGGTTGGGAAAGAATTTGCTCATTGGATGTCCCGATTTACCCCTCATTAGTTAAGGAATTCTATTCGAATCTCGCTAGAGGTGATGGGGGGATTGTCAGTTCTATCAGAAGGATTAGGGTTCACCTCACATCAAAAATTTAAAAAAATTTATTAAGAATCCCCATTACCGGAGTGATAGCCAATGCCCATAGCAATAAAAGTGAAGCATTGACAAGGATGTTAGGCAGATATGTGGAGGAATTTGAAGAGATAAGTGCTAACCAACTGCCACTAGAATTGAAATTACTTCACAACATTTGCAGTAAGATTTTATTTTCAAAAATTGGACGTTTTGAGTATGTCTCAGAGCGAGACATAGCTGTGATGGACAGTGTGATTACTGGTCAGCACATTAATTTGCCTGGCATGATTATTTGGTATATTGCTGAAGCCAGTGGTAAGAAGAAATCCTCCCTGCCCTACGGTATGGTTTTAACCTTAGTATTCCAAAGCCAAGGAGTAGTAATTTCTGAAAATGAGCCCTTGAGAAATCTTAGGCATACAGACTACTACGGCCTTGCTACCATTCATCGGATGGGCTTTGTGAAGAAGGATGGTCAGTGGAAGAGGAAAGGTCATACTGAAGACAGGGTTGCTGAGACTACTGAGCCTGGTCCTTCAGAGGCAGGACCATCAGTGAGACACAGCTCACCAGGGCCAAGTCAGAGTATTCCTCCAGCTCCACTTGCTCCTTCCACTTCAGTTCAATCGTCCATTGGTTTTTCTGATATCCAGTTAGAACAACTTAAAGAATTATTGAGTACTCATAAAGAAAAGATGAAGACTGAGTTAGATAGCAGATTTATGAACTTGAGAGAGACTCTCTATTCCTTGGATGATAGAATCACCAAGATTGAGTCCACTCTTGGTTCTTCTTCAGAATCTTTGAAGACTGATCTCATGCACATTTTTGAAGAACTCAAAGAGATTGGAGGAGATTCAGAGACTTATTCTAGATGCAATGCAGAGCTTCAAGAGAAAATTATTACTGCATGTGCATCGTTGATAGAAGATTGAAGGAATTTGTCAGAACTCAAAGTAAAGGAATGGGAAAAATTGTAAAAGAATTGCAAAGGCTTCTTAGAAATCATTAAATACTGCATTTTGATACTTTTGATGTAATGAAGTTTCTTTTGATGTAATGAAGTTTCTTTTGATGTAATGAAGTTTGATGAAATAAAGTTCTTTTTGATGTAAAATGTTTACTTTTTATTAAATGTAATGTTGTACTTTGGATGATGAAATGAAATGAATGAATTACTTGTATTTTGCAATGCAATTTGATTGTTCTTTTAAGAAAGATTAATTGAACTTGAATCTTTTCTAAAACCTTTTTGTTGATTATAAAAAAAGGGGGAGAGAAGATTGTATATGCATTGGAACAAATAAGCTCAATTAATTGGTATCAAGTAATTTCGATGAGATAAGTTTAATGAGTATCAAGCTTTAAATGGCCTTAATTTGATATGCTCATTAAGTTTTAATGATAAAGGGAGAGAAGATGTTAAATTTAGTATCATAGGGGGAGCTACCTCATTCAGGGGAGCTTAACTATGAGAACTTAAAATTGAGAACTTTGATTAGCAACTCTTATTGTTTAATCATGCATATGCTCTATGTTTTTGTCATCATCAAAAAGGAGATTGTTGACCCATTTATTGATTTTGATGATTAACAAAAGACATGAGTATATTCACTATGTTTCTAACAAATTTAATAAGGGTTTCAGGGATTAAAAATGTTTAATCAGTCAAAAGGTATAAGGAAATAAGTTTTGAATCAAAATTTAAAAGAAATTATGAAAGTTCATAACTTAGAGTCGACACCTAAACAGTTAGCCGACCCTAGGGCGTATCAGAACTTTTCTAAAATTTTGGCACGGTCCAGAGTCGATACCTACAGTTTCGGAGCCGACTCCAACCTGAGATACAGAGAAGTGTTTTCTGCATCAGTTTTTGAAGCCGACACCTAGAGATCGGGAGCCGACACCTGAAAATTCGGGAGCCAACACCTGAGTTTCTGGAGCCGACTCCAACCTGAGATACAGAGAATGTGTTTTTATGGACATTGTTGGAGCCGACACCCTTGGATTTCAGAGCTGACTCCCAAAGCATCGAGCTGACACTTAAGTTTTTCGGAGCCGACTCCTCAACGAACTTTTGTTACTATTTTTGGACACCCCAACTTGGAGCCGACACCTAAAAAATTGGAGCCGACTCCAACCTGTCGGGAACGAATTTTTTCAGATGTCAGATCAGCTCCAACGGTAATATTTTTTCTACCTAACTTCTAACGGCTATTTCTTTTTATGTGTAGAAACATCCAAGCATCTCATAACGGCTATATTTTTCACCTAACCACGGATTGAAGACTATAAAAAGGGGGATATCCGTCTGTTTGAAAAGAGAGAGTGAAATACAAAAATATAGAGCAAAAAAGAGAGAAATCAAAAAGGAAAAACTCTGAGCTGAAGTCCATCAATCCCAGAGAGTTCAAAGAGAATTCCAAAAGCTTCTTAAGATCAAATCCAAGAAATTTCCAACATTTGAAGAGAGAAAGCAAAAAGCCCCAAAATCCTCAACTTCTCAACTGTGATTTTCTATGAAGAATCTGAGCTGAGGCCTGATTCAATCTTTCAAGGGAGAAGACGAAAAGAAGAAAAGAAGAAAAGCACACATCCAAATCGCTTCAAACAGGCTTTTCTTACCTTTGTTTATTTTATTATATTTTCTCATTTGAGGAGCTGCTTTGTATTCAAAACTCTATTTCTCTTTATTGTTTGCAATTCAATCGAGGGATTGAATTAGTGGAGGTAGTATACCTCGGTACAAGCTAAGGATAGCTTATGGTTGGGTTTTGTGCTGGTGAGCTCGAAAAAATCAGCTGGGTTCGTTGTGATTTCGGGGGAAACAACAAGTTTTGAGTTGTGAGCTTGTAAAACAACTCGACTGTAATCAAGTAGATTATAGTATGGACCCAAGTGAAGCTTGGGAGTGGACGTAGGTATTGGATACACCGAACCACTATAAAATCTTTGTGTTTGCCATGCATATTATCTCTTTCTCTCTATCTCATTTATTTATGCTTAGCATTTATCTATTCATTGCACTCAATCACTTTCAAATCAGGCACATAGCTTTAAAGTGTTAAAATTTTTTAAAAGAACCCAATTCACCCCCCTCTTGGGTTGCCATCTGGACCAACACTCTTCCTTGGCCCTTCGGCCTCTTCGGTTTTCTTCTCTTTGGCCCCTTCGACCTCGGCCTTCTTTCTGGCCTCCTCGGCTTTGGCCCTCTTCTCGGCAGAGGCTCCATCCGTCTTGGCCATTCTTTTCTTGGCCGCCACCTTTCTCACTGCCTGAGCCGGTGGTAGCATGTCTGCACAAGTCAAAGGATTTAGTAAAAAAAAAAAAAGAGAGAAGAGAAGAGAAAACGAAGGAGGTGGGTGAAAAGGGGAAGGATCATGGCTGCTCACCACTACTTGGAATGAGGCCCGCGAGCCGAAGGTTCTCCTCGGCCAAGAGCTGGTTACATCGAAGGACGTCGGCAGTCAGTAGCTGTCCGAATGCCTCTTGGTCCCTTGAAAGTACAGATGAATCTTTGTTTGGGTCAGTGTTTGGTGTTCTCCAGACTATCCTCACCCCCTCGATATGAGCAAGAAAAACCTATCTTTCCACCCCTTGATGGATGTAGGAAGGTATAGTCTGAGGGCCCTGGTTGGTCTAAGAACGAAGGACCAACACCCTGATTGTTTGCGAAGGGTATAGAAGATTCGAAAAAGGAAGATCCTAGCTTCTATCCCATGGAGGTGACATAGCACCAGGAAGCCGACGATAGTCCGAATGGAATTCGGAACTAATTGCGCCGGCGCTAAGGAGTATCTATCCAAAAGGTTAAGGATGAAAGAATGAAGAGGTAAATGAAGATCGGCCTTAAAGAAATTCTCATATAGGGTGACTCTACCAGGTCAGGAAGAGGTCACCCTATCCTTAGGGGCAGGACGGAACAGAGGAAGCATAGTGAAAATACCGTATTTGGCCCTAAGGTTGACAATTTCCTGGGCGATCATCGTGGAGGTAGTCCACTCGGGGGACTCCCTCATGGTAGAAGGAACTGGGTCCGTGACGGGCGAACAACGCCGACTAGGGGCCCAACCGGCAGCTGGATGACTCCTAATGGGAGATCATCCGATGACTCGTCGCTGCGCCAGAGGAACCCTATTGGTGGAGGAGGAAGATGACCAACTAGGTGTGGGAGATGGGGAAGGTTGTGATGGTTCCGGGGAATAACCCCCAAAAATAGAAATGGAACAGGAAGGGGAGGAAGCAATGAAAGCAGAAGGGCAAACTAACCTGGAAGGAGCAAGGTCGAGAAGGTGAGAGCTGGGACGATACTCGGGAAGAACATAACTAGAAGGGCAAATGGAAGCTCAGAGAGATTCATACTGGGAAGAAGAAGTAGGTGCGGTAGAAGTAAAAGACCGAGGTCGGGGACGACTCCCCCTTTTTAAAGCCTCACCGTTTCAAATCATCTCACCTGGTTCAGATTGGCCACGTGCCTACCCGCCATTGGAGAAGACGTTTCGGCATTTTGGTAACTACCCGAGACGTAGAACGCGAGGGGTGCTACCAATGATAAGACAATGGTGACCTCACCACAATGATGATGCCCGCCTTTTTGCAGTTTCGTACCCGAGAAGACCCCCGTTGTCCCAACGGCAAAAGTAAACAGCAGTGGCATTGCAGCCGATGCTTTAACATTAAAGAAGCATGGCCTGCGAGCACACGTGCCCTCTTGGCAATCGTTAGCGTATAAACATCAGCAACTATGTGATATTGCACCCCTTTTTCTGGTGATTGTGTGCCCACCCATCTCAGGGATGGAGGGGCATCTGATGTGGCTGATCATGCTCCACAGGCAACGGATTAACAGACTACACAGTTTTTGGAGCCGAGCAATAATATGGCAGCTGGCCCTGGCTTCGGGGTCAACTTCACCCTCAATTTCGGCCTCGACCCCGACTTCGGCCTCGGCCTTGGCCTCGAGCCCAACTTCGGCCTCGGCCCCGACTTCGGCCTCGACCTTGGCCTCGAGCCCAGTTTCAGCCTCGGCCTCGAGCCCAGCTTCGGCCTCGACCTCGGCCTCTAGTACAACTTTGGTTTCGGTCACGGCCTCGGCCTCGAGCGCGGCTTCAGCCTCGGCCTCGGCCTCGAATTCAACTTCAGCTTCAATCTTGGCCTCGAGCCCAGCCTTGGCTTCGGACCATCTCTCGGCCTTCGGTTTTGGCCTCGGAACCAACCTCGAACTTTGTTCTCAGCAACCTAACAGGTGCCCAAAGCTGCCATGTGGCCCACTAACCCACTATCTCTAAAACCACATATAGTTACCATTATTTATGGCATATATCTAGCAGCAATGTGCCCACCTACCACTTACGGCACCGCTTCTGACGGACGACGTGATTTAACAATCATCCACCAAGGGTAAGAGGGACCTCCGAACAGGTATAAAATCCTTGACTCACAACGAGGAAAGGAGGTTCATTCTCCATCACTCAAAGCTCTATAGCTGTTCTCCAGATTACTAACTAGAGTGTCGGAGGGTCTCCGCGGAACCACTGGTTTGAAACTTTTGTTGCAGGTTTCCGGCTAAAGGGGGTGGTCTCATCATCTCCCTGAAAGTCTACGAAGCTCTCTTATCACCCGGCGCTCTCTGAAAGTGATTTGGCAGCAACAATAGTAAGTTTACTATGAGAAATGTAAAGGAGTTCTATACTAGTATCCATACTGAATGAAAAAATTTATGCAATATATTTGTCATTTTTTCAGTTGCCCTTATGATCATGTGGCCAGGTTGGCTTCTTGGGTATAGAAATACCTAGAATTGTTCTGATTATGCCACATCCTGGAATGCTGCTGTCTAGAAATTTGGCTGGAAGTGTTTTTCCATAGTGCATGACTAGAGGGTGCCATTGTGCATGATACCCCCAGAAATGATGTAATCCGTTTGCACTTTGCAGTGATCGAAGTGAATGCATGTATTAGACTGTTAGGCTTGATGTCTAACAACATGGGCAATCTTCTTGCAATATTAGTAACAAAATACCCATCACCCCCAACAACTTTTTGGTTTCTCTGCTAAAAGAAACATTAGCTGCTTAAGAATAGTATTTTCATTCCTTTCTGTGAAATAGTTGTTGTCTCTTGTATTTAATCACTCTGTCTTAGCATTAAATTAAGTTACATTAGTTGTCATAAAATTTTAACCATTATGTTTGTCTATCCTGTATTTATCACTAAAATCACCTGTATGCAAAAAATTATGATTGACCTGCTTGTATGCTTGTATGACCATTATACAATGTATACTTTAGTTTCCGATCTCGACTTCAACGTGTGTATTTATCACTAGCTTAATTTTTTATTGTAATTATTTGAAAATTGTTTTGGGTGTGAAATATGATTTTTGCGATTGATTTCTTAAAGGTATCGACTTCTAGTTTTAAATGTAGTTCTTGTATGAAGTATCTCTTGCATCTAACTTCTACATGATAAATACAATTTCTCCTTAATCTTTTCATGAAATCATATTCGTTATTGCAGAAATCTAAGGAGCTAGACTTTGCAAGTTCTACAAAGAGGAAAATTATGTGAACTAGCTTAGCCATTTTTCTGAATCTTTCGCTTCATTGGCAAATTTGCGCATTGATTGCTTGATGGGGAGCATGTCTCTGTCCTTGACCACCTCGCAAGCAGATTCACCAAAATCAAGACCTTCAAGCTCTATAATGCTTTGGCTCCTGATACTATTGTCAACCTCCTTCACAATGCCCCTCAGCTGGCTCACCTTGGAACTGGCATGTTCTCAGCAGCCTATGAGCCACAGCTCTTCTCCAGCCTTGAATCAGCCTTTGCAAACTGCAAAGGCATGAAGAGTCTATCTGGGTTCTAGCAAGTTTCTTGAGAATATCTCCCAGCTATCGACTCAGTTTGTGATGGCCTCACATCACTGAAATTATATATAATCCTACCATTTGGAGGCATGAACTCATCGAACTGATCATCAAGTGCTAGAATCTGCAGCAACTATCAAAGCCAGCCATGTGACATGGCTGCATAATCCCTATGGCATAACCCCAATTCTTAGGGATTATGCAGCCATGATATGAGCCCAATCTGGATGATGGGCTTGGGGCGTGACAGTAGCCATGCCTTTAATATTGCAAAATGTGTTTCTTTTTCATGCTTCGTCCCTTTTATAGTGCTTAATTAACCTAGTTTGACAATTGTTATCTGCAAGGCTGACGTGTCATTTCCACTTAATAAAAGAGTTAATTTCATTGGTTGCCCTTTGATGACCTTTGTTTCCCATTGTTTTCATCATTGCTTCTGAGCATAGCCCGTCATATCATTTGGATGCTGATTAGCCTAAATCAGGCAAAGTTCTGATCATGTCCTTCTAGCATCATTTATGTTCTATTTATTTGTTTGTCCTAGTTAATCTCTGATCACTTTTGTTTCTATATATACTTTCCTTTTTTTCTTTCCTACAGTTAACAATTTTGAGGGGGATTTGAATTTGGCTCAGCCCTCAGTCTACAATGATGGAACCGCCATTTTTTCTAAAATACAAATGATTTGAAGTATCTAACATGGTAAGCCTTGTATAACCCTTTCTTTGAAACAAAGCTAAGGCATGATGTCTTGATGTTGACCAATTTTTTATCGTAGCAAAATAAATTTCAGAGAGCTCCAACTCATTCCTCTCCCCAGTTTAACTTGTCCTCCGAAGTTTGCAAGCAAAAGTGTTATTGGCACTTAAAAGTTCAATCTCAAGCTGGGCTAAGGACTCCATTTTTTTTGGAAGCAACTACTTTTTTTTTTTTTGGCCCCCAAAGGCATTTTCCTATATATTGTCCCAGACACTAGACATTGTCATGCGTTTGAGTCTAAAAGAACATAACATTTGTTGCAGAAGCATTTGCAGGCATGTTGAGGAGGAACCTGAGGGAGAATGGCTGCACTCTGCCTGAGACTCATTGTTAAAGTTTATCCCAGGCCCAAAGTACTGTATGATTTTTGTAATGTTAAGCTATATTGTTTGACCAACAAGAAGTTCCTTTCTGAAATAATTTTAATGGTTTAAACTGTCCTAATATATAGAAATGGTTTTCTAAATGCAGCCTATAAACATGGCACTGTGTGAGATGGCAGCTGACACAAGAATTCATAAAACCCAGCCCATTGTATTTGGAAATGGAAGCCCTCTGCATCTTTTCCCTTACCATTTCACCCTCCTGTTTTAGTTGTCTATTTATTTACTTATTTTTGCACAGAGACGGTGTATATGAGCTACTTGTAATGTCTCTCCTGGTGAAAGGAAAATTTTTTTAAGGGCATATTGAAATAAACTTTTGGTGTACATGGAATTTGTATTTATTAGCATGTCAATATCATGGACAGAACCCAGAACTAAGTTCCAAATTTAAGAGGCTCAAAAGCTGGTAAAAGGGGCCAGTAGATGGTGATAGATGGAGAAGTGCTGGAAAAATATCTTCCATAGCTATCAATAAAAAATAATGGAGAGGTTGAACTAAGTGATGATGGGTTAACAGATTGTTCAGCTTGGTACAGACTCATAATATCAATGGTTCTGTGCTTTGGTAAGAAAAATGTAACATTACATGCAGCACCAATGCAATAATGTATGATAGAAGTTGGAATGAAATCATCTCACTGTACTAGATCAAATGAATCTGAACATTTCTTTTAAAACTTAGTGCTACGCGAAAGAGGCATAATGCAGGATAGAGAGATATTCAATGAGTCTATCATCAATATGACATGTTCAACCAGTTGCTTTCGCTTATTTTTCACGGTGGAACATATGATGTGAAGCTGACAGGTTGGGACAGCCACCATTTGGATGATGCTATCTGGATTTATCTTTTAACCTTCATTGTGCCTTCTTTTGCTGGTTCCTCCACAGTGTTGAGACATGGTGCGAGGCTTCAGTCCGTAATATCTGAGGAGCTCAATCTTAGAGACTACTGTTCCATTCTAATGACTTCTATTACTATCAAGAAATGCTTAAAGTCATCTATCTTGTCACTGCTCAGATCACTAGTTCTATGTGGAAGTCGGTGTTTGATTGAATGATACCTAAGAATTTGACTGACACCCACCTACCCTCCCCCCATAATTCTGCATCGATCCCCCACTGTGGCATATAGCTGATGAATTAAGTGACAACTGGACCAAAGCTGCTGTTGTTATTCATTTTGTTGTCCTCTAGTTAAGATTTTTGGCATTATTTTGCATGAGAGATGAAGGACGTGGTAATAATCACAGACAAAGTTATGCAGCTGATTTGTTGTTCTCTGATTCTATCACCGACAACCCGAGCTGCATGAGGTACTGGCTGACAGTGATATGTTTATCATCAGTGATACAGCCTCAACATAGTACTCAACATGACCACAACAGTTTCAGCCCTTCTATTGTTACAGTTCAAGGTTAAAACCAATAATTACCAAATCACAATCAACCTCCCAGTCCTACATGATTGAGGCTAAGATCTACAACCCTCTGCATACTTTCTTGCTAATTTGGCCCTGCCTCTGATCATCTTAGTACTCCCTTTCTTCTTTTATTGATGATCATAAATATTGCCCTGACATTCCAACTGCACCTAACCAAGTCCCATACATTTGAAATTAATGATATAATTCCAAGTCTTTGGTTGGGAGTTGGGGGATGAGGAAAGAAAGAATTCAGCATATTGTGACAACAAAGGATCCATTGGAGCATAGCGTTTCAATCTTTACATGGTCTTCATTATGATAAAACCAATGTCACATTCCATTAATAAAGAAAGGATGTGAAGCAAAGTATTAACAGGCATTAAGAGAACTGAGAGTAACACTGAACCACCCCTCAAATTAGACCAAACAAATTTCTGTGCAGGCCCTAATGTTCAAAAAATAAATCAAACTCATCCAACCATGTCAGTTATCATGAAGTAACATGTAAAAGAAAAGTTACATAACAAGTCAAATTCAACACTTGTACATGGCTGGAGATTTTGTACAACAATAAGATTTGCTGCCATTTCTTCATTAGGTTAAATCAGACATCCTTCTCCTTTGCGGAAGGAAAGTAGCTCTCAAGTTGGGATGAGAAGTAGAGACATTTTTGTTCCGCGATAAGTTGGATAATTTTAGATCAGTGCTATTCTGGCTAGCGCTGTCTGGTTTGCAGGAAAATAATGAATCCCTACACTTTGAAATGCTGGCTTCACTTGTTACTGGTTTGCTCTTTGAGCTTCGAGAATTTTCTATGATATGAGGACCTGAATTGTTTAGGCACTGGGATCCAAAGAAATCCACTGAGTTTCTGTTTCCAAATCTCATTGCTCTTTTGCTATTCTTATCCCCAGCTGCGCTTTGCCTCTGGCGACTGCAAACAGTAGAAGCCATGAAATGAGGAACTGAAATGCGGCATGTTCTGTCAATGGCTTTCTCAGCAGTCTGACTACAATTTCTGTCTGATCTATTATAAGAGGAGTCGTTGGTGATCCCCTCTGATCATCAGGAAGCTGATAATCCACTGAAAAATCTGCTTTTTCTCTTGAACCAGTTTCTCAACTCCTTCAATTTGATTCCTTACTTTCTGGAGCTCCTCTTCAGTATCATGTATCTGCTGCTCAAGTTCAGCAATAGACTTTTGCTTTTGTTTCTTGGCATCCTAAATGAATTTACGAATCAAAAGGTCTCAAAATTTCATAGAGACATCTTTCATGGAAGTCCAAATGGAATTTACGAAGGCATTTAGTGAAAGTAGAAGCAAGGATACCTCTGAAACATTGGCCTCTATTGCTCTCACTCTTTTTGCAAAGCTCAAAGAACATATCGTCTCCCCCACATCATCTTCAATGGGACTGATGTGCACAATCATCAAAACCTTGGAACCATCACCTGTAAAAATTAAAGAAACAAAATCTGCCATATAAACATTTTCCAAAGGTAAATTACATAACATTAAGTTAGAATAAGCTTAGGTGCATGGTTCTTTGAATTCAGTTGTTTACCCAGAGAGTCACTTAGAATCTGTGTGAGCTTGCTGTTCCTGTGAACATATAAGCAGAAATCAGATTAGGTGATAGGAATTCAAAATCATGGGTCACTAAACTCATGATACAAATTATCATCAAGCACTTGCCTGTAGGGAATGTGATTTTGCTTCCGTTTTAGAGCAGCAATAACATCACCAAGGGCTGATAGAGAGAGATTAATAGCCTTCCCTTCATCAAGTGTTTGCCCAGTAGCACCAGTTTTTAGCAAGCGCTCACATCCTCCCAGGTCCACAAGCCACAATTTGCTTACCACTTTCTTGCCATCCACCATGTCCCCAGATCGGTGTATGGTGATTCTAGTCAAGCTACACATGCAAAACTAAAAGAAATAAAATAATTACTGATCAAAATTAGCTTGAATGAAGAAATCAAAGTTCGGAAGCAGAGGGACAACCCACCAGTGTGATCTGCTTGATGCCTCGTTGACATTAGTCCAGGAAGTAGCACGAGCCCGCTTCCCCTTTGCATACCATCGATTCGCTTGTTTAAGGTCAGGTATTTTCACATCTGTGAGTCCCTCTGTAAGATCCATTAAAGGATCTTCTCTAATAAACATAATGGCCAAGATCTTAGAATAAATAATTTTTTACATGAAAACATACATGAAAACATAAACCAAGAATATGTACCTTGATCCATTGATATTCGTTCTTCGTTGACGAGGAACGGGAGGCTGCATATGTGTTAACGATAGATTGAGTTTCTCCCTCTTTCCTAATTCTCTTTTTTTTCTGTTTCGATGGTCAAACAGACTATATATAGGAGAGAGAGGACCAATCTGATAATACGATCAATTTCTCTTTCATCAAAGAGAGGTTATCACATAACAACTTCCCAAAGATAAACCAATAGGAAATTAGCTTTATTAAACCATCATTATCACTTAAATTTAAATATCTGATAAAATCAGATATCATAATTATCATTTAGAATAAATAAATAATAAATTAATCATATATCCACGTGGGCCACATAAAAGGAAACGCTAACATTCTCCCATTTGGCCCATGTAAGATATTAAACATACTGGTTTAATAATCAATCATAATGCACATAACAGAAGCTAAAATCCTTCATAATATTGCTCAAACATGAAATCATCATTAAGCAAAAACTAATAAGGATCATGGCGGTTGTATGCTATTGTTTTGACGTACTCCCTTCCATGTATCACATTACTAGTTCTATTCTTAACATGACCTATAATGGGAATTGCAATAAGGTCTAACAATAATGTGTTTATCAAAGACAAATCCTGTTAATATTCTCATAATTCATTTATGTATATATACCAGCATAAGTAAACATGATCCATAAGTGATTCAGAAACAATAATTAATTGAGCTCAGAGTGTCAAATACATAAGGAACTTAAAGCTTTAAATATAACATCACTAATGGTTTTCAATAATGCCCATTCTTTCGACATGTTCATGAAATGTCTTTGGCGGCAACCCTTTAGTCAGCGGATCTGCAATCATGAGATTGATGCTAATATGTTCAATTGACACTCTTTGTTTCTGAACTTCTTCTTTAACGACAAAGTATTTCAATTCCATATGTTTAGCACCCTTTGAATACTTGTCGTTTTTAGAAAAGAAGACTGCTGCAGAGTTATCACAATAAATTTTCAGCAGCTTGGCAATACTGTCGACAACCCCAAGTCTTAAAATAAAATTTCGCAGCCATAAACCAAGAATTATGGGCTCAAAGCATGCCACAAACTCAGCTTCCATAGTAGATGCAACAATGACAGACTGCTTCGCATTTTTCCATGAGATCGCTCCTTCAGCTAAAAGGAACAAATAGCCAAATGTGGACTTTCTAGTATCAACACATCTAGCAAAATCTAAATATGAATATCCCTTGACCTCAAGATCATTAGATCTTCTGTAGGTAAGCATGTGATCCTTCGTTCCTTGCAAATACCTTAGTACCTTCTTTATAGCTCTCCAATGATCTATTCTGAATTACTTTGATATTTGCCTAGCATTCCGACAGCAAAACTGATGTCTGGCCAGGTACATGTTTGAGCATACATCAAGCTACCAACAATTGATGCATAAGGTATTTCTTCCATTTGTTTGTGTTCCAATTCATTCTTTGGACATTGCATAAGGCTGAAATTATCTTCCTTCTGAATTGGGACAACACTTGCAGAGCATTTGTTCATGTTGAATTTCTCAAGAACTTTATTAATATATGCCTTCTGAGATAAACCTAACATTCCTTGTGATCTATCACGAAATATTTCGATTCCAATCACATAGGATGCCTCACCCATATCTTTCATTTCAAAGTTCTTAGAGAGAAAATTTTTGATCTCATACAATAGGCCAAGGTCATTAGTAGCTAACAAGATATCATCAACATACAGAATCAAAAATATGATTTTGCTCCCACTGATCTTCAGATATATACATCGATCAATGGTGTTTTCTTTAAATCCAAAGGATGTAATGGTATCATTGAACTTAAGATACCATTGTCGGGAAGCTTGCTTAAGTCTGTATATTGACTTCTTCAATTTACACACCATGTGTTCCTTTCCTTCAAATAAAAAACCTTCAGGTTGGTCCATATAAACCTCTTCATTCAAACTCCCATTTAGAAAGGTGGTTTTCACATCCATTTGATGCAACTCTAAATCATAATGAGCTACCAGTGCCATAATAATTCTAAATGAGTCTTTCTTAGAGACTGGAGAAAAGGTCTCTATGTAGTCAATGCCATATTTTTGAGTAAAACCTTTGGCAACAAGTCTAGCTTTACAACGTTCAAAATTGACATTTGAGTCGCGTTTGGTCTTAAAAACCCATTTACACCCAACTCTTTTACAACCTTCAGGCAATTCAACAAGATCCCAGACTGCATTGTAATCCATTGATTTTAACTCATCTTGCATGGCATATAACCATTTAGATGAATTAGCACTTTGCATGGCTTATGAAAAAGAAACTAGATCATCATTAATACCCAAATCAAAATCTGATTCTTGTAGATAAACTACATAATCATCAGAAATAGCGGTTCTTCTTTGTCGTTGAGACCTTCTTAATGCTACTTCATTGGGTTCATTTATTGCAAGTTCATTAATAATATCATCATTCTGTGGTGTTTGATCATTAATTTGTTGTTCTTGAAAGTTATTAAAAGGTTCAACAACTGTAGGAACAACAACTTGAGAAGAAGTTATAGGTGAAGAAACTTGCACCTTAACTTCTTGAATTTTCACTTTATGTGGTTACAAACTCCCACTAATTTCATTATTCTCGATGAACCTTGCATTTCCAGATTCAACAATTCTTGTACTATGGTTAGGACAATAAAATTTATACCCTTTTGATCTTTCTGGATAACCAATGAAGAAACCACTGGTTGTTCTTGAGTCCAACTTCTTTTCATGTGGATTATAAATCCTTACTTCCGCCAGGCAACCCCAAACATGTTAATGCCTCAAAATGGGTTTCCTTCCTATTCACAGTTCAAAAGGAGTCTTTGGAACTGCCTTACTAGAACCCTATTTAGCAAATACATTGCGGTCTTTAAAGCATACATCCACAATAATGAGGGTAATGATGAATTGCTTAACATACTCCTAACCATGTCCATTAGAGTTCGATTACGCCTTTCTGCAACACCATTTTGTTCTGGTGTTCCAAGCATTGTGTATTGAACACATATGCCATGCTTTTCAAGGAATTTAGCAAATGGACCAAGGCATTGCCTAGATTCATCATACTTTCCATAATATTCACCACCTCTATCAGACCTAACAATTTTTACTTTTTGTCTAGTTGTCTTTCAACCTCATTGATATAAACACTTCTAGCATAACATGAAAAATCATCAATAAAGGTGATAAAATACTTTTCTCCACCAAAAGATGGAACATCAAAAGGCCCACATATATCGGTGTGTATAATTTCAAGGAGTTGTTTACTTCTTGTGGCACTTTTCTTGATTGTTTGTTTTATGTGTTTTCCTTTAATACAATCCACATAAATCCCAAGATCAGTAAAATCTAAATCGGAAAGGATTTCATTCTTTACTAATCTCTCAATTCTTTCTTTGGATATATGACCCAAATGTTTATGCCACAAGTAAGCTGATTGTTCATTTACTAAACCACGTTTAGTACCAACATTATGATGCAATGTTAACAATGTCTCAGTAAAAAGACTATCAAGCCTAAATTTGTACAAACCATCAAAAGAATACCAGAACCAATAAGATGATTGTGTTTAAACAAACTGAAACATCCATTTCCAAATTTAAAAGAATATCCAACTGAGTCAAGTTTGGATAAAGAAACTAAATTACGAGAAATAGAAGGGACATAAAGTGTTTGAAAAAGATCTAAATGATGTCTAGTGTCTAGAATCAAACAATAGGTTCCAACAGCTTCAACTGAAACTTTGACTCTGTTTCCCATTGAGACAAAGTTTTTGTTGCCTAGATGTAGTAACCCAAGAGGGGGGGTGAATTGGGTATTTAAAAAAAATAATTTAATAGCTATGCAGATATATGTGCTTTTAACCCTAATTTGATTTGCAGCGGTGAAGTGGGTGCACAGAATAATAACAACAGAAAAGCAAACAACCACAAACACACAGAAGTTTATAGTGGTTCGGTGCCAAACTCAGCACCTACATCTACTCCCCAACACTTTTGGGAATTCCACTAATCGTATCACAACATTACAACCTCTAGCCGAACCAGGCTAGCCCTCTTGTTTATACGGCACAAGGCAGCCAAAAACCCTAGCCAAACCTAGGCTAGTCCTCTTGTTTCATGGCACAAGGAAGCCAAAAGCCCCTAGCCAAACCTAGGCTAGTCCTCTTGTTTAAATGGCACAAGGAAGCCAACAACAAACCAGGGTTCACTAACCCTTTTACAAGATAATCAGAGTATGTAAAGGAGAAGCTCCTATAATGAGCAAATATTCGGAAAATACTTTACAACTTTTGAAGCAATAAACTCAGCAATAAATGACCTAGGTTGAAGCAGCTGAAGTCTTGAATGCTTGAAAAGCTTCAATGATTCGGACGACCTTTCGGAGCAAGGAATGAACTTGAATGCCCAGCAACCACTCAACAAATATGCAATGTAGGCTCTTTTCTTGGATTTTTCTCTCTTTGAAATTTCTTTTTCAAAAATCGTCAAGGTGTGCTTCTAATCCCAGCTATTTATAACCATCTAACAAGAAGATATCCGTTAGATACATAAGAAATAAATGGAAATAATAACGGGAAGAAAATATAACCATTAAACATGTTTCCCTTAAGCATTGAATGCAGATCTCCATTTGAGGAAGGATGAGCACTGTAAAAATTTAAAAATCAAAAGTTAAATATAGCTTGAAATAGCAATATAGAAAGAGAGAGAAGAAAGAGCTCTCATAAAAGCTTAGGCGGCGGTGGATTAAAAAAAAAAGTTGCTCCAGGTAGCTAAGGATATGAATGCCATCGTCCAAGAGTAAAGCAACAAATCCCAGCTAGCTAATCAGTTAGCTAACCAGAGAGGTCAATAAAAAAAAAATCATCCTGAGTCAGCACACCAGTTAGCTTGGCAGCTAACTAGGCGAAACCCAGTTAGCTCTTTAGCTAACTACCAGAGAAAAAGTAATGGCAGAAGGAAAAACCATGCATCCATAGTTAGCTCTCCAGCTAACTAAATTTGAATCCCTCTCGGCTGCAAAAGAAAAGTAAAATAGTTAGTTAGCTAAATAGCTAACTGAAGAATGGCCAGTTAGCTCACAAGCTAACTAGAAGCAAAAGCAACAGGTTGTCCGGCCAGCTTAGTTAGCTCACCAGCTAACTGAGCAAAAATCAGTTAGCTGAGCAGTTAGCTCCAAGATGAAATAGTTAGCTAAGTAGTTAACTAAAAGGAACGTCAGCTAGCTAGAAGGAGTTGCAGTTAGCTAACAAGACATCAGCCGGCTAGCTAAAATTGGAGGGTGTTCGGCCAATGCACTGTGATGAGCGAATTAGTTAGCTGAAGGAATTCTAGCTAGCTAACAAGCTAGCTCACCAGTTAACTAAAAGAAAAGGACGTTTGGCCAGGCACCTGAGACAAGTTTCTTAGTTAGCTGAAAGGGCTCCAGCTAGCTAACAAACTAACTCACCAGCTAGCTAAAAAAGGAGGACATTC
>UESW01004363.1:463275-494546 GCA_900491605.1 Calamus simplicifolius | reverse complement strand
AGTCAATTTTGCATGAAGATACTTACTTGCAAGGTGACCGAACTTCCCTATATCAATCTTAGAATTGCTTAATTTGTTTTGTAATCATCAAAATCAATCTGGGGTCAACAGTTTTCATTTGGGTTTATGGTTTGGATCGTATGGAGTCCCTGCATCGTATTAGAAACATGAGTGGTACAACCAGTATCAATCCACCAAGTATTATAAGGAACTTCCATTAGGTTTGATTCGAAACATACAAAATCGTAGGCTTACCTTTCTTTTCGAACCATGCCTTACGTTTCAGGCAATCTTTCTAATAGTATCCATGCTTTTTGCAAAAGTGACACTTATCATCCTTTTGTTCCTTCTTGTGGATTTGAGCAGATGACCCATTTATCTTTAGTGGTCGTTGCTTGCTCTTTCCTTTCTTACCTTTCTTTGATTTCTTTCCAGCTCCTTGTTGACCCATGAGATTAATAAAATGATTTCATGTTTCTTAATTCTTGCTTCCTCTTGAATGAGCATACTTTGTAATTCATTCACATTCCACTTATCCTTCATAGTGTTATAACTCATGTGAAATGGACCATACTCAGGAGGCAAGGAATTGATAATAAATTGCATGAGAAAATTATCATTCACTTCCAATCCCATAGTCTTTAGTCTTGCTGCTATGTTTGTCATTTCAACAACATGCTCATGCATAGTACGAGAACCATCAAACTTAATGTTGGTTAAAGTACTCATCAATGTCCCAGCAAGTGACTTATCAGCAGAGTTAGATTGGGAACGCGCTTCCACAAACTTCAGAAATTCCTTAGCACTTTCATAGCAGGAATTGTGGACTTAATATTGTTTGCTACAGTCATTCGTATGAACATCAGGCTAAGTCTGTTTGATCTTTCCCAAGACTTATGAAAAGACCTCTGTTCAGCACTGCTAGAGTCATAAGAGCAGTGGTTTCTCATTTATGAGTGTCAAATCAAGATCCAGAACACCAAGATGAAACTGAATTTGTTCGCGCCATTCATAGAAATTAAGCCCATTAAAAGTTTGAACAAACGTAGATTGCAATGAAGAGAAACAGGAATAGTTGCTGCAAATATAGAAAACATGCTCACATATTAATGCTTTGAGTAATATTATTCATATTCCATCAAGTAAACAATAAGTGCATATTGAAGTTTCCTTTGGGTGATACAACAATATACAACAATAAACATAATTGATGCTTAATTTTAATTTTACATACTTGGTAATTATATATACTCAAATTAGATATGTTTGCTATCTTTGGATATGCTAAACATACCTAACCAAGCATATTAATTAATCACATCATGTCCATAGATTATAAAATGATTAGTCAACCTTTGGGTGACCCTTAAATATTTATAATCAATGAACTTCAATATACTCATAACAATTAAACAATTATGTCATTCATTTATAAGCATCACATAATTATGAGTAATTGAATTATTTAATTAAATTTGATACATATAAACTTTCAAATTTGGCCACTTTGGTTACTAACAAATTACATAATATAGACATCAAATTTAATTAATGATAATATGTTACGTGAATACTAAAGACTTAAGTGTACCCACATATATAATTTTACTGTAATAATTTTTAAAAAAAAACATTAATCTCCCATTGAGAAATATCCTGAACTTTCATCCTTTATTATTAAGGATTAGATTGATGAAGTGGTAATATGTTTGTCCTTAAAATCTTTTTGGTTATAGATTCAAACCACTTTAATTCTTTATTTTATTTTATTTATTTCTTTCCGTGAATCACTTTCCTTTTAATGTAGTTTATGATTTTTTCCGTGCGTAAATAGAGCCTCACGAGGAAAAGGAAATTCCCTCACCGTACGTCCACCAATACTTCCCCTTTTTTTATTATGCCACGAAACGTTTCCATGGAAGTTTGGAATTCGTGCCTCCCTCACCGTACGTCCACCAACACTTCCTTCATTTTTTTTTTAATCTTGTTGGAATCCACGATGGAATCCCACGTAACTTCCGTGAGGCCCTTTTTATTCCCACGATGGAATCGTAATTTCCCACGATGGAACGTAACTTTCGTGAAGCCCTCTTTTTCCATGAAGCCCTTTTCTGTGCCTTTTTTTTATTTCTCCCATGATGTAATCCCACGTAACTTCCTCCACTGTTTTCGTGAACCACATCTGCCTGGGACCGATCCCACTTCCTGGGAGGCTACGTCCTTCATGCATGCAATCCTCATGACGGAAGAAAATGAGAAAAAGGTTTGGAAAAAAAAATAGAGGGGCAACATGATGATTTGAACCTTCGAATCATAGAACAATCATCTTACCACTATACTATTTTAATAACCTTATTCATAATGAAAAATTATAAATTCTTTAATCAAGGCTCTGATACCATATGTAAGATCCATTAAAGGATCTTCTTTAATAAACATAATGGCCAAGATCTTAGAATAAATGATTTTTTACATGAAAACATATATGAAAACATAAACCAAGAATGCATACCTTGATCCATTGATATTCGTTCTTCGTTGACGAGGAACGAGAGGTGCGTATGTGTTAATGACAGATTGAGTTTCTCCTCTTTCCTAATTCTCTTCCTTATCTGTTTTGATGGTCAAACATACTATATATAGGAGAGAGAGGACCAATCTGATAATACGATCAATTTCTTTTCCATCAAAGAGAGGTTATCAGATAACAACTTCCCAAAGATAAACCAATAGGAAATTAGCTTTATTAAACCATCATTATCACTTAAATTTAAATATCTGATAAAATTAGATATATAATTATCATTTAGAATAAATAAATGATAAATCAATTATATATCCATGTGGGCCACATAAAAGGAAACGCTAACACCTCAACTTCAATAGTGCCATTGCTACCTGTCAAAATGCTAAGGCTACTGCCAGGCCATCATGCAAAAATAAGTAGTATTTCTGAGTAGTTTTGATCAGATTTTGATACAAGATAGATCAATGTAAACCACATTAGGAAAACAGAGTAAGTGCAAAATTGAAGTTTTGTTATTCATGAACAGAATTGTGGAAGTAGGTGAAGAACTGTGGAAGAAACTTCTCATCTTGGTGGATCTAGCTCTGAAAATGAAGAAGTTTTACCATTTGGGGATTGAACCAATAGCTCTAGCTGAAGGGTGCCTCTTGGCAAACAGGTCCCTGAGACTACCAATGTAGACCTCTTCTAGCATGCTCATTGACAAACTAAAGGATGCTGATTTGTCTTCAGAAACTTGATGAAATGGCTCTTCAATGGCTCGAGGGACGATCCCGGTTGGAAATTAGTCCCTTTTTTTTTTCAAGCTTTGAATAGGCTTAATCTTTAAAAAAGAAAAGCAAAATCTAGACCTAGGCTTAACTCTAGCCTAGCTCCAAACTTGGCTTGAAACCTAATTAGGAGCAACATATTTGAGTCAAGGACTAGGTCAATGGAGTTAATTTTAAATTTTTAAATATTAACATAAGAACTACAATACTTAAAGTAATTACATATCATTACTCTAGAATAAGATAAAGATCTTAAATTAGTTAATTTACAAGAAAAAGAAAATTTGCACATAATTAGTGAGAAATGCATTATAATTTTAGAAAACCTATTACATTTTTAAGGTTTGGGGACTAGTTTCGAGTTGGGTTTGGGCCTGATTAAGGCTCTCACATTAGGCTATTTTTTAGCTCAAGCTTTGAGTTGAGTTTAGGTTACACCAAGATCTTAAGGACCCAAGCATGATGTGAAATTTTTTAGATCCCAACTTGAAACCCAAGCTAACCTGAATTAATTTGCATCTAGCCCATGGCCCAATTTAAAATCAGGTTGGCCTGAGGTCCAACCTTCTTCTAGATGATGCTGAAGCATCCCATGTGGGAAATAATATATGATAGGCTCTGTTATACAACGTGGAGTTCTGCACTGGAAACAAAAGTATTGAAGAGGTGGAGACATCTACAACATGACAAGAGATGTCTCACAATCATTAATTATAAAACCAGCTGTACTAAAGCTTTTGTTTTTTTATATTACCATGGAAGTTCATTTGGTGAAAATCGAAATGATAGGAGCTCCTCTCCCATTGGAGCTATAAATGGATCGAGTCATACTTGACTTTGATCTGATCTAGCTTTATACTTAGATTATAATTTTAGATCTAAATCCAATTATTTATTGATTGGGTTGTGATATGGCTGACCGTCTCCTCTGGGTGGTATTATCTTTTGCAAATTTCCGGAGATAATGATGTGACAGCAAAACCCAGAAAAGAAACTTTGGCTCCGGCCTCCAGCGATGGCATTTGGCTCCGGCCTTTGGCTCCGGCCTCCAGCGATGGCCTTTGGCTCCGGCCTTTAGCTCTGGCCTCCAGCGACGGCCTCCAGCTCCGGCCTTTGCCTCCGGCTTCCAGCGACGGCCTCCAGCTCCGGCCTTTGGCTCCGGCCTCCAGCGACGGCTCCAGCTCCGGCCTCCAGCGAAGGCCTTTGGCTCTGGTCCTAACTTGGTGCCTTTCTCGCATGCACAATGACCCCCTCAGGCAACAGATCCTGAGATTCGAGGTCTATTGCCGTGTACCTCGCTCACTGAAATCACGGGCAAGTGCTACCACGATCGGCAGTTACCGCTACAAGCGGCCCTCATCCAGCAACGGCTTAACCACTCGCCGTTCAAAGAAACTTATCTCAACAAGGAAGATTCGATGGTTCCAACAGAACGAGGTAAACGGGACCCCCCAGACAGGTATAAGAGGAGGACCCGAGCTCAATGCAAGGGGATCTCTTTCTCTCTCCCGATCTATCGCTATCTATCTCTTAACTCTTATCTGACTACGACAGAACTGAGCGACAAGTTTACTAACTTGAGCGTCGGAGGGTCCTTGAAGGGTTCCGAAGAAGGGAGACGACCCCTCCATCCCACTTGGAAGCCCACGACAAATCTCGGCCTGCCCATCGCTCATCACGGTTGATTTGTCGCATCAGATTGGCATGCCAGGAAGGGGCGTTCGCACGGGTGGAAGGCGAAGGTTCTCCCTGTGACCCCACCAATTCTGCGAGGGAGACGATGGTGACCACACAAGCACAGGAGGCTTCCTCCAGTCAAGCCGCGGAGCGTATTCCACGGGCTGAGCAATCGGAGGCCAACCTCCGTGTTTCGCCCCCTGCACAGATAAGCCAGCTTGACCGGCTTGAGGTTCTGGCTCACCAGGTCCAGGACCTGATGACAATGGTACGGGGACTACAAGAACATTGTTTGGCTGCTGCACCTCAACCCCCTGCGCCCGATGAAGGGTGCGGGGGACAGTCTAGTCTCACCAAGGCGGACCCCACCTGAGGTCTCCCACCGCTCACCCCTTGAACCTCGTTGCGAGAGGCCTCAAAGCGACGACAGTCCCTCTCTCGCCACTCCGGTCATTCCCACCATCGGTCGAAGGAGAGAGAGTCCAGACGGGTGCGTTCCTCACGTCGGCAATCTTCTTCGGCTTCTTCTTCCGATTCATCTCAAGACGGCACCCTCAGGAAGACTACCCGTCGGGCCGAGCAAAGGCTCGACGAGTATCATCGACGGTTGGAGGAGCTTAGCGCCGGATCGCTAACCCCCATGGGAGGACTATGAGCATCGTCCCCTACTTTCCCGGTGCATCATGAGGAACCGGTCCCGCCCCGCTTCCATCTCCCCCAACTGGACCCGTACGATGGCACGACGGACCCACTGGACCACCTGGAGAGCTACAAGGTCCTCATGCAGGTCCAGGGAGCGATGGACTCCCTTTTATGTGTCGCCTTTCTGGCCATCCTTCGCAAGGCGGCACGTGCGTGGTACTCCTGCCTACCTCCATGCAGCATCAATTCATTTTGGCAACTCGAGCGATCTTTCCTGGCCCACTTTGATGTTTGCCAAAAGATCTCACGAGTGGTTGATAGCCTATTTGCTGTCCAGCAGAGGAGTGGTGAGACCTTGAAGGACTTTGTCGCTCGGTTTAAGGAAGCAGCGTTGGAGGTATACAACCTGGAAGACTCCGTAGCCACTTTGGCATTAAAACGAGGACTTCGTCCATCCAGGTTTCCTATTCCCTGGACAAGAAGCCTCCGAGTTCTTATGCCGAGCTTCTGAGTCGAGCACATAAATACATCCACGCCGATGAGACGGATTCTTCCAGGAGGGAAGCTGACAAGAACACCAGTAAGAAACCACCGCCTACTGATCATGCCGGAGCACGATCCCGGAAGTCTGAGCCTCCTCACCGCTAGATCGCTGACCACATACGCTTATTTCTAAGGAGCAATTCACTCCCCTCATGGCTCCTATATCTCACATCCTACTAGAGATCGAGGAGGAACCTTATTTCAAGCGTCCGCTCCCTTGAAATCTGGGACCCCCCGCAACAAGGAGTTTTACTGCCGGTACCACCGAGACTATGGTCACGACACCGAGGACTGTCGCCATCTGAAGAAGGCCATTGAGGAGCTGGTTTAGCAGGTCACCTGGGCAAATTCGTTCGAAGGGGAAACCTTCCCACTTCGGGTCCATCGGTGCCTCGATACTTCCGGCGGCGTGGAGAATGCTCCAACGGAGAAGACCATAGCTATGATTTCCTGGGGGCAGGTGGCGGTTCAAAGAGGCAGCGAGAGGGAATAGATTCTATAATTCTTTCTTTGGAAAGGATTTAGATGGGGTAGTTAATAAGCATGACGACAGCGTCGTTGTGTCCATGACTATAGCCAAACATCCTGTAAAAAGAATTTTAGTTGATAGTGGGAGTTCGGTGGATGTTTTGATCTACGAAGCTTTTGTTCGGATGAATCTGTCGAAGTCTTCCCTTCGACCCATCGCCATGCCTCTAATGGGCTTCACTGGAGACTCGGTGAGCGTTGAGGGGGAGATCACCCTCCCAGTCACGGTTGGAACCCCTCCATGTCAAAGCACCGTGGTTATAAATTTCTTAGTGGTCGGGTCCGCTGGCTTATAACGCTATATTGGGAGACCAGGATTAAATTTGCTAGATATCGTGATATCCACTAAGAGATTATTGGTAAGGTTCCCCACCGATGAAGGAGTCGAAGAGATGAAAGGGGAGCAAAGCCCACCACCACTTTGCTATCATTTGTCTCCCAGCCACTGGAAGCGGCGTCGGCAATGGCCTCTGAGCCACTCGATCCCCGGGAGCTGGGAAGGAGGGGAGAGCCAGCCGAACACCTCCTGACCCTCCCCTTGGGGGATGACCCGGCAAGGACTATCCAGGTAGGGGCATTGCTTCCACAAGAGGCACGTGATCGACTTCTTACTTTCCTGCGTGCCAACACCGACATCTTTGTATGGTCATCCTCAGACATGTCGGGCGTCCCCGAGGAGGTGATCACCCATCGGCTCAACCTCAGGCCAGAGTGTCGGCGGTCCGATAGAAAAAAAGAAACTTCGCTCCAGATAGACAGAAAGCTATCGATGAGGAGGTTCGCAAGTTAACGGCTCAGGCCATATTCGGGAGGTTCATTACCCCGAATGGTTGGCCAATGTGGTGCTCCGTAAGACCAATGGGAGCTGGAGAATGTGCATGGATTTTACCGATCTCAACAAAGCATGCCCTAAGGACAGCTTTTCCCTGCCCCGGATCGATCAACTGGTGGACGCTACATCCGGGCATGAGGTCCTTAGCTTCATGGATGCTTTCTCTGGATACAACCAGATCAGGATGAATCCCGATAAAGAAGCTACCTCCTTCATAACTGAGAAGGGGTTGTACTGCTATAGGGTAATGCCTTTTGGGCTAAAGAACGCGGGAGCCACCTACCAAAGGCTGATGAACAAAGTCTTCGAAGGCCAGATAGGACGTAACATGGAAGTGTACGTGGATGACATGTTGACAAAGAGCGTCCATGCCACCGACCATATCGCGGACTTAACGAAGACTTTTGACAACCTTCGTCGGTACCAGATGAAGCTGAACCCACGCAAGTGTGCATTTGGGGTGACAGCCAGAAAGTTCTTGGGTTTCATGGTAACCCGGTGGGGGATCGAGGCAAACCTGGACAAAGTTCAAGCCATTTTGGACATGAGGCTTCCCGCCAACAAGAAGGAAATACAGCGCCTGACGGGAAGGGTGGCCGCCTTAAGTCGCTTCCTGTCCAAGTCCGCTGAAAGGTGTCTACCATTCTTCAAGGCGCTCCGCAAGGTCAATGAATTCGAATGGACGAAAGAATGTCAAGAGGCGTTCGAGGGGTTAAAGGAATTCTTATCTACCCGCCGCTGCTAGCCAAGCCAACAAGTGGAGAAGAACTCCTTCTATACCTCGCGGCCTCTACTGAAGCCGTTAGTTATGTGCTAGTCCGCGTGGACACCAATGGCGCGCAAAGGCCAGTATACTACACAAGCAAGGTGTTCCATGATGCAGAGACCAGGTACTCGAACACGGAGAAGATTATCTTCGCATTGATCGTGTCTGCCCAGCATCTGCGGCCATACTTCAAGCCCACCCGATCGCGGTGATCACAAACCAACCTTTGAAGACAGTTCTCGCTTGCCCGGATACTTCCGGCCGACTGGCAAGGTGGGCCCTTAAGTTGGGGGAATTCGATATGTCTTTTCGCCCCCGGTCGGCCATGAAGTCTCAAGTCTTGGCGGATTTTTTGGTCGAATGCACTTGGGAGAGGAGCAACCTAAAGAACCTTCTACAAACCCTCAGCCTCTTGGAACCAGTGATGATGAATGGGTCCTTCATGTAGATGGGGCGTCGAATTCTCAAGGGAGCGGAGCAGGCCTCATCTGGCCAACTCGGATGGAGTTGTAACCGAGTGTGCACTCCGCTTCCTTTTTTTAGCCACTAATAATAGGCAAATATGAAGCTCTGCTGTCGGGATGAGATTAGCTCAAGAGCTTGGGGTGAAATGCCTTAGGGCGTTCACCACTCCCAACTGGTCGCTGGCCAAATCGCAAGGGAATATGAAGCAAGGGATCCCATCATGTCCCGTTACTTAAGTATGGTGCAATCGCTAGCTTCTCCCTTGGCTTACTTTAGCGTCAGCTACATCCCTCGACAGGAGAATGCTAGAGCCGACGCCTTATCCCATCTGGCCACCTCAGCTGATGGGATGCTGGGAAGAGCTTATGTAGAGCACTTAGAAGCCCTGAGTATTGATGCATCAAGAGAAACTCTACCAGTTGAGCAGGAGCCTTCCTGGATGGACGCCTATGTCCGGTACTTTACCGAGGGCACCCTCCCAGAAGACCTTGCCGAAGCCAGGAAACTTAAAAGATGGCCCCGAAATTTTTAATAATGGAGGGAAAGCTCTATCGGAGGTCGTTCTCATACCCAGTTCTCAGGTGTGTCGGTCCCACCGAAGCTAATTATATTCTGCGAGAGATACATGAAGGTATATGTGGAAGCCATCTAGGGGGCAGAGCTCTTGCATACAAAGCCCTATAGCAGGAGTATTACTGGCTGACAATGAAGGATGATGCATCCGAACTTGTTAAGAGGTGTGACAGCTGCCAGCGCCATGCCAACATTCAACATCAACCGACGTCCCAGTTGACCCCCCTGGCCGCACCCTGGCCCTTCGCACAGTGGGGCATGGACATCCTGGGACCATTCCCTCCAGCATTCGGACAACGCAAGTTCCTAGTGGTGGCAGTTGACCATTTCACAAGTGGATCAAGGCGGAGGCTCTCGCTAAGATCACGAGGAAAAAATAAGGACTTTCTTCTGGAAGTCTGTGGTGTGCCGGTTCGGGCTATCGCACACCTTGTTACTGACAACGGCCGATAGTTTGACAACGTGGCCTTCCGGAATTCTGCGTTGGCCTGGGCATCCATCATCGATTTACCTCCGTGGGGCACCCCCAGACCAATGGTGCAGCCGAGGTGACCAATCGCATCATCCTCCAAGGGCTCAGGGCTCGGCTAGATGGCTGCAAAGGGCGCTGGGTGGAGGAACTCCCCAGTGTACTGTGGGCCTACCACACGATGCCGCGAGCCCCTACTGGGGAAACTCCTTTCAGCCTGGTCTTTGGGACCGAAGCAGTCATTTCGATGGAGATAGGAGTTCCCAGTCCCCGGACAGAATTATACCACGAAGAAAGTAACTCAAACCAGCTGCGAGCCGATCTAGATTTAGTAGAAGAATTGCGAGACCAAGCACAGCTTTGCATGGCGGCTTTCCATCAGCGAGCGGCCAAATACTATAATGCTCGAGTACGATCCAAGACGTTCCGCTTCGGAGATCTCATTCTGCGAAGAGCTGAAGTATCAAAGCCAACAGAGGGGGGCAAGATGGCATCGAAATGGGAAGGACCATACCGTGTCAAGGAGGTACTTCACCATGGGGCATACAAAGTTGAAGAGCTAGATGGGAAACCACTTCCTTGCACCTGGAACGCCAATAATTTACGCCGTATTATCAGTAAGGTGCTATCTTCATTAATTTGAATCTACTTGACAGATTGATATTCGAAATGTTAGCATTATTTTTGAGTGAGTATGCTCGCCAACAAAGACAGGCTCTCCGCGTCAGTACTAAAGACCGGCTCTGCACCAGCAACTAAAGACCGGCTCTCCGTTGGCACTAAAGACTGGCTCCATGTTGGCACTAAAGACGGCTCTCTGCGTCGGCACTAAAGACCGGCTCCGCATCGGCAACTAAAGACCGGCTCGCATCGGCAACTAAAGACCAACTCTGCATCGGCAACTAAAGACCGGCTCTCCGCGTTGGCACTAAAGACCAGCTCCGCGTCGGCAACTAAAGACCGGTTCTCCACGTCGGCACTAAAGACCGGCTCTCCGCGTCAGTACTAAAGACAGCCCCACGTCGGCACTAAAGACTGGCTCTCTGCATCGGCACTAAAGACCGACTCCGTCAGCAACTAAAGACCGGCTCCGCGTCGGCAACTAAAGACCGGCTCTCCACGTTGGCACTAAAGACCGGCTCCACGTCGGCAACTAAAGACCGGCTCTCCGCGTCAGCACTAAAGACCGGCTCTCTGCATCGGCAACTAAAGACCGGCTCTCCGCGTTGGCACTAAAGACTGGCTCTCCGCATCAGCAATTAAGACCGGCGCCCGCATCGGCACCAAAAACTGGCTCCCTACGTCGGTAATTAGGGACAATGTTTCGACGCACAATCCCATTTCGCGCGACATATCTAACGAGGCAGTAAGCGTTCCATGGCTTCGCGCCCGCACAAGCAAGGTCTTGTACTACCTACTGTTCTCGACTATCGTCTCTACGACCGAAATTGGTTCCGCATCAGTTTCCTAACAGGAGGAGTTGTGTTTTTCAGCCATTGGTTGGTGATTCGCGACAACTCACACAGCTAAAGCTGATTATAACCAAAGGCACGCGATGAGGGTTAAAACATTCATTGATGGTTAAAAGTTTACAAAATTACCAATCTGAGTCGGGCTTAGAGCAATAAAAAAAAACTAGTAAGGGTCATTTGGGGCCGGGTCATCGTCTTCAGGGACGTCATCTGGCTTCAGCCCTCAATATCCTCGAGGTCGTAGAGTTCTTGGATTTTTTCCTTGCAGTCTTGGAAGCCGGCATCGTAAGCAAACGCCGCGATTCGGCTAGCTCCTTATCAAAGGCTTTAGACTTCTGAAATCCTCTACGGCCTCTGTAGCTCTTTTCTCCGCCTCGAGGGCTTTCCGCTCGGACTCGACGGCCTCCCTCTTGGCCTCAGTCACCGTCGCCTCCAAGTCGGCAATCTTGGCGTTGGACTGGCGGGTGACCTCTTTGGCTGCGTCTATTTCAATGGAGGTGGAATCCAATAGAGTCTTCAAGACGCACATTTCTGATTCCACCACCTCCAGCCTCTCGGCCATCCTTTGCTTTTCCTCGCCACTTGAGCGTTATCCAGCTCATTGGCTGCACGACGCTGGGCAACTTTCAGCGCATACTCGGCCTTCTCGGCTCTCAGCGGATGGCTTCGACTTTGCCCTTTAAGGTGGCCCGGGTATCCTCCAAATCCATCTCTGCCTTTTCTGCCCTGGCCTAGAGTGATAGCATCTCCTCCTGCAACTGGTCGAGAGCAGCATCACTCAGGGTCCAAAGTTCCCTCATGGCGATCAGAGAGTTCAGTGCCTGAATGGAATCAATGTTAAAAAGCAAATAAAACAAACGAAACAAAGAGGAAAAATGATAATGGAGCAAAGGCTCACCTAGAGATGTGCCACAGACGCCTCGCGGAAGAAGGTGGCTCTCCCTTGATGCCGGAGAAACTCTTGCACCTCCACCACAGATGCTTCATCCAAGGCCCGCTCGGCCCAGCGGCTGTGGTTCGCCAAGAGTGATTGGAAGGAAGGATCGATGCCCCTCCTTTCCCTTGGCACGGGGGCCACGGAGGAGGATTCTGCCTCCAACTCTGCTGCCTCCAACCCCTTGGCTGGTGGAGGCGCTTCGGTTGTTGCCCCTACGGGGGGCAGGATAGCTGCGGGAGTTAGCCCTATCATTGCAGGGACCTGCTCCGTCTCCACGGCTTCGGGTGGGGGTGACGGCGCTTTTGCGACCTGCTCTAGAGAAGGATCGAGCAGGATGACAGGAGGAGCTGGAACTGAAGGTGATCTTCTTTCTACTATTTGGCTCCGTCCGACTTCTCGCCGGCCTCGGCCCTTACCGTGTCTTTCCTGGCGGGCTCATCGATTTGGGCTCTGGCTGCCTCGCACACTTGTGGGGATTCTACAATTTTGGCCCTTTTAGCATCGGCTTCCCCAGCGTCGGCCCTTCTAGTGTCGGCCTTCTTCAAAACCTTAGGGGCTTCACAACCCTAGCCCCTCCAGCGTCGGCCCTCCCCGCGTCGGCCCTCCTTGGATTTTGGCAACGGCCCTCCTTTCAGCAAGGGAATCATTCCCCGTTGCCTTCCTCTTCTTAGTGGCGCCTGCCTGAGCTCGCGAAGCGATGGTGCCATCCCTATAAAGGCGGGAGATGTATTAAAAAAAAGAGGAAGAGAAAAAAGAAAAGAAGGAAAATGTGGGTAATCAAGTGCTCACCACCAGAAGGGATTAGGCCGGCGAGACGAAGGTTTTCATCAACCAAAAGCTTATTGCATCGAGGGACATCGGCAGTCAGAAGCTGCCCAAATGCCATTCGATCTCTTGGGAGGATCGAAGAATCCCTATTGGCATCAATGTTGGGTGTCCCCCAGCTTCCGCGCACCCCATCGATATCAGCAAAAAAGAACTTATCCTTCCACCCTTTAACGGAGGTGGGAAGGTACAACTTAAGGATCCTATTGGACCTAGGAGTAAAGGACCACCAACCTGATTGCTTGCGGAGGGTATAAAAACTACGGAATAAGGAGATGCTGGCCTCTATGCCTTGCAGGTGACAGAGAACCAGAAAGCCAACGATGGTTCGGATCGAGTTAGGAACTAACTGGGAAGGTGTTAGAGAATATCGGTCCAGAAGATTGAGGATGAAAGGATGGATAGGTAGCCGAAGTCCGGCCTTAAAGAAGGCTCCGTACAAGGCAACTCTTCCGGGACGGGAAGAGGTTACCCTGTCATCAGGAGCAGGGTAGAACAGACGAAGGTTTGGCGGAAAGCTATACCTAGCTTTTAGATTACTATGTCTTGAGCAGACATAGTGGAAGCAGTCCCTTCGGGGGACTCCTTGGCAGCGCTGGAAGGACCAGCAGCCGTCGGACGCTCCGGTGGAAGTTTGCCCGCCGGTCAGATGACTCCGGCTACGGGGCGTCTGACCGGCCGCCGTTCTGGCAAGGAGTGATTGGAGGAGGGGGTAGACCACTGGCTTGGTAAGGAAGCAAAAGTTTGAGAAGGAGTGGAGGAACGCTCCCCGAAATATCAGAAATAGATTGGCAACTTCCTCATCTTCTTCCGACGAGGAAGATTCATCAGACCATGTTGCCATGTATGCTTTCTTCTTTTTCTTGTAGGCCTTCTTTAGTAAAGGACAATCATACTTAAAGTGCCCTGGTTTTTTGCACTCATAACATACTAAGGGCTCTTTTTCTTTTTCTTTCTCCTTGTCCTTTTTCTTATCCTTTTCTCCTTCAAATCTTGCTCCAAATTTCTTTTTATGGAAGGGCCTTTTTCTCATAAACCTTTTGAATTTTTTGGCCAAGAGAGCAGTTTCCTCATCATCTTCATCATTACTTTCACTGCTGCTCTCTTCCATTTCTGCAGTCTTGAGGGCAAGTATTTTCCTTCTTTTTGTTTCCTCCTCAACATGCTGCTTCATTGTTAACTCGTGGGTCATTAAGGATCCTAGAAGCTCCTCTAAAGGTAATGCATTGAGGTCCTTTGCTTCTTGGATAGCAGTGACTTTAGCTTCCCACGATCTTGGTAGTGACCTAAGAATTTTACGCACAAGATCAGCATTAGTATAAATTCTACCAAGACTTTTAGACCATTCACAATATCAGTAAATCTAGTGAACATGCATGTGATGGTTTCAGTTTGTTCCATTGTAAACAATTCATATTGTGAACCAAAATGTTTATTTTTGATTCCTTTACTTGGTTTGTTCCTTCATGAGTTATTTCCAACCTATCCCAAATTTCTTTTGCGGAATTACAAGTTGAGATTCGGTTGAATTCATTGAGTCTAAGGAACAATATAAAATATTAATGGCCTTAGCATTTAGTTGTGCCATTCTCCTATCATTATCATTCCAATCCCTTTCGGGTTTAGGAACAATAGTGCCATCAATAAGGTGTGTGGGTGTACTAGGTCCGTTTATTATTACTCCCCACAATTCATAGTCCGAAGCTTGAATGAATATTCTCATTCTAGCTTTCCAAAATGAATAGTTGGTTCCATTAAATAAGGAGGTCGATTCGTAGAATGACCTTCAGCAAAACTTGAACCAATTTGTGTTGCCATATGGATCTTTAGCCCTTGATCGTGAGATCAAATTCTAAATGAGCACTCGCTCTGATACCAATTGTTGGCCTAGATGGCAACCCAAGAGGGGGGGGGGGTGAATTGGGTTCTTAAAAATTTAAGACTTTTTAACTTTAATTGATTAGTTAGCAAGATGTGCAAGTGAGAGGCTAACTAAAATTAATACACAAGCAAATAAAGAGAGATAGAGATAGAGAAAATAAGGCACGGCAAACATAAGATAATTTTATAGTGGTTCGACGCAACCAGCACCTACGTCCACTCCCAAGATTTACTTGGGTCCATACTATAATCTCTCTAGATTACAGCCGAGTTGTTTTCCAAGCTCACAACTCAAACTTGTTGTTTTCACGGGCGTACAACGAACCCAGCTGGTTTTAACTCGGGCTTACCAGCACAAAACCCTACACGTTGTTTTTCACGGGCTCACAACTAACCCAACACAAGCACTCCGGCTTGTAACGAGGTATACCAACCTCCACTGATTCAATCCACTGATTGAATCAGCAAACAAATAGAACAGAAGTGTTTGAACAATAAAGTGCTCCCCTTGAGCAAATATACAAATGAAGTACAAAATAATATAAGGTTAGAAAAGCCTGATAGTATTGCAGATGGTAGAGGCTTGGGCTTTCTTCCTTCTTCTCTTTAACTCCTCTTGAAACGTTGAATCACGCCTCAGCAAGATTCTTGACCGTTGAAGACTTTGGAGTTGAGATGAAGCTTTTTCCTTTTGAAAATCCTCCGATTTGACCTTTGAAATGCTTGTGGATTTTCTTTTGACTCTCGTGGATTGATGAGAAGGAGTAGACGAAACTTCCTCTTGGATTTCTCTCCTTTTGAATCACTCTCCTTTGAGCTAAATGATTTTTTCAATATGCTCTGTTTTTCCCTCTTTTCAAAAGATATTCTTTTCTCTCTTTGATTTTTTCTCTGGGTTTTTTGATTTGAAAAGAGCTCCTTTATTTATAGAATCTGCAAAAATATATCCGTTAGAGACAAGGAAAAATAGCCGTTATTCAAAAATCTTACCGTTGGGGCTGATGTGTCATCGTTAAAAATCGCGCCCAGATTTCACGAGTCGACTCGAGCTTTGTGGGAGTCGGCTCGAGGTCGATTACCAAAAATAGAAACATTTTAAGCAATGAAGGGTCGACTCGCGAAAACAGAAGTGTCGGCTCGTGAAAGTTGGGAGTCGACTCGAGGAAAATGGGGAGTCGACTCGAGAAGTGCTCAAAAAACATGGGTTCTGTTGTTTGAGCGGAGTCGGCTCGCACAGACAGGAGTCGGCTCGCAAGAAGACAGGGGTCGACTCTTGAAAAACCAAGGGTCGACTCGAGAAAATCAGTCATTTGGGGAGTCGACTCGGAAACCCTTGAGTCGGCTCGGGAGCGATACGAAAATCAGAAAAATGTTCTGATTGACTTTAAAACTTGTCCCAATTAAATTTAAAATATAGATTTGACTTGAATACATTAAATATGACATTATCATGGATTCAAGACGTGTTTCAAGAATTCATCGATTGAATTATAATGTGTAAAAATTTCTTTTTGAAATCCTTTTAAGCATAGAACTTGAAACTCCTTTTCTAACGGTTTCAAAACTCATTAAATATAACCATTGATATTCCATTCCTTTCAATTTGAATAAGCTCAAGGTTTTTGATAAATAAACACATTGTTTTCTTTAAGGTACTCATGGCTTTTGGAAATCATCAAAATCATAAAGTTGGGGCAATTATGTTTCAATAATTTCTCAACACTGGTGCTGGGCTTTATCCGTCGACGGGAGTCAGGCTTCATGCCTGGCTGGTGCAGGGCTTTAGGTGCCGATGGGTGTCGGGCTTCATGCCTGGCTGGTGCAGGGCTTTATCCCACTATAAGAAAAAAAAAATATTGCGATACCCAAATGCGTCGCTAATGCGTCCCTAAACATGCTATTGCGACGCATTAGCGACGCAATGACTGCGTCACTGAGAATATCGTCGCAACCATAATTTGTCGCAATTGCGTCGTAAAATAGCGACTCTCTGCGATGCAGAGATGCGTCACAATATTGCGACGCACCAAAATGCATCGCTAAATTTAAAACTAAATTTTAATATTTTAAATATTAATATTAAATATTACGACGCATTCAATTGCGTCACAATATTGGGACGCATTTAGCTACGTTGCAATATTTAATAATAATATTTTAAATATAATAGCGACGCAATATTAGTCGCTAATGTGTCGCTAATAAAATTTTTTTAAAATATTGCGACGCCATGTCACTGCGTCGCAATATTTATTAATAATATTTTAGATATATTAGTGACGCAATTTTAGTCGCTAATGCATTGCTAATTAATTTTTTAAAAAATATTACGACGCCAGATCATTGCGTTGCAATATTTAATAGTAATATTATGAAAATATTAGCGATGCAATTTGAGTCGCTAATGCGTCGCTAATTATTTTTTTTTAAAAAATATTGTGATGCCAACTCATTGCATCGCAATATTTAATAATAATATTTTGAAAATATTAGCGATGCAATTGCAGTCGCTAATGCATCGCTAAATGAATATTTTTTAAAATAAAAATAAAAATTAAAAAATTAAAACGGTTAATACAATTTCATTACATTTAAATATTGATCGAAACATTCTTCACTCATATTGATCCAAACAATAATCATTCAATTTATAAAAATAAATAATATATTAAAATTTTGAAGTTTTCATGTACAACATATAAAAAGAAAAAAAATACATCAAGAATCTGAGCGATCACGTGGAGGCTGTGGAGTCTAGAGACTCTTCAACAAGCGGCTAACCATATCTCGTAAATGATGCATCTCATCTCGCATGTCTGCAATCTCCTGATTCCGGCCTCGCATATGATCCTTGAAATCCTGCTCGACCTCCTGCCGAACCTCCTCTGCAATAGATCTCCGAAGGTCATCTAAACGCTCGGAAGGAATATCACCAGAAACTTGCGAGCTGGAGGCCTGATGGGGAAAATATGTAGAAGCCCTAGTGCCCAGACCATAGACCCTGCGGTCTCGCGGCTGGGCACCAACAGCCTCCAAAAACACACGCCGACTCTCCTCTGCTGAGAGTTTGACGGGCGTCTCCCCATCAGTAGAGTCGACCTGCGATGCCTGGGAGCGAAGCTCCTCGACTCATGTCTTTAAATTATGAAATCAATAATAAATAAGTTAATAAATTTCTCAAAATAAAATTTTAGAAATTAAATAGATACTACATAAATCTAATTTCTTACTGCAACCTCCCGTGATCGCGTGTCGACCCAGGAACCATCCCTCCTGGTGTGTCACCCTGAATAGACGAAACTCATCAGGATCTCCGCCCTCCTGCTCAGACTAATAATAAAAAAATTGATATTAATACAAATATTTGTAAATAACTAAAATAGTAATTAAAATATTTATGTTTTCTTACCATACGCCGTCTATTCTTCTGAATCGAAATGGAGCCCAAAGTATGGCGGGAGAGACCCATGCCAGGACCACCCTTCTCAGATCGACGGTTCGTGCTGGCTGATGCGGACCTCCTGCGCCAGCCATCGGACTGCCAGGCCTGCTGCCACTCGTGCCAAATACCCTCTGGCACATGCGTAGGACACTGACCCGATGACCTCCAACGATGAAGCATGTCGGAGTATCAGCATCCCGTCAGAGCCTCCCATGCTGCCCTAATGGCATCATGGCTGGCAGGATCCCACATAAACTTTTTTTGCATTAAAATAAACAGTAGTTTTGAATTTATTAAGATTAAGAAATTTTATATCAGTGATAAATTATATTTAATAAGTTTACCTGAAACTTAGAAAAATAAAACTCCCTCGTGGCTGGAGATACGTGGCGCCAATCGTAGCCACTGGGATCTGCACGCCTCTGAAATATGGCGCTGATGTGGCTGGATGCATGATGCTGCTCAATAAATCTATTAAAAAATGCATGTTTATAAGTAATTGACTTAAAAACATAAACATATATTTTTAATTAGTATATACTTACAGCCCCTGAGCATCATGTCGAAGTACGGTGCGGCCAATGGTGGAAGAACTCTCGGAGGTTGTACCGATCGGCTGGATGGTAATACTGCTAGAGAGATCGAAGGCTGTACGACTGCTGGAGATCCGAACTCTCCATCTCCGACGCTCATGTGATCCGAACTCTCCATCCGAAGACAATCGAACTTATGCTGTTATTCATAAATTCTTGTCAATTCTACAAATAGAGGCATAGTGTTCTATATATATAGTCAATGGCTTCTTAAGATTACTATGTCGAATATAATTGTTTGTGAAGACTAAAATACAAATCATTGAAAGTACTAATGTGTTCTTGAGAATTAAATAAAACTACAACATGACTTTCATTCAAGCATTACATAATTTAATGCATTATTCAATTTGAAGCATAATGTAAATAATCAAGACATAAAAATTGTAAATAACTACAAATGCACAAAAATTATTGCATAAATAAAAAAAAAATTTGCCTGGCCACCGTGGCCAGCCCACGGCCGTGACCGTGGAAGATAAAAGGGGAGGGGGGGTTTTCCCCACCCCCGTAACAGACATGTTTTTTTTTTTTGTCCTGACCACCGGTGCCGTGGCCGGCTTCTCCGGCCGCGGCTACAGCCATGGCCGGAGAAGATAAAGGGGGGGGGTTTTCCCCACCCCCTGTAAAAGACTTTTTTTTTTTTTTTTTGTGGCCTGGCCACCGTGGCCAGGCCACGGCCGGCCATGGTAGCGGCCGTGGCCGGAGAAGGTCAAGGGAGGGGGGGCCTGTAATAGCCTATTATTTTTTTACTGTGGCCTGGCCACCGTGGCCGGAGAAGAGAAAATGGGGGGGGGGGGGGTTTTCCCCACCCCGCCTATAACAGCCAACAAATTTTTTTTTTACTGTGGCCTGGCCACCGTGGCCGGAGAAGACAATATGGGGGGGGGGGTTTCCCCACCCCCCTTGTTACAAGAAATTTTTTTTTTTTTTACTGTGGCCTGGCCACCGTGGCGAGGCCACTGCCGGCATGACAGCGGCCGTGGCCGGAGAAGACAAAATGGGGGGGGGGGTTTCCCACCCCCCTGTTAGCCAATTTTTTTTTTTTTACAGTGGCCTGGCCACCCTGTTAGCCAAAATTTTTTTTTTTTACTGTGGCCTGGCCACCGTGGCCAGGCCACTGCCGGCCACGGCAGCGGCCGTGGCCGGAGAAGATGGCCACGGTCTTGGCCGTGGCTGGAGGAAATTTTTACAAAAAAAAAATTTTGGAAGAGGGTGGGGGGGCTTACCTCGGTCGAGAGGAGACGTCGGAGTTGGAGGAGACCGCCGGGAGCCGGAGCACCGGAGGGGGGGAGCCGGAGCAGCGAACGGTGGGAGCCGGAGAGGTTTTGGGGAGGGCGGCGGCTAGGTCAAGACGGGGAAGAAGAAGAGAAGGCCGGCCGACTTTATATATGAGTGATTAGCGATGCAACAATGCGTCGCTAGTCCATCGTTAATTTGGCCTTATTATATTTTTATGAAAAAGGTAGCGACACAATTAATTGCATCGCTAATGCATCGCTAACTTGGTGCCAATGTCCGATGGAAAAAAATATTTTTATTTTATAGAAATTACATCGCTAAGGTGTCGCAATATTTTTTAATATTTTTAAATGATTAAAATAATAATTTATGATAATAATTACGACGCATACAGTGCGTCGCAAAATTTTTTCTAACTATTTCATTACATATATTTATCCAAAAAACATTGTGACAAAATAAATGCGTCGCAATATTATATATATTTTATTTATTTATTTTAAATATTTATAAATGATAAAAATTATAATTTATGATAATAATTGTGACGCACAAATTGCGTCGCAATATTTTTTTTACTTTTCGTTACATCTATTTATAGAAAAAAACATTGCGACTCAATGAATGCATCGCAATATTATATTTGTTATATTTATTATTACTGATAAAAAATATATTTACTAAAAACTATTGCGATGCATTAGTTACGTCACAATATTTGTTTATTATTTCTTCAAAAATGCATCGCTACGGCATCGCAATAATTTTTTAATATTATAAATGATAATATTTATAATTTATGATAATAATTGTGATGCACAAATTGCGTCGCAATATTTTTTTAAACTTTTTCATTACATATATTTATAGAAAAAACATTGCGATGCAACTAATGCGTCGCAATATTATATTTCTTTTATTATTATACTGATAAAAATTATATTTACTAAAAAATTACGATGCATACATTGCGTCACAATATTTGTTTATTATTTTCTTCAAAAATGCATCGCTACGGCGTCGCAATAATTTTTTAATATTTATAAATGATAATATTTATAATTTATGATAATAATTGCGATGCACAAATTGCATCGCCAATATTTTTTTAAACTTTTTCATTACATATATTTATATAAAAAAAATTGCGATGCAACTAATGCGTCGCAGTATTATATTTTTTATTTATTAATACTGATAAAAATTATATTTACTAAAAATAATGGTGATGCATACATTGCGTCGATGCAATATTTATTTATTTTCTTCTTCGAAAATGCATCGCTACGGCATCGCAATAATTTTTAATATTTATAAATGATAATATTATAATTTATGATAATAATTGTGACGCACAAATTACGTCGCAATATTTTTTTAAACTTTTTTATACATATATTTATAAAAAAAATATTGCGATGCAACTAATGCGTCGCAATATTATATTTCTTTCATTTATTAATACTGATAAAAATTATATTTACTAAAAATAATTGCAACGCATACATTGCGTTGCACTATTTGTTTATTTTTTTCTTCAAAAATTTATCGCTACGGCATCGTAATAATTTTTTAATATTTATAAATGATAATATTTATAATTATATAATAATTGCGACACATAAATTGCGTTACAATATTTTTTTTATAATTTTTCATTACATATATTTATAGAAAAAACATTGCGATTGATCGGATCGACGACGATTCGACGGTTGCGATCGATCCAAGCCATGATCGATCCCGGTCGGCGTCGACCTATCTCATACCATCGCAATCGATCGGATCGGTGATGATCTGATGGTTGCGATCGATCGAAGCCATGATCGATCCCAGTCGGCGATGATCCGACGGTTGCGATCGATCCAAGCCATGATCGATCTCGGTCGGCGATGATCCGACGGTTGCGATCGATCCAAGCCATGATCGATCCCGGTTGGCGTCGACCTATCTTGGACCGTCGCGATCGATCGGATCGGCGACGATCCGATAGTTGCGATAGATCGAAGCCATGATCGATCCCGATCGGTGAGTATGTGACGGTTGCAATCGATCCAAGCCATGATCTATCCCGGTCGGCGACGATCCGACGGTTGCGATCGATCCAAGCCATGATCGATCCCGATCGGCGTTGACCTATCTCGGACCGTCGCGATCGATTGGATCGGCGATGATCCGATGGTTGCAATCGATCGAAGCCATGATCGATCCTGATCGGCGATGATCCGTGGTTGCAATCGATCCAAGCCATGATCGATCCCGGTCGGTGACGATCCGATGGTTGCGATCGATCCAAGCCATGATCGATCCCGATCGGCGTGATCCGATGGTTGCGATCGATCCAAGCCATGATCGATCCCGGTCGGCATCGACCTATCTCAGACCATCGTGATCGATCGGATCGGCGATGATCTGACGGTTGTGATCAATCCAAGCCATGATCGATCCCGGTCCACGAGTATCCGATTGTTGCGATCGATCCAAGCCATGATCGATCCGTTCGGCGGACGATCCGACGGTTGCGATCGATCGGATCGGCGATAATCCGACTGTTGCGATCGATCCAAGCCATGATCGATCCCGGTCGGCGAAGATCCAACGGTTGCAATCGATCCAAGCCATGATCGATCCCGGTCGGTGACAACCTATCTCAGACCGTGGCGATCGATCGGATCAGTGACGAACCGACGGTTGCGATCGATCCAAGCCATGATCGATCCCGGTCGGCGAGTATCCGACGGTTGTGACCGATCCAAGCCATGATCGATCCCGGTCGGCGACGATCCGACGGTTGTGATCGATCCAAGCATGATCGATCCCGGTCGGCGTCGACCTATCTTGGACCGTCACGATCGATCGGATCGGCGACGATCCGACGGTTGCAATCGATCAAAGCCATGATCGATCCAGGTCGGCGATGATCCGATGTTGCGATCAATCCAAGCCATGATCGATCCCGGTCGGCAAAGATCCGATGGTTGCGATCGATCCAAGCCATGATCGATCCCGGTCGGCGATGATCCGACGGTTGTTATCGATCCAAGCCATGATCGATCCCGGTCGTGACGATCCGACAGTTGCGATCGATCCAAGCCATGATCGACCCGGTCAGCGATGATCCGACGGTTGCGATCGATCCAAGCCATGATCAATCCCGATCAGCGTCGACCTATCTCGGACTGTCGTGATCGATCGGATCGGCGACGATCCGACGGTTGCGATCGATCCAAGCATGATCGATCCCGGTCGGCGGTATCCGACTGTTGCGATCGATCCAAGCCCTGATCGATCCCGGTCGGCGACGATCCGATGGTTGCGATCGATCCAAGCCATGATCGATCCCGGTCGGCGTCGACCTATCTCGGACCATCGCGATCGATCGGATCGGCGACGATCCGATAGTTGCGATCGATCCAAGCCATGATCGATCCCGGTCGGCGATGATCCGACGGTTGCGATCGATCCAAGCCATGATCGATCCCGATCGGCGACGACCTATCTTGGACCGTGGCAATCGATCGGATCGGCGACAATTCGACGGTTGCGATTGATCCAGCGATGATCGATCCCGGTCGGCGAGTATCCGATGGTTGCGATCGATCCAAGCCATGATCGATCCCGGTCGGTGACGATCCGAAGGTTGCGATCGATCCAAGCCATCGATCCCAGTCAGCATCGACCTATCTCAGACCATCGCGATCGATCGGATCGGCAACGATCCGACGGTTGCGATCGATCGAAGCCATGATCGATCCCGATCGGCGATGATCTGACGGTTGTCGATCCAAGCCATGATCGATCCTGGTCAGCAACGATCCAACGGTGCGATCGATCCAAGCCATGATCGATCCCAGTCGGCGATGACCTATCTCGGACTGTCGCAATCGATCGGATCAGCGACGATCTGATGGTTGCGATCGATCCAAGCCATGATCGATCTCGATCAGCGATGATTCGATGGTTGCGATCGATCCAAGCCATGATCAATCCCGGTCGGCGTCGACCTATCTCGGACCGTCGCGATCGATCGGATCGGCGATGATCTAACGATTGCGATCGATCCAAGCCATGATCTATCCCGGTCGGCGATGATCCGACAGTTGTGATCGATCCAAGCCATGATCGATCCCGGTCGGCGATGATTTGACGGTTGCGATCGATCCAAGCCATGATCGATCCTCGTCGGCGATGACCTATCTCGGACCGTGGCGATCAATTGGATCGGCGATGATCTGACGGTTGCGATCCATCGAAGCCATGATCGATCCTGATCGGCGATGATCCGACGATTGCGATCAATCCAAGCCATGATCGATCCCGATCGGCGACGATCTGACGGTTGCGATCAATCTAAGCCATGATCGATCCCGGTCGATGATGACCTCTCTTGGACCATGGCGATTGATCGATACGGAATGATCCGACAGTTGCGATCGATCGAAGCCATGATCGATCCCGGTCGGCGATGATCCGACGTTATGATCGATCCAAGCCATGATCGATCCCGGTCGGCGATGATCCAACGGTTGCAATCGATCCAAGCCATGATCGATCCCGATCGGCGACGACCTATCTCGGACCTTGGCGATCGATCGGATCGGCGACGATCCGATGGTTGCGATCGATCAAAGCCATGATCGATCCCGATCGGCGATGATCCGACGGTTGCAATCCATCCAAGCCATGATCGATCCTGATCGGCGACGACTGATCTCGGACCGTCACGATCGATTGGATCGGTGATGATCGAGGGTTGCGATCGATCGAAGCCATGATCAATCTCGATCGATGACTACCGATCTTGGACTGTCGCGATCGATCGAATCGGTGACGATCCAACGGTTGCGATCGATCGAAGCCATGATCGATCTCGATCAGCGATGATCTGATGGTTGCCATCGATCCAAGCCATGATCGATCCCGGTCGGCGACGACCGATCTTGGACCGTCACGATCGATCCAATCGGCGACAACCCGACGGTTGCGATCAATCGAAGCCATGATCGATCACGGTCGACGACGACCGATCTCGGACATTATTAATTTTTAATTATATTTTCTAATTTATTGCGTTGCTAATGCCTCGCTAATTTAGCATTATGAATTTCTTTTAAAATATTGCAATGCATTAATTTGTGTCGTTAAATAAAATTTTTTTTTATTACTTTACTGTTTTATTGCATCGCTATTACGTCGCTAATTAACATATTTATTTTTAACAACATTGCGATGCACTGGATTGCATCGCAATATTTTTATTTCATAATACTATTTTTTTAAAATAAATTTTATTTAAATTAATTGCGATGTAATTATTGCATCGCTAAATTTAAAAATAATTTTTATATTTTTCTGGTTTATTGCGTCGCTAATGCGTCGCTATTTAAAATAATTAAGTTTTTTAAAACATTGTGATGCACTGTTTTACGTCGCAATATTTTTTTTTCATAATATTTATAAAAATTAATTTATTTAAAATAATTGCGATGCAATTAGTGCATCGCTAAATTAAAATTATTTTTTATAATTTTCTGGTCTATTGCATCGCTATTTAAAATTATTATGTTTTTCAAATATATTGCGATGCACTGAGTTGCGTCACAATATTTTTATTTCATTATATTTTATAAAAATCAATTTTTTTTAATATTTATGACATAAGTTTGCGTCGCTATATTAAATATTTTTTTTCATTTTATGCTTATTGCTTCGCTAATGCATCGCTATTTAATATAATTAATTTTTTTAAAAATATTGCGACGCACTTAGCTGCGTCGCAATATTTTATTCCTTTACTAATATTTTTAAAAAATACATTTTATAAATATTGCGATGCATTTTTATGTCGCTAAATTTAAAAATTATTATTTTTTTAATTTTATGGTTTATTGAGTTGCTAATTTATCGTTATTTGCATCGCAATATTTTTTTGATGGGAGGCATCGCAATGTAGTCGCAATTTTAGTGACGCATCTTTGCGTCGCTAAAATTGCATCACTATTTCATTATTTCTTGTAGTGTCCGTCGACGGGTGTTGGGCTTCATGCCTGGCTGGTGCAGGACTTTAGGTGCCGATGGGTGTCGGGCTTCATGCCTGGCTGGTGCAGGGCTTTTTGTGCCGACCGGGGTCGGGCTTCATGCCTGGCTGGTGCAGGGCTTTATCCGCCGATGGGTGTCGGGCTTCATGCCTGGCTGGCCCAGGGCTTTTGTGCACCAAAGCGAGGTTGGCCTTGGATGTTGATGCAAGGTAGATCTTCCCTGCATGACATTTTTAAGTATTAATGAAAGGAAACTGTCTTAAGTGCAATGTACTTGGCTCTTGTAGCTCCCATGTTTTCCTTTTGCGGGTTTGAACACTTTCGTTCGCTGGTGACCTGCCCCCCAGGGAGTCATGTTAGTCGGATTGAAAGTGTCGTTGCCCTTACTTGGGCCTTCCCTCGCATTGGAGGCCAGGACGAGATGCCTGTGGCTGGGAACAAGCTGGAAACCAGGACAAAGTTGGAGTCCGTTGAGGAAAGCCTCGACAGTTGGTGGTCATGAAGATGAATGGCTGGGAGAGTCCATCGAGGGCGTTGCTGAGAGTAAAAAGGTCGGAGGAGTTGCTGGGAGGGCTTTTTGCCTAGCTTTTTCTTTGAAGAGATTGATTGCCTTCGGTGCTGAAGCTTAAGAGCAGCAGTCAAAGCCTTTTGTCCTCATCTTCTTCCTTGTATTAATTGCAATGACACCTCTCGGCTTGCTCTAGCCGATTGTTGAGCCTTTGAGTGAGCTCTTCCAGTCGCCGGTGTTGTTCGTCCAGATGCTTCCTCATCTTATGATTAAGGTCCTTGTTGACCCAACTATTGATTTTGATGATTAATAAAGGAATTGAGTATATTTATTTGATTACTAATGGATTGACAAGTATTTCAGGACTCAAAAATATTTGATCAATTTAAATAAATTAAGAAACATGTTTTGAATCAATTGCAAAACATCAATTTTAAAGTTTCAGAACCTGGAGTCGACACTAGAATTCCTGGAGCCGACCCCATGGCCATTCAAATTTTCTTCTAATTTTTGATACGGTTCGAAGCCGACACCTAGAGTTTTGGAGTCGATACTTACAGTGTCTGGAGCCGACTCCAATGCGGGGACAGAACGTTAATTTTTGAGCATCTTGAAGCCGACACCTACAGTATTCGGGAGCCGACACCTGACGATGGCGAGCCGACACCTAACTTTTTCGGAGCTGACTCCTCGATGAACTCAGAACTTTCTATTTTTAGAAAAACGACTTGGAGCCGACACCTAAAAAGTTGGAGCCGACTCCAACCTATCTGGGACGAAAATTTAAATTGCCAGATCAGCTCTAACAATAATATTTCCTTTTTACCTAATTTCTACCGGATATATTTTGTTTTCCAGGTACATTCCAACGGCTAGTTTTCTTCCCAAAATGGATTAAAAGAAATCTATAAAAAGGGAAAAATACCCTTTGAAAAGTGACGGAAAATAGAAAAATTTCAAATCAAAAATCCAAGAAAGCCTGAGCCTGAATCTCAAGAGAAAAGCACTCAAATTCAAATCCTTCCACTCCACAAAGCTCAAAGAAGAATCCAAGGCATTCAATCTTGAAAAATTGAAGGATTCTCAAAGGGGAAGAAGAAACTTGTTTTGAAGATTTTCCAACTTCTCATCCGTAACATTTGCAACGAATCAAAGTTGAGGCCTGATTCAACATCTCCAAAGAGAAGAGGAAAAGAAGAAAAGAAGAAAAGCTCAACTCCAATCTACTTCATACAGGCTTTTCTAAACTTATTTGTTCATTCATTTGAATATCTGCTCATTTGAGGAGCTTTGTATTATTGAAAAATTCTTTTCATTCTTGTTTGTGCTGGTTGAATCTGGGGGATTGAACTAGTGGAGGTTGTATACCTCGGGTCAAGCTAGATAAGCTTGAGTTTAGGGTTTTGTGCTGGTGAGCCTGGAAACCGGCTTGGTTCATTGTGATCCCGAGGGAAAACAATAAGTTTTAAGTTGTGATCTTGTAAAACAACTTGGCTGTAATCTAGTCGATTATAGTGTGGACCGAAGTGAATCTTGGGAGTGGACGTAGGTGTTGGATACACCGAACCACTATAAAATCATTGTGTTTGCCATGCTTCCATTATCTCTATCTCTATCTCCTTGTTTGTGCTTTATATTTGCCTTGCATTTAATTTCATTTAATTTAAAGGTAATAGTTTTCAAAAGGTTTAAATTTTTAAGAACCCAATTCACCCCCCCCCCTCTTGGGTTGCCATCTGGGCCATCAATTGGTATCAGAGCAAGTGCTCATTGTTTATTTGATCACACGATCAAGAGCTAAAGATCCAAATGGCAGCTCAAGTTGGATCTTCATTTGCCGAAGGTCATTCTACAAATAGACCTCCCTTATTTAATGGTTCCAACTATTCATATTGGAAAGCAAGAATGAGGATATTCATTCAAGCTTCTGATTATGAATTGTGGGGTGTTATAATTAATGGACCTAGTACACCCACACACATTGTTGATGGCACTATTGTTTCGAAGCCCGAAAGGGATTGGAATGATAATGATAGAAAAATGGCACAGCTCAATGCTAAGGCCATGAATATTTTATATTGTTCATTAGATGCTAACGAATTTAATCACATTTCAACATGTAATTCCGCAAAAGAGATTTGGGATAGATTAGAGGTTACCCATAAGGGTACTAACCAAGTAAAAGAATCTAAAATAAACATTTTGTTCATAAATATGAATTATTTAGCATGGAGAAAACTGAAACTATAGCATGCATGTATACTAGATTCACTGATATTGTAAATGGTTTGAAGAGTCTTGGGAAAACCTATGCTAATTCTGAACTTGTTCGTAAAATTCTTAGGTCACTTCCAAGGACTTGGGAAGCAAAGGTGACAACAATCCAAGAAGCCAAGGACCTCAACACTTACCCTTGGAGGAGCTTACTTGGATCCTTGATGACTCATGAGCTAACCATGAAACAACATCAAGAGGAGGAAGTCAAGAAAAAGAAAACATAGCTCTTAAGGCTGCAGAAAGTAAGGAAAGCTGTGATAATGATGATGATGATGATGAGACAGCTCTTCTAGCAAGAAAATTCAAAAATTCATGAGAAGAAAGAGACCCTTCCCAAAAAGAAATCTGGATTTAAGATGGAAGGAGAAAAAGAAAAGGAAAAGGACAAGGACAAAGAGAAAGACCCCTTGATTTGCTATGAGTGTAAAAACCGAGGCACTTTAGATACGATTGTCCTCAACTGAAGAAGACTTTCAAGAAGAAGAAGAAAGCCTATGTTGCAACTTGGAGTGACAGCGATGAATCCTCTTCGGAGGAAGAACAAAAGGTTGCCAACATTTGCTTCATGAAAACGAGGATGATGAGGTAAGTTCTGAAAATCCTTGTGATGATTTGCTTTCGATGAATTATTTGAAGCTTTCAATGAACTAGTAGATGACTTTAAAATCTTGAAAAAGAAATACAAGTCTTTGAAAAATGATAGCTCAATTTTTATCAAAGAAAAAGACAATCTTACTAATGAGATTAAAATACTAAAATCTAAAATGATAATTTGACAAAAGAAAAGGAATCAATTTCTAATGAAAATGATAATTAAAGAAGGAAGTTGATAAATATAAAGTATTGTTGATAAATTTACTTATAGTTCTGAAAAATATAATTATTGTTAAGTAATCAAAGAGCTATATATGATAAAGCTGGTTTAGGATATAGACCTAACTTAAAACAAAAATTTGTCAAAAACTTTTTAGAAAAGAACAAAATAGAGATAATGTTACATGTCATTATGTAACAAGAAAGGTCATAAATCCTATGAATGTGATGCAAAAACAGTAACAAAAAATTAAATAATAAAGGCAAGAAAATATGGGTTCCCAAAGGAACGATCTTTTATGCTGCTAACCATGAAGGACCCAAGAAGCTTGGGTACCTAAATAAGACTTAATTATTTTTGCAGGAGTGTCTTGTGACCAAAAGATCAAAGCAAAAGTGGTATCTTGATAGTGGCTGCTCAAGACACATGACGGGTGACAAGATCAATTCATCACCCTTGAGAGCAAAAGAGGAGGAGTTGTTACATTTGGTGATAATGGCAAAGGCCAAATCATGGGCCTTGGTAAAATTCAATAACTCCCTCCACATATATTGATAATGTCTTATGTGTTAATGGTTTAAAACATAATCTAATAAGTATTAGTCAATTATGTGATAAAGGTTTTAAAGTATCATTTGAAGCATCAATCTGCACTGTTTCTAATTCCATTGATAATAGCATTATTTTTATTGGAAATAGAAATGGACAATGTATACTTGATTGATTTAGACAATTTGTCTACTAGTAATCATTGCTTAGTTGCTAATAATGCTAATATAAATGAGATTAGTTGGTTATGCATCGTAGATTAGGTCATGCAAGCACACACCTTATTTCAAAATTAATTAAGAATGGATTTAGTAAAGGACTTCCAAACTAGATTTTGAAAATAACAAAATTTGCGATGCATGTCAATTTGGAAAACAAACTAGAAATTCTTTCAAAACTAAAAATATTGTTTCCACTTCTAGGCCACTTGAACAACTTCACATGGATCTTTTTGGACCTACTAGAACCACAAGTCTAGGAGGAAAGAAATATGGTCTTGTGATTGTAGATGATTACTCTAGATACACTTGGGTATTTTTTAGCTCATAAAGATGAGACCTTTCCATTATTTTTGAAATTCTTCAAGAAGGTCACAAATGAGAAAAAACACCATAGTGTCTCTAAGAAGTGATCATGACACAGAATTTGAAAATCATTTATTTGAAAACTTTTGCATAGAAAATGATATTCATCATAATTTTTGGCACCTAGAACACCACAACAAAATGGAGTAGTTGAAAGAAAAATAGAACCTTAGAAGACATGGCCCGTACCATGCTATGTGAAAGCAACTTACCAAAATTCTTTTGGGCGGAAGCTATAAACACTGCATGTTACATTCTTAATAGAGCTTTAATTAGACCAATCATTAAGAAAACTCCTTATGAACTATGGAATAATA
>UESW01004363.1:378574-461683 GCA_900491605.1 Calamus simplicifolius | reverse complement strand
AAATCAAGAGATTTTCAACATTCAAAGAAAGGAAGAAAAAGCTCAAATCAACTCCAACATTCAATCCGTGAAGAATCTGAGCTGAGGCCCGATTCCACACTTCAAAGGAGTTGAGGAAAAGAAGAAAAGAAGAAAAGCCTGCACTCAAATCAAATCTAAACAGGCCCTTCTAAACCTTGCTTTTATTTTGAAATATCTGCTCTAAAGGAGCTATTTTGTATTAAACTCATATTTTATCTTGTGGTTTACTAATTCAATCAGAGGGTTGAATTAGTGGAGGTAGTGTACCTCTTCACAAGCTAAGGTTAGCTTGTGTGTTGGGTTTTGTGCTGGTGAGCCCGTATAAAACCGGCTGGGTTCGTTGTGATCCCGGAAAAACAACAAGTTTGGGTTGTAAGCTTGTAAAACAACTCGACTGTAATCGAGGTGATTATAGTGTGGACCCAAGTGGAGCTTGGGAGTGGACGTAGGTGTTGGATACACCGAACCACTATAAAATCTTTATGTTTGTCGTGCTTATTTATCTCTCTCTCTTGCTATCGTGCTTTAACTTGAATTAATTGTTTACATCCTCTCATCAATAGTTTAAATTACTTTAAAGGCTTAATTTTTAAAGTACCCAATTCATCCCCCCCCCTCTTGGGTTGCCATCTGGGCCAACAATTGGTATTAGAGCTTGTGCTCATTTGTTTTTGATTGATCACACGATCAAGAGCGAAGGATCCAAATGGCAACACAAGCCAGCTCAAGTTTTGCTGAGGGCCATTCCACAAATAGACCACCCTTATTCAATGGTTCCAACTATTTATATTGGAAAGCAAGAATGAGGATATTCATTCAAGCTTCAGATTATGAATTATGAGTGTCATAATTAATGGACCTAGTACACCCACACACTTAGTTGATGGTTCTATAGTTCCTAAGCCCGAAAGAGATTGGAATGAAAATGATAGGAAGATGGCTCAGCTTAATGCAAAAGCCATGAATGTTCTATATTGTTCTCTTGATGCTAATGAATTTAATCGTATCTACATGTAATTCTGCTAAAGAGATATGGGATAGATTAGAGGTTACCCATGAGGGAACCAACCAAGTTAAAGAATCTAAGATTAATATACTTGTGCATAAATATGAATTGTTTAGCATGGAATAATCTGAAACCATAACATGCATGTATACTAGATTTACTGATATTGTTAATGGTTTGAAGAGTCTTGGAAAAACCTATACTAATGCTGAATTGGTTCACAAAATTCTTAGGTCATTACCAAGATCATGGGAAGCCAAAATGACAGTCATTCAAGAAGCCAAAGACCTAAACACTCTACCTTTGGAAGAGCTTCTTGGATCTCTTATGACCCATGAATTAACAATGAAGCAACATGTGGAGGAGGATAACAAAAGAAGAAGACAATTGCCCTCAAGGCTGCAAAAGTTGATGATAGCAGCAGCGATGATGATGATGATGATGAAGACACAGCTCTTCTAGCAAGAAAGTTTAAGAAATTTATGAGAGAAAGAAACTCTTCTACAAAAAAAAAATTGGAAATAATGGAAGGAGAAAAAGAAAAAGATAGGGACAAGGACAAAGAGAAAGATCCCTTGATCTGTTATAAATGTAAGAAACCGGGGCATTATAGATATGACTGTCCGCAATTGAAAAAGACTTTCAAGAAAAAGAAGAAAGCATATGTTGCAACTTGGAGCGACAGTGATGAATCTTCTTCCGAAGAAGAAGAACAAAAAGAGGTTGCCAACATTTGTTTTATGGCGAATGATGACGTCGAGGTAAGTACTGAAAACCCCTGTGATGATTTTGCTTTCGATGAATTATTTGAAGCCTTCAATGAACTTGTAGATGATTTTAAGATTTTGAAAAAGAAATATAAATCTCTGAAAACTGAAAACATAAACTTAATCAAAGAGAAAAATGAAGTGATGCTTGCAATTAAAAATTCAAAAGATAAAAAGGAAATATTTCTTAAAGAAAAGAATGATTTTACTCATGAAATTAATTTACTAAAATCTGAAAATGAAAATTTGACAAAAGATTTGAAAAAGCAAATGCAAACTCTATTTTGGAAAATGAACAGCACATTGTAGAAAATGAATCTCTAAAGAAAGAAGTTAAAAAATACAAAGATATTGTTGATAAATTCACCTTAAGTTCTACTAAACTAAACATGATTTTAGATAGTCAAAAAGCAGTTTTTGATAAGGCTGGATTAGGATATAATATATTTAGAAAACAAAAATCTTTGAAAAACATTTTTGTACGCGATAGTCATAGTAACATCACTTGTTTTAAATGCATTTTAAAAGGACATAAATCATTTGAATGTAATTTACAAAAACCAAATAAATATTTAAATTTTAAAGGGAAGAAAATATGGGTTCCGAAAGGAACAATATTTGTTGCTACTAACCATGAAGGACCCAAGAAAGCTTGGGTACCTAAACATAAAGTTTGATTTCATTGCAGAAATGTCTTGTGGCCAAGAGATCAAAGAGAAAGTGGTATCTTGATAGTGGCTACTCAAGACATATGATGGGTGACAAAGAAGAATTCATCACCCTTGAAGAAAAGAAAGGAGGAGTTGTTACGTTCGGTGATAATGGTAAAGGTCAGATTATGGGCCTTGGTAAAATCCGTATAACTCCATCCACTTTTATAGATAATGTACTTTATGTTGATGGTTTGAAACATAACTTAATTAGTATAAGCCAATTGTGCGATAAAGATTTTAAAGTATCATTTGAAACCTCTCTCTGCACAGTATCTAATTCCATTGATAATAGCACTGTATTTACTGGTTATAGACATGGCAATGTTTACTTGGTTGATCTAGATAAATTATCTATAAGTGATCATTGCTTAATTGCTGATAATGCTAATATGAATGAAATTGGATGGTTATGGCATCGTAGATTAGGTCATGCAAGCACACACCTAATTTCAAAACTAATTAAAATGGACTTAGTCAAAGGGCTACCTAAAATAGATTTTGAAAACAACAAAATATGTGACGCATGTCAATTTGGAAAACAAACAAGAAGTTCTTTCAAATCTAAAAATGTTGTTTCAACTTCTAGGCCATTAGAGCTACTTCACATGGACCTTTTTGGACCAACTAGAACCACAAGTCTAGGAGGAAAGAAATATGGTCTTGTGATTGTAGATGATTACTCTAGATACACTTGGGTATTATTTTTAGCTCACAAAGATGAGACTTTCTCGATATTCCTAAAATTCTTTAAGAAAGTCACAAATGAGAAAAACACTACCATAGTGTCTCTAAGAAGTGATCATGGAACTGAATTTGAAAATCACCTATTTGAAAATTTTTGTGCTGAAAATGGCATTAATCATAATTTTTCTGCACCTAGGACCCCACAATAAAATGGTGTTATAGAAAGGAAAAATAGGACTTTAGAAGACATGGCCCGTACCATGCTATTTGAAAGCAACCTACCAAAGTATTTTTGGGCGGAAGCTATAAACACGGCATGTTACATTTTAAATAGAGCCCTAATAAGACCAATACTTAAGAAAACACCTTATGAATTATGGCAAAACAGAAAACCTAATATTAGATATTTTCATGCATTTGGTTGTAAATGCTTTCTTCACAATAATGGTATAAATAATTTAGGTAAATTTGATGCTAAATTGATGAAGGAATATTCTTAGGATATTCAACAACTAGTAAAGCATATAGAGTATTTAACAAGAAAACTTTAGTTGTTGAAGAATCCATTCATGTAGTTTTTGATGAATCTTTAGCAACTCGTTCCGAAAAGTTTGATGATGAGGAAGATACAAACATAATTGAGAAAGATCTTGAAAAATTAAATATTGATGTATCTTCAGATCATGAGCAAGAAGCTAAAGATAATGATTCACCTAAGGATGATGATACTAACACTAATCATAATGATATGGATCTTCCTAGAGATTGGAGATACACTTATAGTCACCCTAAGGAATTGATTATAGGTGATCCATCTCAAGGAATAAGAACTAGATCATCTATGAGAATATTAGTAATCATCTTGCATTTGTATCACAAATTGAACCTAAAACTATTGAAGAAGCTGAAAAAGATAATAATTAGATGTTGGCTATGCAAGAAGAATTAAATCAATTTACTAGAAATAATGTATGGACATTAGTAGAAAGAACTAAAGATCATTCTGTTATAGGATCAAAATGGGTATTTAGAAATAAACTAGATGAAAATGGCATAGTAATTAGAAACAAAGCTAGATTAGTTGCAAAAGGATATAATCAAGAAGAAGGTATTAATTTTGGTGAAACCTTTGCACCAGTAGCTAGATTAGAAGCCATTAGACTATTACTTGCATTTGCATGTCACATGAATTTCAACTTATTTCAAATGGATGTAAAAAGTGCTTTTCTAAATGGATTTATAAATGAAGAAGTGTATGTAGAACAACCACCAGGTTTTGAAGATCATGAATTTTTAAATCACGTTTTTAAATTGCACAAAGCATTATATGGTTTGAAACAAGCACCTAGAGCATGGTATGATAGATTAAGTAAATTCTTAATTAAAAATAATTTTATAAGAGGAAATGTAGATAAAACATTATTTTTAAAAAGAAAAAGTAAAGATCTATTAGTAGTTCAAATATATGTTGATGATATTATTTTTGGTGCTACTAACAATCTTCTATGCCAAGAATTTGCTAAGTTAATGCAGGGTGAGTTTGAAATGAGCATGATGGGAGAACTCAACTTCTTCCTTGAACTCCAAATCAAACAAGAAAAGGAAGGGATTTTTATCAACCAAACCAAGTACACAAAGGAACTACTCAAAAAGTTTGGTATGGATTCAATGAAACCCCTTGGAACTCCAATGAGTCCTTCATGCAAATTAGACAAAGATGAGGAAGGTAAGAAAGTTGATCAGAAGTACTATCGAGGTATAATTGGATCTCTACTCTACTTAACTGCAAGTAGACCTGATATAATGTTCTCTGTTTGTCTATGTGCTAGATTTCAATCAGAACCTAAAGAATCTCACTTAATTGCTGTTAAAAGAATACTAAGATACTTAATTGGAACAAAAAATGTAGGCTTATGGTATTCTAGAGACTCAACATTGAACTTAATTGCATATTCTGATTCTAATTATGCTGGATGTAAGTTAGATAGGAAAAGCACAAGTGGTGCATGCCAATTCTTAGGAAGTAACTTAATCCCATGGTTTAGCAAAAAGCAAAATTCAGCTGCATTATCAACTACTGAAGCTGAATATGTTGCAGCTGGAAGTTGCTGTGCTCAAATCCTATGGATTAAGCGACAACTTGAAGACTATGGTATCACACTTGACAAAACACCTATAAAATGTGACAACACAAGTGCAATTAATCTAACAAAAAATCCAATTCAACATTCTAGAACAAAACATATAGAAATTAGATATCATTTTATTAGAGAACATGTAATGAATGGAGAAATATGTCTTGATTATGTGAATACTGAAGATCAATTAGCTGATATATTTACAAAACCTTGAGTGAAGAAAGATTCTGTTATCTTAGAGGAGAGTTAGGGATTTGTGATCCATTAGAATGATTTTGAAACCCCTAAGAAAAATTGTCTAAAACTATGTCTACTTTTTGATCTTTAAGAAAATCTTATCTAGAATTCATATCTAATTGATCTATTAAAATCTAATGATTTTCTTTTCAATTTTATGATCAATATCCGGACACATTTAGATTCTCTGAAACTTTATGTTTTTGCTCTGAAATGGTCTCGGAGCCGACTCGGTCAGTATCGGAGTCGACTCCATGTTTCTGCTGAAACTCTGGAGCCAACCCCATCTCTGTGCGAGTTGACTCCACTTCGGGATAGATTTCTGTGACTACCCGGAGTCAACCCCATACTTTGCGGGAGCCGACTCGAAGTGGTTCCAGGTCAATTTATCTAGGGCAGAGTCGACTCCTCGTTCACTTCTATCCTCTCAAATCATTCAAATACTCTCTTCAAAATTTTTCCTAACCTACCAAATCCTTAGAAATCCTTGATTAACCTTTCCACTAAATCAAATGGCTCCTAAAACCCGTGGTTCTAGCCTTGGAGCGGCCGGAATGAAAAGGAAGAAGGTGGTGAAGAAGACTGTGAGGCGTCCCACTCGCAAACCCTCTCCGAGCATGGATTCCACCTCATCCTCTTCAACTCCGAGTGCTTCTCCTACTACGGCCACATCTCAGGTAGACCGTCTAGCCGATAGAGTGATTTCAACCGGGAGAAAGGTTGATTTTGAACTATTTGAGGCAGAAGGTTTTCTTGTGGGGAGATAGTTAATTGAAATGGGATGGGAGAAAATATGTTCTTTAGATTGTCCAACCTACCCAGCCCTGGTTAAAGAATTTTATAAAAATTTGTCAAGAGGAGACAATGGATTAGTCAGCATCATTAGAGGAAATAGAATAAATGTGACAATGGATTTACTCTCAAGACTGTTGGAACTTCCAGTGTCTGGTACTTCTACTTTTTCACCTGATGATAGGAGCCCAGCTCTATCAAGATTGCTAAATAAAGAAATTGTTGGTTTTGAAGAAGTCCATGCAAATCAACTATCCTTGGAATTAAGACTTCTCCATAACATTTGTAGTACGATTCTATTCCCTAAGATTGGGAGATTTGATTATGTTTCTGAGAGAGATATCTTTGTTATGGATGCTATAGTGACTGAAAGACCTATCAATCTTCCGAACATGATAATTTGGTACATTACTGACTGTGGGAGCAAGAGGAAATCTAGTCTACCCTATGGCATGATATTAACTAAGATCTTTCAAAGCCAAGGGATAATCATTTCCGATAGTGAGTCAATGAGAAATTTGAGACACACTGATTACTATAGTTTGGCTACTATTCATAGAATGGGATTTGTGAAGAAGGATGGCAGATGGGAAAGGAAAAGTATGTTGGAAGATAGAGCCACTGATATTGAGGCACCTGGACCTTCAGTTAGACATTCATCTCCTATACCTCCTAGCTCTTCTGTTCCAGTTCCAGCCCCTTCTCCTGCTCCGATGGTTGATCAGTCATCTTCTTCATCAGTCGGTTTTTCAGATCTTCAGTTAATGTAGCTCAAGAGTCTTCTTGATGATCAGGCGGATAAATTGAAGACTGAGTTTGACAATAAATTCATGAATCTTAAAGAAACTCTCTATTCATTAGATGATCGGATCACCAAGATTGAATCTACTCTTAGCTCCTCTACTGAGTCTTTAAGTGGTGATCTAAAGAATATTTTGAAGAACTTAAAGATATTTGTGGAGATGGTGAGACTTATGCAAAGTGCAATGCCGAACTTCAAGACAAGATTTTAACTGCTTGTACTTTTGTGGATGAAAGACTGAAAGATTATGTTAAGCTTCAACTGATGGAATGAAGAACATTATAGATCACTTAATAAGAATTGTAAGGACACATTTTTGATGTAATAAATGTTTAGTCTTTGCAATGTAATGAAGTTAATATTATGTTTTACATTTTGATACAATGATGTAATGAAAAGTTAGTTTTGAATGTTCAATGTAGTCTGAGTTTGAATGTACTTCTCCTATTTATCAATGAATCTCAGTTCTTGTTAAAACATATCTTAAATCATGAATGTGATTATGTTTAATGCTTCTCTAACTTTTTGTTGATAACAAAAAGGAGGAGTGTTTTATATACATAACTGTATATGCATGGAAGAAATTAAATGAATGTTATTATATATGCATATAATAAATAATTGAATGAGAGAAAAGAAAGTAATAATTAAACATTACACATACAGTGAATGAATGAAAAAGCAATTTAGATGAAAAGGCTGAATTTTGACATTAAACTGTGTATAAGCTTAAATGGAATGAATGGAATATTTATTTAAGTTTCATAGGGGGAGCTACCTCATTCAGGGGGAGCCTAACTATGAAAATAAAATAAATTCTTTAATTAATCATGCATATACTCAATGTTTTTGTCATTATCAAAAAGGAAGAGATTGTTGGGGAGTTTGTTGAGAAATTGTTGCCCCAATCTTATTGATTTTGATGATTACCAAAAGCCATGAGTATATTAAAAGATGCAATGAATTTATTTACATGAGCAATGAATTTATTTATAATAATCAATGAGTATGTTAAGTATGACTTTAATCAATTTGAAAGTAACTTCAAGCTCCATGTTTAAGCTTTCAAAAAGAAATTTTTTATACTTCATATCTCAATCAATGAGTTTTTGGAACATTTCTTGAATTGATTCCTAATGACAATTTTATTGTATTCAAGACAAAAATTGATTTAAAATTAATCTAGAACGAATTTCAAAGTCAATCAAAAAATTCTCTGATTTTTGATACGTTCCAGAGCTGACTCTAGAGTTTCAAAGTCGACTCCACTCAGTATACAGAGATGTCTATTTGTCTCGAGTCGACCCTTATGATTTCTCGAGTCGACCCCCAATTTTGTCGAGCCGACTCCATGACTGTGTGAGTCGACTCCGCTCAGACACCAGAGAATTATTTTTCTGAGCACTTCTCGAGTCGACCCCTTGCTTTTCATGAGTCGACCCCCGACTGTCAGGAGTCGACACCTTATTTTTGTTGAGTCAACCCCTTAACTTTCTGATTGTTTCTATTTTTGGCATCGCGTCTTCGAGCCGACTCGCCTAAAGTTGGAGCCGACTCCAACAAATCTGGGCGTGATTTTTTTGAATGCCAACTCAGCGTCAACGGTAAGATTTTTCAATAATGGCTAGATTTCTTTGTGTCTAACGACTATATTTTCGCAGAGTATATAAATAGAGAGGCGGTTTTTAAATCAAGTGACAGATATACAAATCAAGAGAGAAAAAGAAAAATATTTTAGAAAAGAGGAAAACAGAGCGTCATTTGAAAAATCCGAGATTCAAAAATAGAGTGAAAGAAAAGGTGTGAAATCAAAGGAGACTTCATCTGTGCTCAAGTTCATCAATCCAAGAAAGGTCTAGAAGAAAATCCAAGATCCATTCAAGAGCAAATCAAGATATTTTCAACATTCAAAGAAAGGAAGAAAAAGCTCAAATCAACTCCAACATTCAATCCGTGAAGAATCTGAGCTGAGGCCCGATTCAACACTTCAAAGAAGTTGAGGAAAAGAAGAAAAGAAGAAAAGCCTGCACTCAAATCAAATCTAAACAGGCCCTTCTAAACCTTGCTTTTATTTTGAAATATCTGCTCTAAAGGAGCTATTTTGTATTAAACTCATATTTTATCTTGTGGTTTACTAATTCAATCAGAGGGTTGAATTAGTGGAGGTAGTGCACCTCTTCATAAGCTAAGGTTAGCTTGTGTGTTGGGTTTTGTGCTGGTGAGCCCGTGTAAAACCGGCTGGATTCGTTGTGATCCCGGGAAAACAACAAGTTTGGGTTGTAAGCTTGTAAAACAACTCGACTGTAATCGAGGTGATTATAGTGTGGACCCAAGTGGAGCTTGGGAGTGGACGTAGGTGTTGGATACATCGAACCACTATAAAATCTCTGTGTTTGCCGTGCTTATTTATCTCTCTCTCTTGCTATGGTGCTTTAACTTGAATTAATTGTTTACATCCTCTCATCAATAGTTTAAATTACTTTAAAAGGATTAATTTTTAAAGTACCTAATTCACCCCCCCCCTCTTGGGTTGCCATCTGGGCCAACAGAATGTTTAACAAGAGAAACTTAATTGTAGAAGAATCTATTCATGTAATTTTTGATGAATCTTTAGCATCAAGTTCTTAAAAAATTGATGATGAGGAAGATACAAACATTCTAGAAAGAGATATTGAAAAACTGAATATATATGTATCTTCAGATCATGAACAAGAAGCTAAAGATAATGATTCTCCTAGTGTTGATGTTGTTGATGCAAATCATAATGATGTAGATCTTCCTAGAGATTGGAGATATGCCTATGGTCATCCAAAAGAATTAATTATAGGTGATCCATCTCAAGGAGTAAGAACTAGATCATCAATGAGAAACATCAATAATCATCTTGCATTTGTATCTCAAATTGAATCCAAAACTATTGAAGAAGCAGAAAAAGATAATAATTGGATGTTAGCTATGAAAGAAGAATTAAATCAATTTGCTAGAAATAATGTTTGGACTCTTGTAGATAGACCTAAAGATCACTCTGTTATAGGATCAAAATGGGTATTTAGAAATAAATTAGACAAAAATGGCATAGTAATTAGAAACAAAGCTAGATTAGTTGCAAAAGGATATAATCAAGAAGAAAGAATTGATTTTGATGAAACTTTTGCACCGGTAGCTAGACTAGAAGCAATTAGATTATTACTTGCATTTGCATGTCATTTGCATATCAATTTATTTCAAATGGATGTTAAAAGTGCATTTTTAAATGGATTTATAAATAAGAAAGTTTTTGTTGAACAACCACCTAGTTTTGAAGATCATGAATTTTCAAATCATGTTTTTAAATTACACAAAGCACTATATGGTTTAAAACAAGCACCTAGAGCTTGGTATAAAAGATTAAGTAAATTTCTAATTGAAAATGATTTAATAAGAGAAATGTTGATAAAACACTATTTTTGAAAAGAAAAGACAAGGATTTATTAGTAGTAAATATATGTTGATGATATTGTATTCGGTGCTACTAACAATTCGTTATGTCAAGAATTTGCTAAGTTGATGCAGGGTGAGTTTGAAATGAGCATGATGGGAGAACTCAACTTCTTCTTAGGACTTCAAATCAAGCAAAGCAAAGAAGGAATTTTTATCAATCAAGCCAAATACACAAAAGAATTGCTCAAGAAGTTTGGAATGGAGTCAATCAAACCACTTGGAACTCCTATGAGTCCTTCATGCAAGTTGGACAAAGATGAAGATGGTAAGAAAGTAGATCAAAAATATTACAGAGGTATGATCGGATCTCTTCTTTACTTAATAGCCAGTAGACCAGATATAATGTTTGTTGTATGTTTATGCGCTAGATTTCAATCTGAACCTAAAGAATCTCACTTAATTGCTGTAAAAAGAATATTAAGATGTTTAAGTGGAACTAAAAATGTAGGTTTATGGTATTCTAGAGACTCGACATTAAACTTGATTGCATACTATGACTCTGACTATGCTGGATGTAAATTAGATAGAAAAAGCACAAGTGGAGCATGTCAATTCTTAGGTAGTAACTTAATCTCCTGATTTAGCAAAAAAGTAAAATTTGGTTTCATTATCTACTGCTGAAGCAGAATATGTTGCAGCTGGAAGTTGCTATGCTCAAATCCTTTCGATTAAGAGACAACTTGAAGATTATGGCATAACACTTGATAAAACTCCAATTAGATGTGATAACACAAGTGCAATAAATCTAACTAAAAATCCAATTCAACATTCAAGAATAAAACATATTGAAATTAGATATCACTTTATAAGAGAACATGTAGCTAATAATGAAATTTGTCTTGAATATGTTAATACTGAAGAACAATTAGCTGATATATTTACAAAACCTTTGAGTGAAGAGAGATTTTGTTATCTTAGAGGTGAATTAGGGATATGTGACCCTTTGGATTGATTTTGAAACACTAAGGAATGACTATCTAGATTTCTATTAATTTCTTGATATTCCTTTCATAATTTTAAGGACAAATCATCTAGTCATCTGTGCATTTTGATTCTTAATACTCCAAAATTTTATCAAAATTTTATATAATTTCTTTTGACAAGTTTTAGTTGTTTGAATCTCAATTATTTTTCTCTGGAACTGTCATTGGAGTCGACACCTCAGAATGAGGAGTCGATACCTTTATCTGTGTCGCTCTCGGTCCCTGACTTGGAGCCGACACCCGTGTAAGTGGAGCTGACTCCAGTTCGAACGCTAACTGTGTTAGCAATTTGGAGTCGACACCCGACTTTGCGAGAGTCGACACCAGGGAATCCAAAATTGATTTATTAGGGCAGAGTCGATACCTCGTCATTTCCTAAACTATCGAATCCTCAACAAATCCCTCCTAAACTCTCTCAAAGTCTCCCCATCTCTAATTCCACTCCTCCCAAGCTTTCCTAAGGATTCAATGGCGCCTAAGAGGAGAGGTTCGGTGTTTGGAGTGACTGTGGTGACCGGGAAGCGTTCCGTGAGGCGACCCATCCGCGAGCCATCTCCAAGCGATGATTCCTCCATCGATTCAGACAATCCTAACACCACTTCACCTCAGGTAGATACCCTAGCAGGGAGGGTAATCACAATGGGTAGGAAAGTTGACTTCGAATTCTTTCAATCTGAGGGTTTTTCAATTGGTAATCATCTTAAGGAGCTCGGATGGGATAGAGTCTACTCTCTTGATGTTCCCACTTCCCAGCTTTAGTAAAAGAAATTTATTTCAATTATCTAGAGAAGATGGTGGTTTAGTAAGCTCTGTTAGAGGCAGACGGATTCATCTTACATTCCAAAAATTAGGAAATCTCCTGAGCATCCCTATTACTGGATTAGCTGCGGATATGCACAGTGATAGATCAGCGGCCTTATCAAGGATGTTAGGAAGAGTTGTTGAAGAATTTGAGGAAATTAGGGCTAATCAGTTGCCCTTGGAATTAAGGTTGTTACACAACATTTGCAGCAGGATTTTGTTCCAAAGACCGGACGTTTTGAGTATGTCTCCGAGCGGGACATTGTTGTGATGGATAGTGTATTGATCGGTCAGCCTATTAACCTAGCAGCCATGATGATATTCTATATGGCCGAGGCCGGAGGGAAGAGAAGATCATCACTACCTTATGGCATGATTCTCACGATGGTATTCAGGAGCCAAGAGTAGTGATTCTAGAGAATGAACCATCAAAGAGCCTGAGACACACCGATTATTATAGTTTGGCTACTTTACATCGAATGGGATTTGTCAAGATTAATGGTCAGTGGGAAAGGAAAGGCAACGTAGATGAGAAGCCCCTGAGCCCAGACATTCTGCACCTTGTGAGGCTGGTCTGTCTATGAGGATTCCCTCTCCGCATCCTAGTACTCCTGCTCCAGCTCCTGCTCCAGTACCTATGATTTCATCCACTTCTTCAGTCAGATTTTCAGACCTTCAGTTAGAGCAACTCAAAAATCTTCTTGCTGCTCAGAATGATGAATTGAAGACTGAGTTTGACAACAAATTTTTGAATCTTAAAGAAACTCTTTATTCCTTAGATGATCGGATTGCCAAAATTGAATCAACTCTTAGCTCTTCTACTGGATCTTTAAGTAGTGACTTGAAGAACATTTTTGAAGAACTTAAAGACATTTGTGGAGATTCTGAAACCTATTCAAAGAGCAATGCCGAGTTACAAGATAAAATTATCACTGCTTGTACTTTTGTTGATGAAAGATTAAAAGACTACGTCAAGCTTCAGACTGAAGGAATGCAGAAGATTGTAGATCATTTAACAAGGATAATTAGAACTAATATATGATCTTCATGTAATGATATTGATATAATGAAAGTTGTAATTTTGATGTAATGAATGTTTCAATTTTGATGTAATGAAAGTATTGTTTTTGATGTAATGAAAGTATAATTCTGATGTAATGTAAGCATAGTTTCTTTTTAATGAAAGTATAGTTTCATTTTGCAATACTTGACCTTTGATGAAATTTCAGTTTCATTTTGTAACACTTGACTTTTGATGAAATGAAATTATCTTTTGATCTATCAATTTGATCTTTTGACTTAACTTTTCTTTATCTTTTTGTTGATTACAAAAAAGAGGGAGAAAGTTATGTCGTATATGCATTGATTAGTAATTGATTGGAATTCAATTAAAGCTTATTTGATTGATTAATTTAATTGGAGAAAGTTATGTTGTATATGCATTGATTGGTTATGCTTTAATTGGCATTTATTTAATTAGTATCAAGTGACTTTGTATCAAGTGATACAAGTGATTTTGGATATGCATTAATTCAATTAAGCTTAAGTGAAAATTGAAATGACTAAATTCTAAGTATCAAACATGAACAATTGATAATTTGAACTTCATAGGGGGAGCTACCTTATTCAGGGGGAGCTTACTTATAAGGATCACTCTCTTAAAAATTTTAATTTAAGAATACTATGCATATACTCAATGTTTTTATAATCATCAAAAAGGGGGAGATTGTTGACCCAACTATTGATTTTGATGATTAATAAAGGAATTGAGTATATTTATTTGATTACTAATGGATTTGGCAAGTATTTCAGGACTCAAAAATATTTGATCAATTTAAATAAATTAAGAAACATGTTTTGAATCAATTGCAAAACATCAATTTTAAAGTTTGAGAACCTGGAGTCGACACCTAGAATTCCTGGAGCCGACCCCATGGCCATTCAAATTTTCTTCTAATTTTTGATACGGTCCGAGCCGACACCTAGAGTTTTGGAGCCGACACCCAGAGTTTCGGAGTCGACACTTGCAGTGTCTGGAGCCAACTCCGATGCGGGGACAGAACGTTGATTTTTTGAGCATCTTGGAGCCGACACCTACAGTATTTGGGAGCCGACACCTGACGATGGCGAGCCGACACCTAACTTTTTCGGAGCTGACTCCTCGATGAACTCAGAACTTTCTATTTTTGGAAAAACGACTTGGAGCCGACACCTGAAAAGTTGGAGCCGACTCCAACCTATTTGGGATGAAAATTTAAATTGCCAGATCAGCTCTAACAGTAATATTTCCTTTTTACCTAATTTCCAACGGATATATTTTGTTTCCACGTACATTCCAACGGCTAGTTTTCTTCCCAAAATGGATTAAAAGAAATCTATAAAAAGAAAAAAACACCCGTTTAAAAAGTGATGAAAAATAGAAAAATTTCAAATAAAAAATCCGAGAAAGCCTGAGCCTGAATCTCAAGAGAAAAGTACTCAAATTCAAATCCTTCCACTCCACAAATCTCAAAGAAGAATCCAAGGCATTCAATCTTGAAAAAATCGAAGGATTCTCAAAGGGAAGAAGAAACTCTGTTTTGAAGATTTTTCAACTTCTCATCCGCAACATTTGCAATGAATCAAAGCTGAGGCCTGATTCAACATCTCCAAAGAGAAGAGGAAAAGAAGAAAAGCTCAACTCCAATCTACTTCAAACAGGCTTTTCTAAACTTATTTGTTCATTCATTTGAATATCTGCTCATTTGAGGAGCTTTGTATTATTGAAAAATTCTTTTTATTCTTGTTTGTACTGGTTCAATCTGGGGGATTGAACTAGTGGAGGTTGTATACCTCGGGTCAAGCTAGATAAGCTTGAGTTTAGGGTTTTGTGCTGGTGAGCCCGGAAAACCGGCTGGGTTCGTTGTGATCCCAGGGGAAAACAATAAGTTTTGAGTTGTGATCTTGTAAAACAACTCGGCTGTAATCTAGTCAATTATAGTGTTGACCCAAGTTAATCTTGGAAGTGGACGTAGGGTTGGATACACCGAACCACTATAAAATCATTATGTTTGCCATGCTTCCATTATCTCTATCTCTATCTCCTTGTTTGTGCTTTATATTTGCCTTGCATTTAATTTCATTTAACTTAAAGCTAATAGTTTTCAAAAGGTTTAAATTTTTAAAGAACCCAATTCACCCCCCCCCCTCTTGGATTGCCATCTGGGCCATCAGTCCTCCCCAGATGACCCGAAAGACTAACAGAAGGTGGGAGATCGGTGGTGCTCAGGTGAAGCTTGATGGTGATAAGCTTCTCTGTGAGGAGATTTTCCACGAGCGGATCACTAGCCAACTGGTGCAGCTATCATGGACGATGTGAGAGGCTTGCGGTGCTGCTGAGTGGCCCCCGCGCGTTGCTTATGCAGTTCATGAATTGCTACTTTCAAAGCTTGATCTTGCCGATTGAGGATGGCCAGCTGGTTAATCAGAGCAGCTGAAGTTGGTGGTGAAGGAGGGGCAGAGAGAGAGACTGGTCTTTTGTCGCTCAGTGCGATGTGGATGCCCCCCAGCATGATTGGTAAAAACCTCTGGCATGCGCATCACACCATAGCTATCTTAGAGGGGACGAAGACTTATAGCTCAAGGAGACTGCTTTCTTTCCTTCAGCGCGTCACCCCTTCCTGGCGCGCCAATCTGTTGATGCCAAATCACCGGCCTCGAGCGTCCAGTCGCCTCCTCCAGCGAGCTCCTCGCGCCTGCAAGCAAGTCCCGGGGGCCGGAGATTCCGGCGGGGACCCTCCGACGCTCAAGTTAGTGGTCTGGGCAACAGCTGTGAGCTTGAGGAAGCTCGAAAGAGAAAGATAGAGAGAGAGAGAGATGGCTCCGAGAAGATCCCTCGTTGTGAGCATTTTGGGGTGTAATGAGTGTGTTACCTGGTCGAGGTCCCTCTTACCCTCTTTATCCGTCGTGGCCCAGCCTCCTTCAGATGGTCATTAGTTTCTAGTCTTCAATGTGCCACAAAGTATGGGTCATGGGACTGATCGTGTGGCCACGTCCATCGTTAGCGGCGCAGGGGGGAGCAAGTCCACCGCGCGTGTAGCCGAGCGTGCTCGTGGTGACGTGGTCTGCCATTCTCGATGGAAGTGGACCACGTAGCTTGAACGTGGGTGATTGTCACCGGGGGCCAACGCCGAGACCGAGCCGGGGCTGACACCGAAGCCGACACCGACACCGTAACCAACGCTTAGACTGGCTGCGGCCGACGAGAAGGCCGAAGTGGGCCATGAACAACACGGATGTCGAGATGGGCCGCAACCGATACGGAAGTCGGGTAAGCCATGTCAAGCCCAATTGCCAAGGAATTGGCTCGCATGTTCTTTGACCCGATCGGCGCGGATGTACTTCTATGCCCGACTTAGCAACTCGGCATAGGAGCCGGGAGGCTTTTTGTCGAGAGAATATGCAAATCTGGAAGGGTGGAGTCCTCGCTTCAATGCTAGGGTAGCGACAGAATCTTCCAAGTTATAGACTTCGAGCGTGGCCTCCTTAAATCGAGCTACAAAGTCCTTCAAGGTCTCGCCACTCCTTTGTTGGACGGCAAACAAGCTATCGGCGACTCGAGGGATCTTCCGGCATGCATCAAAGTGAGCTAGGAAAGACCGCTCAAGTTGCCTAAACGAATTAATACTACGGGGCGGCAGACGAGAATACCATGCATGCGCTGCTTTCCATAGTGTGGCTGGAAAAACAACACACAGAAGAGAGTCCGTCGCTCCTTGGACCTGAATGAGGACCTTATAGCTCTCCAAGTGGTCCAAGGGTCCATCGTACTGTCGTAGGGGTCTAGCTGGGGAAGACGGAACTGAGGCGGAACTGGCTCCTCCATGATGCGGCGAGAGAGCGGAGGACGATGGTCGTATATCACCTCGTGAGGATTGGCGATTTGACGATTGAGCTCTTCCAACCACTGATGATATTCATCGAGCCGCCGCTCAGCCCGACGAGTGGATCTCCTGTTGATGTCATCTTTAGAAGAGTCAGAGGATGAAGATGGGGAGGCACGGCGATGTGCAGAGTGCACCTGCCGTGGCTCTTTCTCATCGTGTTGCCGGCGAAGATAGTCAGAATGACGAGAGCGGGATCGTCGTCATTTCGAGGTTTCTCGACAGCACGGCCTCTGGGATGAGTGGTGGGAGGCTTCCGGGGGAGTTCTACCCTGATGAGGCCGGCTAGCATCATGGCCTTCCTCACGGAACGAAGGGGGTTGTGGTGGTTAAGGTACGGCAGCAAAGCAGTGCTCTTGTAACCTTTGCACCATGGTTACCATATCTTGTACTTGATGGGTCAGGGCATCGAGCCGATCGACCTGGCCAACCGAAGGTGGTGCAGGCGGAACATGGAGGTTATCCTCCGATTATTCAGCTGTGGGACACGCTCCGCAGCATGGCTGATAGAAACTTCCTGAGCTCGCGTTGTCACCATCGTCTTCCTTGCAAATTAACGGAGTCGCAGGGAGAGTGCATTGCCTGCCCCCCTTCCTGGCGCACCAATCTGTTGCTGCCAAATCACTTGCGATGAGCGCGGGTGAGCTAAGATCTCTGCATGCCTTCGAGAGTGTAGAGATGTCAAAAATCTGTTGCTGTCAAATCACTTGCGATGAGCGCCTGGTGAGCTGAGATCTCTGCAGGCCTTTGAGAGTGTAGAGAGGTCAAAAATCTGTTGCTGCCAAATCACTTGCGATGAGCGCCGGGTGAGCTGAGATCTCTGCAGGCCTTCGAGAGTGTAGAGAGGTCACCGTCTTCCTTCTGGGGCCTGCAAGAAAAGTCCCGGACCGGTGGTTCCGGCGGGGACCCTCCGACGCTCAAGTCAACGATCTGAAGAACATGGATTTTTTAATGAAAGAGTAGAGATTGAGTCCTCCTCCCCCTCGTTGTGAGTCGGGGTCTCTATATACCTGTTCGGGGGTCCCTCTTACCCTTTGTTCGCAACAGTTGAATCCTCCCGGATGGTTGGCAGTTTTCGGTCCTTTGACGTGCCATAAAGGACGGGTAGTGGGGCCGAACGTGGGGGGTCATGCCTGCCGTTAGTGATGCCAAGGGAAGGCACGTTCGTTGCCCACGTCACCGAGCACGTTCATAGTGAAGTTATTCGCCACTCTCGAGGGAAGTGGGCCACGTAGCTTGAACGTGGGGTGGCCATTGCCGAAACCGATGCCAAGGCCGATGCGAAGGTCGAGATGGGCCGGAGCCGACGCCGACGCCATTGCCGAGACCAACGTCGTGACTGACACCGAGACGGGAATGGGCCGTGACCGAGGCGAAGGTCGAGATGGGCTGTGACCGAGTTGAGGTCGAGATGGGCCGGAGCCGATGCCGACGCCGTTGCCGAGACCGACGCCGTGGTCAAAGTGGGCCGCGGCCGATGCTAAGATCGAGGTGGGCCGCTGCTAAGATGAGCCCAAGGCCGAGAAGAGCGGAGTGCGCCGGACCGTGTGACATTGAGTTCATGATCCCTCCATCTCGTGGGTCATATGGTTTGATCAGCCGCATCAGCCGAAGGGACATCAGAGGCCAAAGCAGGGCTCCGTCAATTTCCTTCACGGTTCTCTAATGCGTCGGCCATGGAGCTATCGGCCATTGGGGTTCGGCCTTGGAGGTGTCGACAATGGTGTTGTCGGCCTTGGAGCTGTCGGCCATGGAGCTGTCGGCCATGGATGGAGCCGTCGGCCTTGGAGATTAGAGCAATTGGGAGCGCGTGGCTTTATGAGGCCATAAACGCCACGGTGGCCGAAGGGCCCTTTGGATGCCAAAGGGGGCTCCGTCGGTTTCCTTCCTTCATGGTTCTCTACGGCGTTGGATCAGCCACATCAGATGAATGAGACTTGATTCCATGATTTAGTAAATATAATTGAAGTGAAAAGATTATATAATTATGATTTAAATGTTGAGCCAAATTGGGCTTGATTGAATTCATTTATATATTGATCCAAATTAGTTAGTTTTTGAATGATAATGGTTGAATCACACCACTCAAACCAAAAAGAAAATAAAGTTTGCAACTAATTCAAAATCGAGATTAAAAGTAAATTTTTAACCCGATCTGGACGGATCTTTAAATATGTTGGGTTGAATTTAATTGGGCTAAATCTGATCACAGCTTAGCCTTTCCAGCCGTTTCCCCGCCCCCTTCGCTCCTCGCTATGCATGCATGCATGGATGGGTACGCTAGTTGCAGTTCCCGGTAGTCACCACGTCTACGGATAAGTACGCCGTCACCACCTGTGGATAAGTACGCAAGCCCATCCAACGGCCAGAATTCCTCGCTCTGCCACGAGTCAGCTTTCATCCGCCCATCTCCCGACCTTGGTGCGCCTCAAATAAGGAAGCAAAGAAGAGGTGGTTGCCACCCTAGCTCTCGTCTACTCCGCCCCTTGCCGCGCGAGTGATCCCCGCCTCTCCACGGTCCGATAACCCCGGCGCTGAGGATCCGACGACTGACGATGGACCCGGCGAAGGGTGGGCGGCCATGCTTCCCGACGACATCTGGAAGCACGTCTTCTCCTTCCTCGCCGTCGACTACTGCGACCGCAACGTCTCCGTCTTTGTCGCCAACTGCTGCTTTGCCGAAGGGTACGTGGCCTCAAATTTATGTGATTTATTGCAATCTTTTCTTGAAAATTTGATATCTGAAGTGTGTTTAGCTTTCACCGTTAGGAAAAACTGTGACGCTGAAACGAACATCGATCTCTTGGGTGGAGTAAATAAAAGTCTATAACTTTATCAATATCATAGAAGGACATGGCATCGCATATAACTTTATCATTATCATAGAATTTATATATATTCAAACATTTAGAGAGAGAGAGAGAGAACACCTTTCTATTGGTTGCAAAATGAAGCCAAACTTTATAATCATCAAAATCATATCACAAGATATTGATGGATGTAGGACTAACAAAAATAAGCAAGCTGTTTCCATATCAACTTATGTTCGACCCAAAATCAAACTTTGAACTAACTCACTCATTTAAAAAATGTTCCAAGGACAGAAATTCAACTCAAGTTAATGTTATTAGATTTTAGCTTTGGCTAAATTATATAGCTATTATTGAATTAAGATCTAATCGTTAATCTTAAGTGGTTAACCTCCTTAAGCCAGAAATGGTATAGGATAGTCTTCCCAGGCAATATGGAGCTTCATGATGAAAATAGAAGCGCTAAAGATGAACACTATCCGTCAAGACTAACACGACCACTTCTAATGGCATAAATAAGTTTTTAATAAAATTTATAATTTGAATAATATATATAGCTAAAAAATCTCACTAAACATATTAATAAATTTAATAATTATCTCTTAAATTTTTATTTATCACTAAAATAATTGAAAAGTAATTATATATTTAATACCAATTCATTTATATAGTAATTATATATTAAAATTATAATTAAAGCATAAATATTTTTTTATTTAAAGAAAAAAAATAAGCTTAAAATTCTTACATAAGCATATAATCATCATTATAAAATAATAATTAATTAAAAAATGATATTGATTTTCATAAAAACGAAAAATCTCGGTTTCTAATGAGGTGAAAAAAGCCGGTGAAAAAAGCCGGTCTTCAGAGTTGAAGTTGCCATCTCTGGATTATAAGTACGCCGAGGCCATCCAACGGCCAGCATCCCTTATTACTCGCTCATCTTGTGATACCGTATGCTACGATTGAAGAAGCAACGAAGAGGCTGTTCCCGTTCTTGCTCTCGTCTGCTCCTCCTCCTCCTCCTCCTCTAGTCGAAAGATTACCGCCTTTCCACCGTCCGATAACTCCCGCGCTGCCGATCCGACGACCATGCTCTCCGACGACGCCTGGGAGAACATCTTCTCCTTCCTTACCGCCAACTGCGACCGCAATGCCGTCTCCCTCGTCTGCCGCGATTGGTACTACATCGAAAGTCGCTCCCGCCGCAGGATCGTTATCGCCAACTCCTACGCCGTCAAGCCCACCGCCGTTGTCGCCCGATTCACGGGTGTTCGGGCTGCCTACATCAAGGGCAATCCCCCCGATGCCTTGTCCATCTTCTCCCCTAGAGACTGGGGCAGCTGTGCCAAGTCTTGGGTCGCCGCCATGGCCGAACGGTGGCCTCAGCTTGAGGAGGTCCGCCTCAAGCGGATGGTCGTCGACGACGACTGCCTCAAGCTCATGGTTCAATCGTTCAAGAACCTTAGGGTCCTCGCTCTCACCGCGTGCGACGGGCTCACTAACAAAGGCCTCGCCGCCGTCGCCGCCGATTGCAGGTCATCTCTCTCTCTCTCTCTCTCTCTCTCTCTCTCTCTCTCTCTCTCTCTCTCTACACACAAACAAACCCTCCCCATATACTCCCAAATCTCACTCTTGATTTCAGTTTTTGCTTCCCACGAAATGAGGTTTTGGCTGAGATTTCTAGTGTAAGAACTGTGTGATTTTTTTCTTGGGAATAAACTCGCCGAAAAGAAGAAATTTCTCGGTTCGGGAGGTTCTTGCCTTAAAATTTTGATTTCGGTGGTGGTGGATTTAGCTTCTACCAGTAGAGATAGTGGGATGATTCCAGGGGTGATTTAGGAATAAGTCTCTTGTGCTGGATCGTTTGGACGCTGAAATTTGAGTGATTGATTGTAATCTTGTCTTAAAAATTTGATATCTGAAGGGGGTTTAGCTGAAATGAACATTTCTTGGGGTTAGTAAAAGCTGCTACAAATCTGCAAGGGTTTTGCTTGCAAGATGGTTTTAGGCTTATTTTTCTGAAGATGATCTTGATTCAAAACGAAATGAGGAGGGACTAAATGACGTCCCCTAGGTTTTGTCTATCATGGAGCCTCATGCTGGAATCCTGTCTCGGTTTTTACTTTTTTTTGGAGCTTATCCACCACATTAGCAAAGATACGAAATCCTTGATAATTGTTTCCCCTCCTTTTAGTTTTGCAAGAAAAAAAAAAAAGTTGAAATTATGAATAAATCTGAGATGAAACATTCTTGGTTTACCAAGAAATGATAACGTGCTTTTGAAGAAAGCCGACCAAGGATTGCTCACTGTAATATGGAAGGTTGATGGAGAAGACGGCAGTCGACTGCTGCATAAGATGTAATAGAGTTCTATTCATATTGATGATCATATGGCCAGGTTGACTGCTTGGATATATATAGGAATGACTAGAATTGTTGTGATTATATGAACATGTATATTATATACTTTAATTTTTTTATCATCATATATAATAAAGTCTAGGATTCGATCTTCTTCTCTACCCTTGGATCTACATTATTCAAATTCACACTTCTTTCTTTTTTTTCTTTTTTTTTCTCTTTGAAATTTGTGAACTGTGTAGATACAAGGATAAACATGTGATTAATTAGTTCTAAACTTGGCTATGTTCGAATATTGCAAAATATTGCGAAGCCTAGCTCTCTCTCTCTCTCTCTGTCTCTCTCTCTATATATATTACTTAATTTTTTAATATTATTATTTAAAAATAGATCTCGCACATGAACTATAATTCTTGCATTTCATGTTCTTAAGATATCAACTTCTAGTGCTAAATGTAGTTCTTGTATGAATTAGCTTATACATCTAACTTCTAAGTGATAAATACAGCTTTTTCTGAACCTTTTATATATAAAGTCATTTTTGTTATTGCAGAAATCTAATGGAGCTAAACTTGCCATATACTAATATAGAGAAAAATTATGCGAACTGGCTTGGCTGTTTTCCTGAATCTTTCACATCTTTGGTAAGCTTGGACCTTGTTGAAAGCTTGGATGCAAAGATTTCCTATCGTTGAGCACCTTATAAGCAGATGCACGAATATCCAGACCCTCAGGCTCAATATTACTCTGCCTCTTTCTAGTCTTGTCAACCTTCTGCACAGTACGCCTCGGCTGGCTAAGCTTGAAACTCATTTGTACTCAGCACGCTATGATTCAAAGCTCTTCTCCAATCTTGAATTAGCCTTTGCAAAATGCAAAGGCATGAAGAGTTTACATCTCTTCTCGATTATAGCTGAAGAATACCTCCCTGCAACCTACCTAATTTGCAGTGGCCTTACATATCTGAATCTACGTTACTGTAACATTAGAAAACATGACCTCATCCAACTAATCAGCCGGTGCAAGAATCTGCAGCATCTATGGGTACCATCCAAATTATATTGCAAAATATGTTTCTTTTTACGTACTCCTTTCCTTCGATTATCCTTAATTAATTAACATTGCCAGACAAAGTTCGGATCATCGCCTTTTAGCATCATTTATGTTCTATTTATATATTCGTTTGTCCTAGTTAATCTCTGTTCATTTTTTCTATATACACTAATTATGCAAGGACATCAACGATTAGGTAAATTGTTGCATCGGGAATGAAGGGCTAGATACTGTGGCATCATCTTGTAAGCTGCTTCAGGAACTGCGTGTCTTCGGTTTTCTTTGTTTCTGTCAGGACCATTCTCTCACTGAACATGGCCTCGTTACCGTCTCTGTGGGATGCCCAATGCTCCAGTATGTCTACTACTCCTGCGATGAAATGACTAATGCTGCTCTCGTCGCTGTTGCCCGGAACCGTCCCAATCTTACGTGTCTAAGCATCTTCAAAACCTGGACACCTGATTATGATATTGAAGAGCCACTCGATGCAGGCTTTAGTGCCATTGTAGAATCTTGCAAGAATCTCAGACGTCTGTCCCTCACGGGTCCCCTCACCGATGATACGTTCAGATCTATTGGGGCATCTGCAAATCGCCTTGAGAAGCTCTCAGTTGCATTTGCTGGACAAAGTGATGTTGGTCTCCACTACATTCTTTCAGGCTGCAAGAGCTTACGGAAGCTGGAGATCCGGCACTGTCCATTCGGAGACAAAGCTTTATTGTTCAATGCTGCTAAACTGGACAATATACAAACCATTTGTATTGAGTTTTGCTCCGTGAGCTTGGGAGCATGTCGGTTTCTGGCCCAGGTGATGCCATTGCTTAATGTGGAGGTTATCCATAAAATGGAAACGGGGACATTATTGGATACACAGCCCAATGATTTCATTGTCGATAGGCTCTATGTTTACAAGACTCTTGCTGGTCGGAGATCTAGCAGAGAACCTAATGTCTGGACAGTTAGTGGTGTTGTGAGATGATGAGGTACTGATTCCTACCTTTGTTTTTCATTCACTTGATTACAATTATTGTTTAACCCAATCATTGATGGGTACCCATGGTTGGGTTCGAACAGGACGACAAGGAGCTTGGATAAGGATATGATATCGTCGCGGACTTTAAGTGCTGCAACTGTCAATAAAGAAAATGGATGGGACTATATGTTCTTTCAGCCATACCATGTTTTCGTGAGAATTTTTGTCCGCTCATTAGTGCATTGGCAACATTGTACTTCTATAAAAATTCTAAGTTTTTGGGTAATATGTTAGCTTCCGATGTACGAAGTTTGTGCGAAATTTAATTGCAATCTTAGTTGTTAAAATTGCTGCAGATAGTTACTACAATAAGTTGTGACGTTTGATCATGAGTCTTTCGGTGATGCCATGCGATGTGATAATGCTTTTCTGGTCTTTTTTTTTTTTTTTTAATCACCAGTAAGTACTCGAGAATGCTGGAATAAGAGGTTGGGTAGATGATGGTTGTGACCCAATGTCTCATGAATTGTTGGATATATAGACGATTTCAAGGACTGATTGAAGTTAGCACAGTTTCTTGCCGGCATTGATGGGAGCAGAACTAATTCTCTCGCCGCTGTTGCCCGGAATTAACCGTCCCAATCTTATGTGCTTCTTCCGTCTTCTATCTTGAAGCGTCGCACGTACGCCTGATTATGTTCCTCACCGATGATGCGTTCAGATCTTTTGGGGGTCTCTGCAAATCGCCTTGACATTCTCTCAGTTGCCTCTGCTGGCCGGGGAGAGTGATGTTGGTCTCCACAGCATCCTCTCAGGCTGCAAGAGCTTTCGTTCTCTCATATTGTTTTCCAGGTCCTTTTTACATCACCAGCATGCCACCCTCCTTTTTTGAGTAATATTCTAGCAATTCAGATCACACATCAGGACATGTGTAATATATATATATATATATATATATATATATATTAAGCTGATTGGAAAGTATTAACCTAACTTAATTCAAAATTTCATAATTGATCTAGCATGACTTTTGAATTTAATTCTATGATAATTAAAATAATTTTGAATATCTTTTTTTCTTATAAATCAATATTAGAGTACTCTTTTTCTATTTATTAAATATTTTCTTAACTCAACTCACACCTTTAATTTTTCCAGCAAAATCTTTATATACATACATACATATAAACTAATATTATATTATATTATATTATTATAAATACAATATTAAATAACATGGCATATCACATCATATTATAATAAAAATTATACTATAAATATAATTTAATATTTATTATATTAATATTTTGTTTATAAATAAATATAATATAAATATATGATATTACTATATAATGTAATATATAATAATAAATGATATTATATCAATTCTGGTGTAATCTTTATTTTAGGGATATTATAGTTAAATTAGTGTTTTTTATGTATAATTATCTTTAGATAAAGTTTAAAAAAATTTAGAGTTAATTTTTTACACAAATTTTTTATCAACAAAGAATAGAAAAATGGATCAGAAAAAAAACTTGTTCCTCAAAAGTCCATGGTACCCTCGCAACAATTCCAGACCATCACGACCTCTCGACAAGGGAAAATCTTTGTATATCGTCCCTGGTTATCAAATCCTATATGGGCTGCACCGCCTCTCCTTATTAGTCTATGTATATCCTACATGGCTTGACGATGGAACAATATAGCATATCCCTTGCGAATTCGTAATCATGATTTCACCACTTCTACTATCTCTTTACATATGAAAAAGGATATTTTTTCCCTCATATCTTCTAAAAAGGATAATTTTAAATTTTTTAGAAGTTGGTTCTTCTTTTGAAGGTGCACGGATGTCGTTTCTTCTTCTTCTGAAGACAGGATAAATATCCTCTGTACCCTAGAGTTCCTTCCATTGTTTTTGCCTATGCTTTTTCTCTTCTCTTTGATGGTCGAGTAGCCGCTGGTGTCCCAGAGTTTTCTTCATTATTTTTTCTTTTTTCTCCATGGAAAAAAGTGGTTTTGTGTGCCAACGTTGACCGCGAACACAAAAGCACTGCAAGAAGAAAATGCAGATGGAAATGGAAGCAGAGCAATGGTTGTTTATTTAGAAAAGGATGACACACCTTTAAGTGCCATCCCAAAAGAAGCTATAAAATCAAAAATAGGTAAACAGTTCCATGACACCCTAATTCAGATGTTATGACACATTTTTTCAAATATTATGATACCCTGCATATATTTAAGACACCGATTATATCAAACCTTCCTATCAGAAAGATCTTTCATCTGTAGGATAAATTTATGACACCCACGATGTCATAACATGCCATGACAAAAAAAAGTCAAGAGGGATTCAGTCATAACAATTTCATGATACCCTAGTTTAGATATTATGATACCTTACCTCATATATTATGACAACCTGCATATATATTTTTTCATAATATTTCATTTATTTTTTTCCTATGTTTTAGTGACTTTGCAATTATTCCACTGCCTCGATTGAAGACTTCACAGTTGTTTAAAAACTATTGCAAGTCGGCAGTGTACATTCAGAACGTATGAAAGATGGGTTTTTCTATATTTTATTTAGAAATAATCTGGAAGACCCTATTTGGTACCTTCATCGATATGCAGCTGTTCACAGTTGGACGACTACTTGCAGATATAATAAGATGTCACAAGGGAGGTGACGAGTTTATTTTTTGTGGCAAGATATATAGTTACATTTAGTGTCGACGAAGTGGTATTGATTTTGGGTCTTACATTCCATGGAAAGAAGATCGAAACGTCAGGTCCAAAGAATATGGGAAGGTTATTTCGAAGATTTGATCGGACGTTAAATCTTCACCATAAGGGACTGGAGAGGTTGATAAATCAACTTCAATCATCCAAGATATAGGAGGATGTTGAGGACACCATTAAACTTTGGATCGTCTACATATTTGCAATATTTTTGGCTCCAAAGTCTAATCAAACATATTCAGGATATCTCATCCAATACTTGAATGATTTAACTCAACTGAGAGAAGTTGACTGGGCTTCCCTAATCAAGGAGTTGACTTTTTGGGTCTTCCAAAGGTTGCTACTTGCTTGTGATATGAAGAGTCAGTCCAATCAAATAGAGGTGACAAGGTTAGGAGGCAGCCTACCCTATTTAGATTTCAGCTGCGCTAGTGGTAAGGATCATTCATATGCAGAAAAAGTGCAATTATCTTTATTTTAAATCTTTCATACTTTTAAAGTACAAAATTATTATATACAGATGTAGTTTCTCAAGCATACCTTAATAAGAGCCCCGACATACCCTAATAAGCTATCAGGTTATTGAAGTGGTATGATAGCTAGTTGAAGATGCAAACTATTCAGGTTGCCAACATGTAGCCCCATGAGTTAGTAAGATAATCCATTATATCATAAATAATTTGAACAATAAATTATTACTATTAATTTTGATTTAATTTATTTTTCATCTTGGCTTGCAGGGGAGGGAGCTACTGCACCAACGCTACAGGAGCGGTGGCTTATCACTCAAAAACAGTAGCAAGCTATTTGTCTTGGTCGGTTATGATGTCATTAGATGCTTAACCACCATTAGCATTTAACTATGATTAAAAAATCCATTTATATGTGTTAATCCTCTCATCTAACAACAATGCGCAACCAAGTAATCTAAACTGTTCATGATGATTGATCCTGACAAATGAACAAAAAGGCATTTGATATTTATTTGTCAAGTAGGTTGAGTCAAAGGTCAGTACATCACCAAAGTAAGTGCAATATTCCAATTTTGACCTTGGATGGATCCAAAAAATAGACTTGAGCTATCCATTATCATTTAGGTCTAAGGTATAAAAGAAATTTTTATTTTTTACTTGCATTTATGTGAAATATATTACCATTGATTGTACATCTTCTTTCAGCTGAGTTTGACATTCACGAAATAAATTTATGAGCATCCTTCTCTGTAAAATCTAATTGTCTTCTATCCCCTTTCCTTCTTGCTATGACAGAGTATATCTGAGTGGTGAAAATATTCACGGCATGTAAATTGCTAATTTTTGCCTTTTTTGGTATGCTGGTTCTTCTATGGAACCATAGATAACCAGCTGATGTTATGGATAGCACATGGTTATGTTCTAGAAAAACCTCAACCAATATTCACTTGCCACTTTTAGAATTTAGTCTTGCTTTATCAATGCCTTACAATCAAATTTGCAAGTATCCCTAGGATTCACAACTTCTCGATTTTTCTAAATTTTCCTTGCCTCCAAAATGCTAGGTGCTTGAAGCATATTTTTTTGTTGTAGTTGGACCTACTACACACTTTTATGATTCCAAAACCAACTCATTTTGCATATCCATTATAGAAATTATATATATCATCTGCTGAATTGAACTCATTCTTATTTGAGAAACAACAGAATCATACTATGCATTCAGAGTGATAGAAGAATGTTCACTCTTGTGAGCAACACCAGCAACATCATCCAACTAATTATGTTTGATTCCTTCCATATCTATAATTTCAACATCATTTATAGAAATATTTGTACAAAGTGATAAACATTGATATCCATAGTTTTAAATATTATTTTATCTAGTATGCAATGTCATAACATATCACAAGAATACATAGCACTTGTGGAAAAAAATTACGACACCACCCCAGTTAAAAAACTACGATAGTCATTCAAAAAATGCTAAGGTTTATATTTCAACCCCTAATATCTGAAACACCTATTATTTACTGTCTGAATAATGACTCCTAGAGTGTCATAACATGCCATAGGAGCTAGAAGTTTAGTGATATGGGCCCAAAAAAAATTATGACACCCTAGTTAAAAAATTTCAACACTCCAGTTAAAAAACTACGATATCCATTCAAAAAATATTAAGATTTATGTTTGAACCCCTAATACTTGAAATACCTGTCATCTATGGTCTGAATAATGACTCCTAGAGTGTAATAACAAACTACTAAAGCTAGAAGGTTTGTGGTATAGGTCGAAAAAAATTATGATACCCTGGTTAAAAAATTATGACACCCTAGTTAAAAAGCTACGATATGCATTCAAAAAACGTTAAGGTTTATGAGACCCATTCAAAAAATTATGCAGTGATTTTGTCTTTCCATGCACCGCACACGCCATCGCACGTGTGCGCGCTTCTGCATCGCGCTCGGTGCAGGAGGACTTTTCCTTACTGATATAGGCCAAAACAGGATTATGAAATCCTAGTTCAAAACAAATGATATCCTATTTAAAAGATTATGACATTCATGCGGAAAATATGAAACTAAAAGTATTGACCCCTCATACCAAGAATATCCATCACTTGTAGACTGAGTTATGACTCCAGAATGTCATAACATGCCACGGATGCTATAAGAGTATTATATGGTTTTCTAATATATTAACTTTCTCTAACTATCAGAATAGTTGGTATAATAAAGGACTATAAAAAGATGCATAAACAATATTCTATGAAGGGTTTTTTACTCCTGCCAGGAATAACATTTTCTCCTGAAATTAATGAAGAAGTCTTTAGTGATTTATTCCAGCCTTAGACCAAACCTATTTCCTTATATACAAAAATTAGAACACTTTTCAGAGCACTTTTTCTGAGCTAGGAAGAAGCTTCTATCACCACTCAAAATTGATTCCTTAGATCGAACTCTCATTTCACATTTTAGAGCGAGGGAGAATCTTGCTCCAACCTTGGACTGATTCTTTATACCTAAAAGTCAGAGCCAAAAAGAATGTTGTAGAATCAGAAAGAGTTTTTCATCAGCAAAATCCAAGCAAGATGGCAGTTAGAAGTAGGTCGGAGGAAAATAGCATTTTGGTTTGCACATAAATTTCAAAGAAAGGTTGAACGGGTATTAATGCACATCATGCTCCAAAACTTAAGATCGTATCCTTGCTATTCCATTCTGTCGCATCAAGCCATGTAGAATTCACGTGGATAAATAAAGAGGGACAGTGTATCTCATGTAGAATTTGCTATATCAAAGGAGGTGTACAAAGACTTTTCCATCGCAATGACTCCAGGCCCATCCGACGGTCAGAATTCCTCGTGGAAAAGTCTTTGTACATTGCTCTGATGTAGGATGGCCTAGATTGGATGCAGTGATTCACTTGCATGAGCTTATGCATCAGCGATGTGAGAACCATAAGTGAGTCCTTTGGCGCTAGTTTGTGCACGGACAAATTACCGCACCTGGTGCGGTGTACAAAGACTTTACCATTCCTCATTCTGCCACAAGTCAACTTTTCATCGGCCCATCTCGCGATCCATGTACACCTCAAATCAACGAATAGAGAAGATGTGGTTGCCATGCTGGCTCTCGTCTGCTTGTCCTCCCCTCGCCGAGTGACTCCCACCTCTCCACTGTCGGATAACCCCTGTGCTGCCGATCCAACGACCGACGATGAACCTCGACGGAGGGTGGGTGGCGATGCTCCCCGACGACTGGGAGAACATCTTCTCCTTCCCTTCCTTGCTGCCTACAGCGATAGCAACACCAACTACCTCGTCTGCTGCGGCTTGTACCTATGGAGCGCCATAAAAAATCCCACCGCCGGCTCTTTGCCTCCAGCTGTTATGCCGTCACCCCCACCACTGCCGTCCCCAAGGCCCGGGTCACCTACATCAAGGGTAAGCCCCACTACAATGACTTCAACATCTTCCCTGGAAACTGGGGTGGTGGGGCTGAATCTTGCATCACCGCTATGGCCAAAGGGTCAGAGATGATCTTGCCTTCAAAATTTGATTTCGTTTGTGGATTTTATTGGGTAATGGGTCAAAAGACTTGAATACACTAATTGGCCTTGAAAACCCATTATCTCCTTATGTGTGTGAATGAGAAATTGAGAGGACATTTAGTTCACATCGAAAAAATTAAGAAAGAAAGGTTCACTTATATTGAAACCTCTTTCTTCAAGCTTAAGTTCCTTAGGCTCACCATAAGTGGAGAGCTTGAGGGTGATGCGTATCACCCCTCGTGCGAAGGATGCTTTGCACATGCGCATCGTCGCTTGAGGAGCTTTAATTTTTTTCAAAATCATAAGAATCCGACGGTGGAAACTGATCGGATTAAGATAAGGGGCTGAGATCAAATGATGGACCGATGTGATTGATCAAAGCGTGTTGATCGGCTGATCATGGCTTGGTTTGATCATAGCTATTGATGAAAAGACCATTAAACTGTTGACCTTCGGTTGACTGATCAAAGTTGACCATCTATAGACCGTTGGTGATAAGGCATCCATCCGACCATATCGTTGGTGATAAAATGATCATCTGATCATGAAACATGTATCAAGGCCATGCAACCACCTATCAGATCATGTGATCATCAATCATATGGTGAAATGACATATCGGGATGTGGACTGGCTTATCTGATCGATTGATCATCATATCACGATATGAAACGATATATCATGGGCTGGCAGTTGATCAAATCCGATCAATTCAATTCAAATCAATTAAACCTGTAAAGATGCCTCCAAAAGACATCTAAAGGCTATAAATAAGACCTTAGACCTTTTCATTTCATTCAATCAATCCAATCAATTCTAATTCCTTTCCTCTTAGGCATTTGCATACTTTCCTAAAGGAAATATAGCTATAGTGTATAGAAAAGAGAGAAGCATTTTTGGTTCAAAATTTTTGATGAATTGTAATGCTGCATTCATCAAAAGAAGACGGTTGTATCCTGGAAGACAATCGTCATACAAACCATAAGCACCATTACGGAATGAAATTATCTTAAGGACATAGAGTGTAACTCTAGACTCAGTCTTAACAATTAGGTAGCCATAATCTATGCCAACAGATTTAACTTCTGCCGATGGATATTTAGGAATAAGTCTCTTGTGTTGGATCATCTGGACACTCAAATTTGTGTGATTTATTGTAATCTTTTCTTACAAATTTGATTTCCGAAGTTGGTTTAGCTTTTGCCGTTGGGAAAAGCTGGGACTCTGAAATGAACATTTTCTTGGGGGAATAAGTCGGATGCTTTTAGGTTTATTTTTCTGAAGATGATCTTGATTCAAAACAAAATTATGAGGAGGGAGTAAGGGAAGTTCCCTAGGTTTTGTCTCTCTTATGGTCTCATGCTGGAATCCTATCACAAATATTAGTTTTCTTTGGAGAGCTTATCCACCAATTTAGCAAATTTATGAAATCCTTCATAATTCCATCCAGTTGAATTCCATGCATACATTTCTTAGCTCACCAAGAAATGATCAAATCCTTTTGAAAAAAGTGGACTAAGGAATGCTCACTAGAATAAGGAAGGTTGACGCAAAACACAACAATGGAATGCCAAAGATATGGTAGCTAAGTGATTCTTGTCATGATAAAATTTTTGGATTCAAATTTTAAATTTTAAATTTTAAGATTCAAGTTCAAAATTCAAATTTTAATTTAGAAATGATTACATTTAATCACAATCTTATCATGATCTAAATTTCAAAAAACAAGCACTACAGTAAATTTAAGGGATGGCGACGCTTTTAAAGTTACTTTCCGATGCTTTTTTAGCGTCGGGATATGGCCTTTTGATGCTTTTTAAAGTGTTGTTAGGAAGGGGGTGGCAAAGAAAATTGCCAACGCTTTTTAAAAGCATCGGTACAAAATATCTATGCCGACGCTTTAAAGCGTCGGCAAATTACTTTACGCATCAGCAATGTAATTAGTCGATGCTTTAAAACATCAACAGATTATAGTTTATGACGCTTTAAAAAGTGTCTGGATTATTAATTTGCCGATGCTTTTTAAAGCGTCAGGATTATCTAATGTGTCGACGCTTTTTAAAGCATCGGGATTATGTAATGTGCCAACGCTTACAATAGCATCGGCATTTCCAATGATAATTTTTTTAAAAAAACTAAAATTACAAACATTTAAATTAAACCTGTATAATGCAATTAATAATCACATTGCTTACATTAAATTTATATTAAACTATAATGCAATCATAACAAACATAAAATCACATTGCATATATTCTTAAAATCCAAATTAAAATTTCAAATATAAATTTCATTACAATCAATTAAAAGAGTTACAATTTAAAGTTTAACAAAATTTAAAAATACATAAAATGAAGATCTAAAATAAAAGTAGGCGAGGTCAATGATATGTAGGAGGAAGATCGTCACCCTGTCCGCTCCGATTTGATGCTCCAGGAGCCTATAAGAATAATTAAAAAAGTTTAATTTGCTTAACTACCAATTACAATATATTATATAAATAATTGATATAATATAAGAATATATATTTAATAATATATGTATTTACCTGATGTGGAACAAACATGTGTACGATAGATGTAAGTTGCTCAATGTGCTCTCTCATAGAATCCATCGCTGCTCTATTGGTGGCACTCCTCTGTTGCATCTCCTCCATCGCTGCTCTAGCGGCTGCACTCCTCCATCGCATCTCCTCAATCTCATGCTCAAGTCTGCAAACACCATCTGTAGCAACTTCAGAATCACGTGCATGTCTAGTCATCTCAGATAACTGAGTGGGGGTGACTCCAACTCCATAACCCCTCACTCGACCATAGCACTCCGGCCCTATCAGCTCCGTAAACACCTCGGCCTCAATGCGATTACTCTACATAGATGCTGTAGAGTCATCGACACGCTCAGCAATAAGAGCTGTAGCTCTTTCTGTATTAATTTAAAAAAATTAGTTAGATCTTACTGAATAACAAAATCAAATTAAAATCATTGCATAAAATAAATTGTAATAAATAATTATATATAAGTCCCTTGACTCATCTCTGACAAAAGTGCCATCATGGTGAATATGAGTCATTCGGTAAAACTCTACCTCACCGGATTGCCGCCCATGCTTATCCATCTACAAGAAAAATTACATTTTTGTAAAACTGAATTTGATATTGATCAAGCTAATTGCATGCAAAAAGTTTTCAACATTTACTTGACCATATGTCTTGTTACATAACACATTTTAAAAGAACCACCTAGTTTGGATCCAGATCATGAATCGCATCCATCGTCCCATATATAACTGATGATGTGTTTTAAGACCCATCAACGGTACTGTTGCTATGGTAGGATGTTGTTTGCTATTTCTACTTTTAGTTTATCTAAATATATTCACAAGCAAAAACATATCAAGCAGTACGAAACCATCTAATTCAGTTTGATTCAAAAAGATTCATGAGTTGAAGTCTTCTAACTGAACGGCGAGCCACCAGTTCAGTATAGTTGATATCAAAAAAGAAAAAAAGATATATATCAAATAAAGAGCTCCAACTTGCAGGGTTATGGATTGCTAGCATTGCAAGCCCACCTTCCTGCACTCCATTCACCAGAATGCAATATCAATAGAGAACAAAATAACTGTGAGCAAGTTCATAGCCTGAATGCAACTCTGCTTCAAATAGCCTTGTATGCCATTGCTTTGGGTGAGGGTTGCGTGCGTGCTGCCTTACCATCTTTAGGGGCAGACCAGTTCGACGATAATGACCCAATTGAGTCAAAGCTCAAATCTAGCTTCTTCAACTGGTACATCTTCGGCATCTCATTTGGAGCCTTCATAGGCTAATTCTTATGGTGTGGATTGAGAGTTACAAGGGGTGGGATATTGGTCTTGGGGTCTGCTTTTTTAATTCTACTAGGAGTGCTTATAGTAGCTAGCGGTTTCTCTTTCTATCGCAATCAGATACCAGAAGGAAGTCCTCTGACTCGAATTTTGCAGGTAAAACTTTTTCCTTAACAGAGGCTCACAAGAGATTATGCAGTCAGACTAATGTTGGAATCAATTATAGCATATCAAATTGTCTCTAGTATCTTTCGAAACAAATTCATTTCTCGATATGGTGGTGAGTTCTAGCTTTCCTTGAACTTCAGGTTTGTGTGGTTGCATTCAGAAAGCAGTACAAAATTCAAGAGCAACTGCGACAGAATGCTGAGGAAACAGCTGGTATTGAAGTGTTATCTCATACCGAGCTGAAGTAAGTCTCCATTTTTTTTTTCAGGTCACGAGTCCCCCCCCCCTACTTCAGGTTTGTGTGGTTGCATTCAGAAAGCGAAAATTCATAGTACCCAAAATTCAAGAGCAACTGCGACAGAATGCTGAGGAAACAGCTGGTATTGAAGTGTTATCTCATACCGAGGGTCTGAAGTAAGTCTCATTATCATCATTTTTTTTTTCAGGTCACGAGTCAAGCATAAGAGTCGCACCACACAAATATTCTTCAGAAATTGATCTCTTTAGTAGCATTCCTATTTCCATCTTGACCAGCATCATCAGGTGAAGATTTTTAAGGTTTGCATTTGTTATTGCCATTAGATTCCTTGACAAAGCTTCTATTGATCATGGAGACAAGGGGCCTTGGTCCTTCTGCACTGTGACCCAAGTGGAGGAGACAAAGATTGTCCTGAGAATGTTTCCCATCTTCATCAGTTCTGTGCTTGGTTACGTACCAATTCCCCTACTCTTGACACTCACTGTTCAGCAGGCGGTACCATGAACACAAGGCTAATACCTTTGTAATAGCAGTAATCTTTCAGATGGTGATCCTAATAATCTACGATCGGTTAATAATCTGTCTTTGTAATGCCACCCAGCTGCTGAGACAGGCCCAGGCTTGGGTGGTACAGGTGCCTACCCTATGAAGGATGTCATGTGCCTACAGATAGTAAAAGTCAGTTCTTATATAACTTCTTGTATTTCTCAACATGTTGCAGATGCTTTCCTCTTTATCTGGCGTTAATGACATGAATTTAATGATTGCAGTCCCAGCATTCAACTCTTATTAACATATGAGAAGGGTTTTAAAATTTCAGTTACCAAGATATTCTATAATATAGCACAAGTGACTAACTGCACTTGTAACAACAGCAGACTTGGACAAAATTTAACTCTTATAAACATAATCTTATCAAAGGCAATCGTCATATGAAATGATAAGACAACATCAAGCAGATATTAATCTAAAAGATCTTAACTTCATGGAAAGATGAAGAATAACGAATCTAAAAGATCTTCAGATATTAATGAATTAAATAAGATGAAAATTTATAAAAACTGAAAGGAAATGGTTGGATTTAAATATGAACAAATTACATCAAACACGAAAATAACTCTTGGATTTAAATGGTTGGAACATACGAACTCTTGTCTAACTCGCGCATAACTCTTGGATCCCGATGTATGGGGAACAGACAGAGATGCTCGTGCAGCTTTACCAATATTAGAATATGTCTGCAAAATCAAATAAATATATTTATTATATTTTAAAAAAAATAAATATTTTAATAAAGTATCTTAAAAGATTAAATAACAAGATATCTGTCCCCTCTCGAAGAACCAGTAATGAACCAACTCCATCCACTGATGAGGGGGTACATCAGGAGGACAAGTACCAACTACTTGCTCCTTGGTCATACCCGGCAACTTGTACTTCATCTTCAAATATGCCTTATATTCTTTTCATTTTCGGTTAAGAGACTTCAGTACAAAATCATAAGTGGATGGAGGTAGTACAAACTTGGACTGCAAAACAATTTAATTGTTAAGTCTAATAATTGACTTAATTAAAATAAAACAAGCTGTTTGTAAATTGAAAAAATATAAAATAAAGCATAATATAACAAGTATACAAAATAAGAAATGTTTAGATTCAAATTTTTATCTGCACAACTCGTAGAATCTCAACTTTATACGTTGGAAGCATGTCATTCCATTTTGCATAACTTAGTGGACAAAGCTGATGCCTCCGTGCAACTGACCCTAAAAAGGAACTCAATAAGCTAGCGGCTTTTTTAATTGGCTACCCTAGCTGATTGCACTCAACCACTATCTGCTCACCCTCGCGCATCTGCCATACATCCGAACTATCATGGGTCCGCATCTGCGTGTAACCCTTCCAGATTCGTCTGCATAAAAATAGATATGGATGCGTAAACTATAGTAAAAAGTGTAAAGATATTTTATCAAGCTAAATTAAAAAATAAATTATCCTGAATGTGTAGCTCATCATCTCCTACATCGACAGTAGGATCATGATGCCCAAATGATGATGGACCTGCTGTAGACTGATGTGCCGAAGGATTGAACGCAACATCCGGTACTGAAGAAGGACCAGCATGAACCTACTGTGATGAAGCATAAGTGCCAGCCTTTATCCATGAGCGCGGCATAATGTCACCTATCATTTACATCAGAGTAAGAGTTAGTGAAAATAAATATTAAATTAACTGAATAATTACTAGAAAATCCACTATAGTGCAAAATTTAATACCAACTATAAGAATCAAGCATTATCATTTCCTTCAAATTCTGTCCTAACCAAGGATACCATCGCATGTACGTCATCAACCGGTACAAAATTGAATGGCATTGAATGCGTATAAGTGTCATCATATTCATCATCTTCCAGCTGCTTTCCCATATCATATAAGTCCCTCGATTTTGTTTTAATAATAGTAGCCCAATCTTTATCTTTTGCATCTTGCACAAAATATACTTGACGAGCTTGAGAAGAAAAAATGAATGGATCATCCTTCAATAAGGCACCAGTATGTATCAACCTTGTAAAATTTACAAGTGTAAATCCATTTGCATCCTTTTTCAAACCCCTTGATGAGTTTATATCTACCCAATTACATCTAAATAATATGGCTTTAAAGATTTCATAGTAATTAACTCATAAATATCTTTTAGTGCACAGTAATAAGTTTTTCCATCTGCTTCTCATAACACCGCTATTCTGTGTTTTTATAAATTTTTCATGATTTTTAGTATGAAATTTAAAACCATTGATTATGAAACCATTATAGCTATTGACAACTTTGTTAGGTCCTCGAGCCAGGGCTATTAATTCAGCTAAAAAATTTCTCTCCATCATCATTGATACCTAGAAAATAAAAAGGAATGTTAACAGTTATTTGATGCTAAATATATCCATATATTCTCTAAGTATATGTCAAACCTATTTTGAAAGCCATCTAGGAAATAACTCGACTAACCATCGCTGTTCAATCCTTGGATTAGGTCAAGTGCCATGATTAGCTTATCGTTGAGACATTAAAAATTTGTTGCATAAAATTTACTTTGTTCATTTAGAACAAAAAATAAGATATGATATTTAAATGTGAAATGCAATAAATCATACTGGCCTACGATAGTCAGATATTATTTCACTATGGAGTAACACATAACGATGTGCTTGTGCCATTGATTATGATCCAATACAATAGTTTCATTTTTTCTAAGACTCTACCTGCAGTTGAAAACTTATAATTCTGCGTTATGTACAAAACACTATACCATTGAGGTCTATTAAATGTTGTCTCTACACCTTGAAGATATCTTGAATAAAATGTCAAACACTCTTCAGCAATATATCCTTCTGCAATCGAATCCTCTGTATAGGCTCTGTTTCGTACATAATCTTTCAATTGCATAAGGTACCTACAACATAAATTAATTTTTAAATATAGCATAATTATGATGCTACTTTTATTAAAAATTATAGTGTATCGATCAATAGGATACATCAGCCTCTATAGTGTACCTCTCAATAGGATACATCCATCTATAATGTACCGGTCCACTAAGCTTGACTTCCAAAGCTAAGTGAATGAGTAAATGTATCATAATAGTAAAAAATTCAGAAGGAAAAATCTTTTTCATCTGATAAAGTGTAATAGTAACATCAGACTCCAACTGATCAAGCTCTCCAGGATCAATAACTTTTGAGCATAATGCCTTAAAGAATGATGATAACCGAATTATAACTGTAATAACTTATTTAGGCACTGATGATCTTGAAGCTATTGAAAATATCTTGCATCAATATGCGACTATCAGAACTTTTGAGATTAGAAATTTTTATATCTTTAAGATGCACACACCTTGAAATGTTTGATGCATATCCATCAGGTACTTTAATATTTTTTAATACTATAAGAAAATAATTTTTTTCTTGAGGAGACATTGTATAAGATGCAGAGGCAAATAAATTCTATCATTAGCAAGTATAATGTGATGAAGCTTCGGTCGGATACCCAGTTCTTTTAAATCCAATCGTGCCTTCATGTTATCTTTGGTCTTTCCATCAAGATTCAACAATGTTCCAAGTAGATTATCACAAACATTCTTCTCTATATGCATGACATCAAGATTATGCTGAATAAGATTATGTTCCAATAAGGTAAGTCAAAGAAGATACTTCTTTTCTTGCATAAATGTTTGCTAGGCTGATTTGTACATGCTATCTGTCCATCTTCCTCATTTTATTTTTTAAAAAAATTATCTGAATCTTCAAATACCTGTGCATCCATATTACTAATAGTCACTTCTTCTAAAAATCCTTCTTGATTATTCCTTCCTCTTTTTTTAGAAAACTTTGAGAATTTACCATATATGTAATTGATGGAATCCATTTGTATACGAACATTAGTTCCAGAAGGTAGAATTGGTGCACATCCCAATTCTATGGTACCATCAAATAAATCTTTCTGAAAACGAAACGGATGATTTGGTTCTAACCATCGATGATGACCCATATAACAAAATTTTTCTCCATGTATTAACCAAATTGAATGTGTCGAATCTGCACAACAAGGACATGGAACCCTTCCCTTTGTACTCCATCCAGATAAATTGCATATACTGGAAAATCATTAATAGTCCACAACAAAGCTGCCCGTAGTTTAAATGTTTCATCATTTGAAGCATCAATTGCATCAACACCTTTCCATAACTGTTTCAATTCCTCTATTAAAGGTTCTAGAAAAATATCAATATCATTTCCTAAACCCTTATCACCTGGAATAACCATTGACAAGATAAGTGAGGATTTTTTCATGCACAACCATGGTGGTAAATTGTATGGTATTAGAACAACTGGCCAAGTGCTATATGTAGAATTTAGAGTCCAAAAAGGATTGAAGCCATCTGAAGCTAAATCAACCGAACATTACGAATATCAGAGGTAAAATTAGAATGCCTAGTATCAAATGCTTTCCATGCTAGACTATCTGCTGGAAGTCTCAACATTTCATTCTTCGTACGCCCTTCATCATACCATCTCATTAATGAAGCTGTCTTCGATGATGAATATAGCCTTTTCAATCGAGGAATAAGAGGAAAATAATGCAATATCTTCGCCAGTTTTTTTGTTTTGTTCATTACATCATCATCATCCTCTTCATAAGTTGTCCATCGTGAAGATCCACAAACATTACATGACTCTCAATCACATTTTCACCATGATATAACATACAGTCTTTTGGACAATTATGGATCTTTTGATATCAAGATCCAATTTGTTAATAACTTTCTTTGCTTCACAATAAGAGGATGGTAAACCAGAGCCTTCTGGAAATGCATCCTTTAGTAATTTGAGGAGCATGGTAAAACTCTTTCGGACCATCCATTCATATATTTTATATGAAATAAATGTATAAGAAAAGAGATCTTAGAAAATTTTAAACAACCTGGATATAATTGTTCATCTGCATCTTTAATTAAATTATGATACCAAGCTGACTCAGTAGTTGATGATTGCATCTGCTCTCAACAAATGTTTGTTCCATAAATGTAGAACCATCACATATTCCACCCGTTCCATGTATATTAGTTGAACCTCCAAAGTTTTTAACACCATGTCGAAAAGCATCTGTGATCAAACCTATCATATCATCTCCTACAGTATTATCTTGCATATTATTAGATCCAAGATCAGATGAGGGTTGATTACTTGATATTGGCAACATACATTCTCCATGAAAAATCCACCGAGTATAACCTCTAGCAAAACCATTCCATATCAAATGTTCTTCAATGGTTTGTGGATCTAGATAAGAACTGTTAACACATCGCCGACACAGACATGAAATCTTTCCATTCAAACTACTTTTATCCATACCAAATTTAATGAAATCACGAACTCCATCTAAATATTCTTTGGTATTTCTTGGTTTATTTATCCAACTTTTATCTATTTTAGGATAAATGATTGATAAACAGCCAACTTTTATCAAATATCCTGCACGTATTTCATCATCATAAGTGTTCAACATTTAGTAGCATAGGCATATGTCAAAATAAATAGTAATGTGATAAAAGGAACTATATTGTTCACAATATTAACATGATCTGCAAAATGTTTTTATAAAAATCAAAAGCAAGCAGCATAAATTTTTATTTGATAATTAACAAGGCATGATAACAAAACAAATCTTAGCTATACCTCATTAGATACTTGCCATCAGATTTTTATTTGACAAATAATACATGTTTAATTTTATATTGCACTACACACAAAGTCAATTAAAAAATGATCATGAAAACATGCTATCTATTATACTGTATCACTTATTAATGTTTATTCAACATAACAAAAAAAAGCTTTGGTGCTATGGCATCTTGTTGCAGTGAATGATTCTGTGTGCAACACGACTCATGGCAGGTACTAAAAGATGAATGCCACTATTTTGGAGTGGGAGAATGAGAAGAAGAAGAAGGCCAAACTCCGATTGCAGTGAAAAGAGGTATAACTATCATTGAATTTATGGTGCAATGATTACATTACATTTTTTCTATCTCCTTCCACAGGCAACCCGTTAACAGGGCCATAATGGTCCTGACCCCTTGTTGCACCGTAAGCTTGGTTGAGTGTTAACAAAACTAGAAGACATGCCAACTAACATCAATTGCTGAAGCATGACCAAGATAGGCAGTTGCATATCTAGTCAACCAAATTTCAAGATTCCCAAAACACTTCCAAGAGAGGCAAGAAATTGACCTCTGAACGAATTGATGGGAGGTATAATCCCTATAGATCAATGCACTAAAATAATTACATCAATTACTAAACACTACTTGTTGACTCTTAAACAAAGCAGACAACATCTCATCAGCATCTAAATTTAACATGCATTATCAGTGCCTTTTGGCCCACATGCCTAGGAAATAGTATATAAATCCAAATGATGACCAATTCTTTTTCTTCCCTACTCTTCAACTAATATTTAATTATGTAAACATCTCCTGTAAATAGTAACTTGCCAAATTTAACCGAAGCTCTACTCACAAAAATTTTACAAGATGATATTCTTTCACCCAAAGAATGTTCATTCTTGTTCATCCTCACATTTCACAGGAGCTTCCAAGATGACTTCCCCCCACCTCAAAACATGCTTTCATGCTAAATATAAGTCATGTTCTATGCATTTAAGAGAAAGTTAAAGAGTCTTACAAGAAAAATTCCCTAATAAAGTGAAAGAATCTTACCAAAAAGATAAGTAACCCAAAACCACTAGAATGTTCTTCAATTTAAGCTCCAGACAGTCATTTCCCTAGAAGGTAATCCTAATAGTATCATTTTTATACACCCCCCTGCACCTCTTCCAGTACCATCACTATCATGTTCAGAGCCACATATCCTGCGAGTCAGACCATGGAAATTGGCTATCTTCAAACACTTTCAAGAATACTGGCACACGTATGATGTCTTAGCATACAAGGTTAATCCAGAAACTAACCACTTTTTGCCAAATTGCAGAGGAACAGGAACGGAGGCGGGGAAGAGAAATACAAGAACATCGTAATGAGATAGCTAAAATTGAAACAATTGCTGGTAGAGAAAGAGCTCTTGCAGAAGAAAGAAAAAGAAATGATGAATACAAGACAATTGAGAAGGCCAGGAAGATGCGATCAAAAGGAAAAGTTCCCGATGTGTGCCCCTGTTTATAATAAATCACCCTAACAGTAGAAGCAGCACTCTCGAATGATATCTCATCTGTATTAGTTTGTAGGCAATTTGATTTCAATCCTCTGCTAAGCCAAGCATAATATGTATAAAACAACAATGCTAGGAAAGAATCATGGATTGTATTGAAAATTTGTAAGTCTTGTATATGATATACATATACTCCTAGAAATTAAAAAATGAAACCAAAACCAAGAGCTCAAGATACCAATGAAAAACGAAAAACACACATGCTTCTAGATAGAACATATAACAAATTCATCTCCAGGATGCCAAAATGCCATGAGACTACATATATGGTGCATATTCTATACACATGAACATGGAAAATTGTATGATAATTCAATTACATTGATATTGGACTACATCTAACGCTATATCTTTTCATTTGAAATAATAAATAGTATGAGAGACTAAAGACAAGCTTTGTGTGCTTGCAGATCAAAAAGACAAACTCCTATGTAATCTACATACCCTGTTACATAAGACAGTGAAAGGAAATCTCTTCTTCACTTTTTCTACCAAATCTTACTTGAATAGTAACTAACATGATCCATAGTGTAACACAGCAATACAAGAGGAATCCTAATCTTCAACACTGAAAAACTGTTCAGAAAAGAAAATCACATGTTTAAGGAAATGTTAAAGCAAGAGAGACTGGAAAGTTCTTTAATAAGTATGAGGAAGAGTAAGTCTTTTGGGAGAGAGTGTCATCTGCAGCTGCTTATTGCAATTCAAAAGACCATAAGTTCCGATCAAGAGTCTAAGACATCTTTTTCTATGAAAAAACAAAAGCTGCTAGATTGTTTTTGCCGTGATGTGATCAACACAATTAGATTGTTAATCATAGTTGGAGTAATCTACTTTCTATCTTGGTTGCAAGGAATCCAGTGCAGTGAAACTTACTGCTTCCTAGCTCAGATTTTACTTACAACAGGTCAAAGAATCACAACTTGCATCAAATTCCTTCAATTCAATACCCGGACAACATCCTAAATATAGACATGCATTTTGAGGAACTCCGTGATTAGCCAAAAAAGGCAAGTCATGAGTTGGTGCAGCTAACATGTTATCGATACCTGAGATCATGCATTGTCAATGCTGACTGAGGACAGCTTTCAGCAGGATTTTACAACTATTTGTGTGGAAGAAATATTGGACCTTGAGAAGTATTCAGATGGTACTCAGTTGGGAAACATGGTATCAACATAAAAGAAAGGGATGGGTGAGTGCCTGCGAAGCAGTATAATCTCCTAAACACATGCCAATACTAGACACCAATAACTAAAAGATACTACATAAAACAACAATGCTGGTCTGTGAAACAAACAATAATTTCTAACAATATTAGATATAAAACAATAAACAAACAGTAATGCTAACAGACCTCACTTTGGTGTTATGCACTTGGACTTTATCGAATTCATGTTTGCAAAGAATGAAAGGCCACCCGGCCACAATGCGGACAGCAATTTGTTGAACAGTATTCGAAGAGTGCACTCTAACAGACACTAAAGAAGATTAATTAAAGGATTATTGCATGTTACTTAATTAAGAGATCTTACCTTCAAGGGGAAATGGGCTATGTCGGAGAGAAGAGAAAGCCCTAGGCCAGGGAATAGAGAGGCCGGATCTGCTCCGCTAGGTCACTGAAGAGGTCGGATCTGCTCCGCCACTGATAAGGATCGGCTGGGGGAGGAAAAGAGCTCCGCTAGGGCACTGAAGAGGATGATTAGAATGCTAGGGCACTGAAGAGGAAAAGAGCTATGCTAGGGCACTGGATCAGAATGCCGGGGGGTGGGGGGGACGGACCTTGGGCATTGGATCAGAGGAGGAGGATCGATCAGAACGTGGGGGGAGGGGAGCCACAATCCAGAACGCAGAACGCTAGGCGGGGATGGAGCTTGGGCACTAGATCTGGATCAAAGGAGGAGGATCGATCAGAGGGGGGGGGGCGCACGATCCAGAATGCAGAATGCCGGGGGGAGGGAGATAGAGCTTGGGCATAGGATCGATTAATTAGGGCATAGGATCGATCAGAACGAACGCGGGTGGGGGTTGGAGGAAGGGGGCGACCTGCCGACGCTTTAAAAAGCGTCGGCACAATGCACTTTTTGCCAACGCTTTAAAAAGCGTTGGCAGACTGGGTGAATTCCCAACCCTACCCTCGAGCATCGAAAAAAAAGAGTTGCTATGTGTTGCTTTTACTATAGTGAAGTTTTCTATGATTACTATTCATCATCATATGAATTTTAGATCTTAATCATATTAATAATCATGTTAAAATTAAATCATAAACATGATTTCTAGGATTTCAGCACATAGTATCTATCATGCATAAATAATAATTGCTATTTTAGCATGACACGGATATGGTTAAATCTAAATTAATTATTTATTATCATATAATAAACCTTTATATCTGATATCACATATCAAAGTACTTTATTTTAATATGATAATAAACATGCATAAATCTAAATAATATTATTTATCATCAAATCATAAACATTTCTTTTTATTTCAGATTTATTATCAATATATGATAACAATTTAGGATTTTAATCTTCATAATAAAGCATGATAAAAACTAATATTATCAATTAGATTGACTCAAGTATCCTATCAAATTGATAAATCTGTAGCCTAAATAGGCTCTGTTACCACTTGCTAGAAATTATGTATTTAAGACGTGAATCAAATTCATGAAAATGTAACGAAAGGTAAAATTAAAACATAAAATTTCTAGATGCCCAGGATCCTCAGGAACATATTTATTTAATCAGAAATAAAATCTAAAACATTAGATCTATTTATACCTGAGTCCTTTATCAATGTAGAAAAGGATGAAGCCAGTGAATCCTCTGCCATTAGCCATCCACGCGTCTAGCCTCTAATGGTGATCCATGCAGAGAAGAGTGTGTATGAAAATAACTCTTAGGGAGAGAGGGGTGTTAGCACCTCTTAAATCCCCTTCTAGAACTTAAACTAGAAGAGATCCCTGTAGTTCTGAAGATCTAATCTTTAACTACTAGGAGAGAGGAGGGAGAGAAAGAGATGTATTAAGAGAGAGAGGAAGATCTACACTTATTTTTCTTATGGGGTCTTCTTTTTTATAGATGGCAAGAGGGTATTGGCTGGTCAAAATCTCATCCGCATAAGATAATGCCTCCTTCCTTCAAACTAGGAGGTAGTTTGCTTCAAATTAGGAAGTAGTTGGTCAACACATAGTCAACATGTTTTGACCATGGAGATGACTTTTCTTGGTGTGTGGATCATGCCCCATCTCATGGGGAACATGAATCCACTCCCAAAACATTATCCAATCAGATTTTAGGATTTAGATAATGTTGTATTAGTCCATTAAATGGATGGTTGATCATCCTCTACATGGCATAATCCTATCCCTTGATTTTAGAAGGTTGTACACACTACAACAAATCCCTGTTATCCCCAGAAAAAAATTTGGTCTAGCCGATGCTTCAAAGCGTTGGCAAGTTGCTTTAAAGCTTCAACAACTTTTACTCTTACCATGCTTTAAGCGTTGGTAATATTATTTAAAAAAAAAAACAAATCCAATCACTTGGCAAGTCCCTTGGCTCTCTTCGCTCGTTGCCTATGCCCTTCGTCCTTCACTGCCGGCGCCACTCCCAGGTAAGTCCCTACCACCGGTGAGGAGAGAGAGAGAGAGAGAGAGAGGGAGAGGGAGGGGGAAGAAGGCGTTCGCATGTTATGAAAGATGAGTTACTAGCAGCTAATTAAGAGATAAAAAGTAGTAATTAACAAGTAAACAAATTACCGAAACTGCTTGCTGTGGGGCAACCTCTGTTTCTCTTGCTCTTCTTCCCTCCATCCCCAGCGACTTCCACGTTATGGAGAAACGATGGATCAGGGGGCTCCTCACCACACTTCCATGCTGCCACCACCACGTAAATGAGTCAAGATCCCTCTTCTTCCATGCAGCCACCATCACGGCCGCGACCTGGGTCAGGGGGCTTCCCACCAGCCTGTTGAAGTCCCTTCACCACCGGTGAGGAGAGAGAGAGTGAGAGAGGGGGGAGAAGGCGTTCGCATGTTACGAAAGATGAGTTACTAGCAGCTAATTAAGAGATAAAAAGTAGCAATTAACAAGTAAATAAATTACCGAAATTGCTTGCTGTGGGGCAACCTCTGTTTCTCCTGCTCTTCTTCCCTCCGTCCCCAGCGGCTTCCACGTTATGGATCAGGGGGCTCCTCACCACACTTCCATGCTGCCACCACCACGTCAATAAGTCGAGATCCTTCTTCTTCCACGCTGCCACCATCACGGCCGCGACCTGGGTCAGGGGGCTCCCCACCAGCCTCTTGATGTCCCTTCACCACCGGTGAGGTGAGAGAGAGTGAGAGAGGGGGGAGAAGGCGTTAGCATGTTATGAAAGATGAGTTACTAGCAGCTAATTAAGAGATAAAAAGTAGTAATTAACAAGTAAATAAATTACCGAAATTGCTTTCTGTTGGGCAACCTCTGTTTCCCCTGCTCTTCTTCCCTCTGTCCCCAGCGGCTTCCACGTTATGGAGAAACGATGGATCAGGGGGCTCCTGTAGTACCCGGTTCCGGTTCATGTGAACCAGGTTCAGGACTTGGTCCTGTGCAATGCAACGCTTCGCTCTCAGTGAAGCGCTTCGTTTTCCCGGACCCTTAAACCGAAGCGTTGCGCGGGAGATTAAATATGTGATGGAGGGAGACTCCCTCCATCATCCTAGCTTTGGTTTCTATCAGGTAATCCCCTGGCTTCTAGAGAGAGAGCGTGAGAGAGAGAAACAGAGAGGGAGACAGAGAGAGCGCGAGAGGCAGAGAGATGAAATAGTGAGCGGCTGATCCTTGGTTCAGGCCCGATGGCGTGCTCGCCGCCTCACCGGGCCTGAGCTTCGGCCAGCGACCCTGCCGGCACCGGAGGAGGTGTCTGGCGGGGTGGTGGTGGAGAGAGAGAAGAGAGAGAGGACCAATCGGCCCTTCTCTCTTGCGGTGGCGAAAGCCTGGTTCGGGCCCGGCGGCGTGCTCGCCGCCTCGCCGGGCCTAAGCTCCGGCCTGTCACCTCCACCGGCACCAGGCGTGCATCCGGTGAAGGTCCGGCCGGCCAAGGTGGCCGGCCGTGCTGCCGGCACAGTATCGTGCCGTGCGGATGTAAGAAAGAAATAGAGTGAAATTGAGGGAGAGAGGAAGTGATTGGTGGCCGGCTGCGGCGGCGGCCGGCTCTGGCCCGGCCACCGACGGCCGGGCCGTCCTCAATTTGGCCGGCGGCGGCCCTGGCCGCCGGCGAGATACCTGTCCCTGTTCGGTGAAACAGGGGATCGGGTGGGTTGAGATGAACTGGGCCGGCTGGGCCGGCCGGTTCAGGGCCTTTTGGGCCGTGCAGCGTTGAGATTTGGGGCTGGTTTTTGGACCCCGTAACGGGCCGGGATTAGCAAAATAATTATATGGCTAGAATTTGGGTTAATTCTAGTTTCTTGGGGTATTTTTACTTCCCCAATTGGTTGTGTATAGTAGGAGATATTCGAGCCCAAAGTTGGGCCCGTGAACTAGTCTGGGTAGAATTTTAAGGGTCATTTTAATATTCTTTTCTAATAAATTAATTGTGTAAAATGATCCTGTAGGTGCTCAGACATCTGACTAGCTGATATATATATACCTGTTGGATTGTGTTCTGAGGTAAGTAAGTCAGTTATCAGTATTTAATAAATTATTCATTATATGAATATTTAAATGTAAATTATATTATGACATGAAGAATTGTTATGGCTAAATTGTAAGTAGATGAGTACATTATTGTTTATATGCTATGATTGAGAATGATTTCATATGTGGATGCTATGCATGAGAGATGCAGTTATTATTACATTGATGTGATATTTTATATGCAATTGTTAAATAAGTATAATCCACTGTTTATGCAATATAAAGATGTTATTGATATGTTTGTGCATGATGTGAGGTACTGTTATGTGTCGCCGCAGTTCTCCTTTATCATGTCATACCACACACACATCTAGAGGATGTGTTCTGATGATTTATGCCACACACATCTAGAGGATGTGTTCTGATGATCTATGCCACATACACGTCTAGAGGATGTGTTCTGTTTGTTTATGCCATTCACACGTCTTGAGGATGTGTTCTGCTTGGGTTCGAGATGGCATCACGCATCTAGAGGATGTGTTCTGAGTTACTATGAGGTGGCATCACACATCTAGAGGATGTGTTCTGCTTGGTTCGAGGTGGCATCACACATATAGAGTATGTGTTCTGGTGGATTATGATATGGCGCGACCCTGGTATTGGACCCTTTCAGTAGGGGGATGCTTGTTGGTACACTATTGAGATATTGCAGGGCCGTGGGTCACATTTACAGCTACCATTGAGAGTATAAACAGTGGGTTTACTTACATTGCATGTTTAAGTATTTGTGGAATGTTTAAGCATGCAAATCATTTATGTGCTTATAGATTGTTATGCTATGAATTGACTGTATAACGTGGCTTACTTATTGAGTGTAAGCTCATAAAAATCTTACAATGTTTTGTCAGAGCCACGAGATTGAAGATGAATTGATGGGGTGATGGATCTTCTATTAAATAAAACAAGACCCATTATTTTATTGTAACCCGAGTATTACTTATGTATAGGGATTGATGCCCAAACTTTATTATTGTGGTGTGTAAGGGTTTGTAACCCAAAACTTTTAGTATTCAGTAATGAATTTGGCTTGATTATATATATAATTGCGTTATGTGTGAAAAATTTTGTAATGCCTTGCGTGCCCGGCACGCGGCGGGTTGTCACCCTAGCCCGATATTGGGTCTGGGGCGTGATAGCTCCCCACCACACTTCCACGCTGCCACCACCACGGCCGTGACCTGGGTCAGGGGGCTCCCCACTAGCCTCTTGAAACGGTACTGGACGATGCCGACGAGGAACACCGCCAGTCCTGCCATGATGGCGACAGCGCAGATGCCATAGCCCCACCGTCACGGCTAGCAGCGAGCCAAGGCTGATGAAAGAGAAGAACCAGCTGAAGAAGCGCATCATCTGTGGCTTCTCCCCTCGGTCGGCTCGTCGAACTGGTCTGATCCAAACTTGAACGCGCTCCACTTGAGCCCTCTCGTCCCCAGTGCCGTCAGGTATAGGGCCAGGTAGAGCACCCCAAGCTGGGCCTCACTCGATCGCACGTGGAGGTGCTCCGGCAGCCATGACCGGAGCCAGAGCTGCCATTGTGGTAGTCACCACCGAAGGCCCAGACGAAATCATCCATCACAGAGGAATAGAACAAGGAGAGAGGGGATGTATTTGAAGCCATTTTCCTGCTCTGTTCCAAAATTTTGGCGCTTGCGTGAAAATTGAAGCAGAAGTCTTCCAAAATTTTGGCGCTTGCGTGAAAATTAAAATAAAAGTGTCGTTCGAGATATAAAAATTAGAAAATTACGATACTCTTTACTGTGCCGATGCTTTAAAGCGTCGCATCAAAAATCGGACCCTCAACATTTTCAAGCGTTGTTAAAATTCATTATCTTTTCACGCTTTCTAAAAGCGTCGACATGATTTAGAGGGAAAAAAGCATTGTTATTCATTCTTTTTTTGTAGTATGTTATCCAATAATCCACATGCCCCAAGCCTTGGGCATGAAACTCTCTCTTCACGTGATCACATCCACATTATGGATATAATCCCATCTTCCACGTAGTCAAGCCCCCATTCATCAGCCAAGTGTCAAAATCTTAGCCCATGAAATAAGAAGGTTAGGTATTTCATAACTACATTCCTCAATTTGGACTTGTTCGCCATCCTACCGTAGAGATTCATCATGCTCCATCCCATAGGCATGAATCTTTCTTTACATGGCTGAGATTTATCATTCATACCCAAATAATAGAGCCGTCCATCAAATAGAACAAGCCAAATTTGGGCATCCAATTATTTATTCATCATATGCACAAATTATCTTTCCCTAAAATTCCTCTCTATGATGGATCATATATTATTATTTTATCTCCTTTAAATTAGGTCTTATCTAATTATTTAATTAATCATATTATCAGAATTAAATCTAATTTAATTTTTATTTTAATTTATCCAAAATTCTCCTTAATACATGTGATCCATTAGGCCCTTTAACATGTTGGCAATAATCATGTCCTAATCACTGACCCTAGGATTGGTTGGACAATACTTTGTCCAAGTTAACAACATGATTATAGATAATGAAAGCCCTCTAGCAAAGCATCATGACCATCCAAGTGCTAAGGGTTTTATTGACGTGACCATCAACAATACCTATCCATGAATGATTACTGTACGATTCAATCCCTTCGTCACATATCCCAAATCAGTCAGTGGTATGGAATGTGTCAACCCTATAACTAATTATTGTTTACTTGATTCAGGAAAAATTGACTTACATGAATTGAAACTTTAAAACCATTTCAAATTCTAACTCAACATTGCAAGGATTTTAAGTCTAATCAATCCATCAAGTGGCCATGAGATATAACCCTCTCTATATTAAGGAAAACGAATTCTATCTTGATCAATCATCACCTCCATGTATTTCATGTCATACTCAACTATCACCATATTTGCCACTCATTGCTAGAGCGATGTTTGTATGCCGTCAAAGTATAGCATTCCATACATGTGGTGTAGTGAATATCTCAAGTCAAAGGATCACTCACACAACTGTCATCAGAGATCAACCATTGATACTATATAGAATATTCATATGGGATCTCTGTGTGGGTCATCCAATGCATCATTATAATAATGAGCATTCATACACCTATCCAAGTATCTTCATACTTTAGCTTGCGAGATCAGCTACTCACAACAAGGGTTAGGATATACAATGTGTGCCAGTCTCAAGGTGTTCAATGGTGTCCAGTCTCATCTGCACATCGATTAGAAAAATTTAAAGAATCAAACCATAACGTGCAATTTGGATCTCACAATTTGTAATCTTTATTACAAATTTTATATTCACTGTTCACATTCTTTTGTACTTTATCTTATGGATAAATATATCAAATATATAATAAAGAACATATGAATAGATAAAGAAACTATTTTATTTGATTTGTATTCATAGAATGTATACATACATAGCATTCAATTCGATTGGATTTAGGGCATACACTAACAAAATATGTAGAAAAGATTTGGCTAGTTTTCCTTCAAAATTTGTTACAATAGTTATAGCTATTGATAAATCTAAAGATCTTCTATGTTAAGTATTCATGAGTTGATAGGATCTCTTAAGGCTCATGAGCAAAGGTTATTTAGGCATAAAGAATCATCAATTAAAATTACCTTTCAATCTAAACTAAAAGTATTTGATAAAAGTTCTCAGAGAGAATCATTTAGTCATGCAAAAGTTAAAAAAGAGTCATTTAAAGGTGGAAACCAAAGTAAAGGAGGATGATATATGAGAGGATGAGGTAGAGGAAGGCAAAGAAATAACCTTTCAAGAAAATAAAATGATGAAAGCACTCAATAAAGGTATAATATGTGTAAAATGTCTTCTCATGTTGAAAAAGTTTGTTGGTTTAAGGAAAAATCTCAATGTTATAATTACAAAATATTTGAACATGTTTAAAAAGACGGTAGGTACCAAGCAAGTCAGCAAGCACAATTCTTCGAAGAAAATGAAGGTGAGCAAAGTACATTCTATACATATCAAGTTGTGGAGGAGCAAAAAAATAGTGGATGTAGTAACTACATGACCAGTGATAAATTCATCTTTGTGGGCATTGATAGTTCTTCAATATCACAAGTGAAGATAGAAAATGGTATACTAGTCTAAGCAAAAGGCAAAGGCATAATTCAATACAAAGAAAGGGAGGAAGATCATTCATGATGTTTTACTTGTTTCAGACTTAAGATAAAATCTTTTAAGTGTTGGACAATTGATTGAGCATGGGCACATGGTACACTTTAAAGATAATGGTTGCAAGATATATGACAAAGGGGTGAAAAAGTAACTTATAGCAAATATCAACATGGAGCAAAATAGAAGCTTTCCTCTTATTTTGCATTATGCAAAGAATGTTGCATGGAAGATGAAAGTGAATGATGAGTCATGGCTATGCCACAAAAGGTTTGGGTACTCAAACTTTCAAAGCTTGAGAAGTTTATATCAAAAGAATATGGTATATGGTCTACCAGTAATACATTACAAGGAAGGACCTTGTGAAGGATGTGCACTTGAAAAACAATATAGAGAGGCATTTTCAAAGGAGCATGTATAGAGAGCCAAAAATCATTAGAGCTTATTCACATCGATATCTGTGGACCTGTGAAAACTCCTTCTCATGTTAGTAAAATCTACTTCATTATTTTTATTGATAACTATTCAAGAATGATATGGATGTACTTTATGAGGCATAAATCTGAGGCATTCATTATCTTCAAGAAGTTCAAAAAATCTTATGGAAAGACAAAGTAAGGACTACATCAAGTTGCTAAGAAGTGAATGAGGTGGTGAATACAACTCAAATGAATTTGAGAAGTTTTGTAAAGATGTTATTGTGCAAAGACAATTGACCTTTGGATATACATTGAAACAAAATGGAGTTGCTGAAAGAAAGAATCATATTATTATTGAGATGGCCATATCTATGCTCAAAGGCAAAGGCCATTCAAATTCTTTTTGGGTGAAAGCGGTGCTTACGGTAGTGTACTTAATGAATAAATGTCCAATAAAATATCTTCAAAATATGACATCATTTAAAGCTTGATCGGGCAAAAAGCCTTCGGTGAAGCATCTCAAAGTCTTTGGATGTGTGTGCTATGCATATAATTCAAAGAAAAGTATGCACATATTCTAAAGGAAATGAAACAAAAACTTGATGAAGTAAAAAATGCATCTTTATTTGGTATAGCTCTAAATCAAAGGGTTACAAACTTTTTAGCTTGAAGTACAATAATGTGATCATAAGAAAAGATATTCTTTTCAATAAGAAAGTTGCTTGGGATTGAAAGGAAAGAAAATTTTTAAAAATTTATTTCTCTTAATGAAGAAATTTATAATGATCAAAATGAAAAAAATATGGATGAAGGTTCGTTCATCACTAACTTCTTCAAATGTAAGTCCATCACCCACCTCAAGCTCAAGTTCATCTTCGAGTTCTAATCCCATAAGAATTAAAAGCTTAAGAGACATTTATGCCACTTGTAATTTTTGTATGATTGAGCCCAAAACTTATGAGAATGCTATGCATGAAGAAGTATGGAACAAGACAATGCAAGAAGAAATCAATATGATTAAGAAGAATAAAATTGAGAGTTAGTAGAGAAACTAATTGGTAAGGAAGTCATTGGCTTGAAGTGGATCTACAAGACAAAACACAATCCGGATGGATCCATTCAAAGACATAAAGCAAGATTGATAGCAAAAGGATATTCCTAACTATTCAGTATTGATTATCAAGAAACTTTTGTACCGATTGCTCGATATGATACAATTAGAACTCTTATTTTTATGGCGGCATACAAAAGGATATTCCTAACTATTCAGGATAGACGCGGTGCCCCACTGCACGCCAAGCCCACCGCTTGAGTTATGACGTATACGGAGATCTCCTCCTGATCCCGAATCATGGTCATTAAATAGAGGAAATCGTCCATCGGCACTTCAAAAACTGACGGGTTCAGGAGATCGTCCTTCGAAAATAACGTTCTCCAATGGTAAACGGTTGCGTGCGCGGCGCATCGAAACGATCTGCATGGGAAAAGAGCGCCTTCCGAAAAGCTCTGATGTAGCTTTATGCCCCCCACTGCGCCGTATCATCAATTCTAGTGAAATAAAAACTGATTTACTTGCAAAACAGCAGGACACTGGCAGAATAGCAGAAAGCGCGAAGACCTATTCTGCTCGTCGGCCCCAGCCGACCTATTTTGCCTGTCGACCCCAGCCGACCTATTTTGCCTGTCGGCCCCAACCGACCTACTTTTCTTGTCGGCCTTAGCCGACCTACTTTTCTTGTCGGCCCCATCCGACCTACTTTTCTCGTCGATCCCAGCCGACCTATTCTGCTCGTCGGCCCCAGCCGACCTACTTCGCCCATCGGCCCAAGCCAGTACGATTCCCTAATCTCGGAATAAGGATGACCTAAGAGCATCAGTGAGCCATAAGTCGCTCGTGATTAAGGCGAGACTAGACGACAACGGGGCCATGCAAGAAAAGCACTTAATTGGAAACAAGAAATTCTCTTATTAAGAAACATCAGACAGATTTCTGAAAAACAAAGTACAAAAATGGCTCCTAAGGGCCGGGGACCGTGTCAGCTCTAGAAGAGTCTTCGGTCACATCCATAGAAGCGTGACTGGATTCGCCCTTCTCCAATATCTTTTCCCCCTCGGTGGCAGTCTGCGACCGCCCCTCAGAAGCTGCGGCTTCACTGGGACCAGGGACGGCGCCAGGATCGGCATTGGAGATGTCAACATATTCGTCTTCCTCCTCTTCTTCAGATTCATCATCGTCAGGAGTTTCGGCATTCAAGAAAGAAAGATCCCATTCCGGGTGCTCATTGAATATCCTCTGTTTACATTCCTCCATCCCGAGTTGAAAGGCGTCAACGCCGATAGCGTCTTGCCTCCCCTTAAGTATGGCGAGCTGCATCTTGGCCTCAGCAGCCTGCTTCTCAGCCTCAGTCACTTGGGCCTGCAAGATGACATTTCGCTCGAACTCACTGGCCCGCGTCTCGAGTTCTGAGCTCTTATTGCGGTTGGACACGAGCTCACTCTGGAGAGCCCGAACCTCCAACTCTAACTTCGCCATCTGAAAAAGCCAAAATCAATCGGCATCACAAGAGACCAGTAGAAGAAACTAAAAGGGACAAAACGAGAGTATACCTCCCCCTCTCGCCTGGCCAACCTTTTGGCTAGCTCTTCAGCCTCACTCCTGGCACTTGTCCTATCAGCCCCGATCAGCTCGACCCTCTCCTGCAGAGTATTGATTTTCAACTGTCTAGCTTCGACCTCCCCCCGGGCTTGCGATAACTCGTTACTCACCCGAGCTATCGTCCCTTGGTGCCACTTAGCACCCTCCCTCAAGCGAGTAATTTCGCCACCGCGCCGCTACTTTCCCCTGGGCGTTTTCCTCTCTTCCTCTTGAAAGGTTCGACAACGCCGACCTTTTAGCTGTCAGAACGGAACACACATACTCAGGTCCAGACACATTCATCGAGAAAAATGCACAACAGAAAGGGATAAAAGAAGGGATTCACCTTGCGGGTCCAGAGGGCTGAGCCCGGCTGCGAAAAGGGCCCCCTTCGATAGCAGGTCGTTGGATGAAAACACCTATCTATTGCGAAGGACATCCAAGTCCCTCTCCTCCTGCGCCGACAAAATTGGATGCGTCTCCGCATCCCTCACGAAATTCCCCCACCTTCGAGGGAAGCCGGAACCGATGTTCCCCTCTGCGATAATGAACCGACTCTTCCACCCGTTGATGGAGGATGGCTTATCTGCAATGACGTTGAAAGATCTCCGGGGTCCAATGTAGGGCCACTCCGATTTCCTCCCGGGAATCAAATGGTAGCAGGCATGGCAAAGGGGGAGAGTGGCGACGATCTGGATCTGGTGGCACATCGAGATGAATCGATGATGCTCCGCCAACTGTTTGGGGCCACCATTGACGGGCAGATATTATAGTGGGTCATGATTTCCTACCAAGGGGTGGAGAGGAAAACGGAGACCTGCCTTAAAACTATCTTCATAAACAAAAACCCCAGACTCTAAATCTCGAGTAACTCTATCTCCGGATTCCGGCGCCCGCAGAACGACATCCAAGGGCATGCCATACCACTGGTGAATCCTTCCCAAATCCTCGGCAATGATTTCTGAGACCACATCATCGGGACTCATCGCCATCTCGATTGAAAGAAACACCAAGCGAAAATGACGAGCGTCGAAAAGGACGAAAGGCCAAACTCTTCGAAAAGCAAGACAAGAGGACGCCGCGAGCATGCACACATAGATATATATGTAATGCGGCTGTCGCTTTGCTTCCCCGCTAAGGAAGCCACCCTGAGGAGGCGGGGCATCTCACCCGAGGCGTTCGGAACCGCCTCGATAAATGCTCGATCGATCGGGATTCGCGGCGTGGTGCAATCCCAACCGTCGCTCCTGGAGGAGCCTTACCCCCGAAGGCACGATGGCCCTGTAGCATCAATTAGGGCATCATTGCACAGGCTGTCCAAACCAAAATGTCCCATCCAGGACGCGCCACTTGGACTTCTACTCCCTATGCCCGAACCTACGCTTCGAACTAGGGAGTGGAGGGCATGTGTTGGGGGGTAAAATCATCATTGCATCAATGTCCGTGCAAGGCGGCTAAGGTTGACCTCCTCCCTTCGGCCTCCCCGGGCTTCCGGGCTTCCGTAGCTCCTTCCGGGCTTCCGTAGCTCGGCCCTTCCGGGCTTCCGTGGCTCGGCCTTTCCGGGCCTCCGTAGCTCGGCTCTTCAGGGTTTCCTTAGCTCGGTCTTTCCCTGAGCTTCCGTAGCTCGCTTCCCCCCCCTAGGTCTCCATGACCCGGCTTCGTCAAGCGATCCACAACCTAATACCTACCTCCGCGGAACCTGACGCGGGAGAGCCCAGACTTACCAAAATAGCATCCTAGGCAATGAATCATGTCGAGACGTGGCCTACGACCTATCATAACTGCCCCAGGTCTACTCAACCAGATCTCGAGACGTCAAGGAGCTCTCCCAGCTGTCGATCCCCTAACAAACAGAATGTGGATTCCAACGGCCCCACAACGGCCTGATCCTATCCGCCTCCATATCGTAACAACCTCTGAACCTTCCAGAAGATGCTCAAGATCCAGGTGACAGTCTATAAATTGGACACCCCCAGATTCCCTCAGGTACGCGCACATCCTTTTGGGCACACACTAGTGCACCCACTCCTACTCTCCTGCCTTCGCCAGGCAGCTCGTCGGTGCTCTTGCTCTCTAAAGCCTCCGATTGGCCGCCCCCGGAGAGGCCTCCCGGAGAGATCCACCTCCCCATTGTCTGGTTGATCGTCGATTTCTTCTCCACTGACTTGAGCATCGGAGGGTCTTCCGCGGAGGGCCACCCCCAGCGCCTCCCGCGTGTGGACTTTTTGTGTAGGTCCGCCCCCTTCTTCCTGGAGATCGACCGCGTCCGAGTCGGAGGACGGATCCCGGCGGCAACAATCATTATCATAGAATTTATATATTCAAACATTTAGAGACAGAGAGAGAGAACACCTTTTTATTGGTTACAAAATGAAGCCACACTTTATAATCATCAAAATCATATCACAAGATATTGATGGATGTAGGACTAACAAAAATAAGCAAGCTGTTTCCATATCAACTTATGTTTGACCCAAAATCAAACTTTGAACTAACTCACTCATTTAAAAAATGTTCCAAGGACAGAAATTCAACTCAAGTTAATGTTATTAGATTTTAGCTTTGGCTAAATTATATAGGCTATTATTGAATTAAGATCTAATCGTTAATCTTAAGTGGTTAACCTCCTTAAGCCAAAATGGTATAGGATAGTCTTCCCTAGGCAATATGGAGCTTCATGATGAAAATAGAAGCTCTAAAGATGAACACTATCCGTCAAGACTAACACGACCACTTCTAATGGCATAAATAAGTTTTTAATAAAATTTATAATTTGAATAATATATAGCTAAAAAATCTCACTAAACATATTAATAAATTTAATAATTATCTCTTAAATTTTTATTTATCACTAAAATAATTGAAAAGTAATTATATTTAATACCAATTCATTTATATAGTAATTATATATTAAAATTATAATTAAAGCATAAATATTTTTTTATTTAAAGAAAAAAAATAAGCTTAAAATTCTTACATAAGCATATAATCATCATTATAAAATAATAATTAATTAAAAAATGATATTGATTTTCATAAAAACGAAAAATCTCGGTTTCTAATGAGGTGAAAAAAGCCGGTGAAAAAAGCCGGTCTTCAGAGTTGAAGTTGCCATCTCTTCTCCTCCGCATGCATGCACGACGTCATCGCCATCTCTGGATTATAAGTACGCCGAGGCCATCCAACGGCCAGCATCCCGTATTACTCGCTCATCTTGTGATACCGTATGCTACGATTGAAGAAGCAACGAAGAGGCTGTTCCCGTTCTTGCTCTCGTCTGCTCCTCCTCCTCCTCCTCCTCCTCCTCCTCTAGTCGAAAGATTACCGCCTTTCCACCGTCCGATAACTCCCGCGCTGCCGATCCGACGACCATGCTCTCCGACGACGCCTGGGAGAACATCTTCTCCTTCCTTACCGCCAACTGCGACCGCAATGCCGTCTCCCTCGTCTGCCGCGATTGGTACTACATCGAAAGTCGCTCCCGCCGCAGGATCGTTATCGCCAACTGCTACGCCGTCAAGCCCACCGCCGTTGTCGCCCGATTCACGGGTGTTCGGGCTGTCTACATCAAGGGCAATCCCCCCGATGCCTTGTCCATCTTCTCCCCTAGTGACTGGGGCAGCTGTGCCAAGTCTTGGGTCGCCGCCATGGCCGAACGGTGGCCTCAGCTTGAGGAGGTCCGCCTCAAGCGGATGGTCGTCGACGACGACTGCCTCAAGCTCATGGCTCAATCGTTCAAGAACCTTAGGGTCCTCGCTCTCACCACGTGCGACGGGCTCACTAACAAAGGCCTCGCCGCCGTCGCCGCCGATTGCAGGTCATCCTCTCTATCTCTCTCTCTCTCTCTACACACAAACAAACCCTCCCCATATACTCCCAAATCTCACTCTTGATTTCAGTTTTTGCTTCCCACGAAATGAGGTTTTGGCTGAGATTTCTAGTGTAAGAACTGTGTGATTTTTTTCTTGGGAATAAACTCGCCGAAAAGAAGAAATTTCTCCGTTCGGGAGGTTCTTGCCTTAAAATTTTGATTTCAGTGGTGGTGGATTTAGCTTCTACCAGTAGAGATAGTGGGATGATTCCAGGGGTGATTTAGGAATAAGTCTCTTGTGCTGGATCGTTTGGACGCTGAAATTTGAGTGATTGATTGTAATCTTGTCTTAAAAATTTGATATCTGAAGGGGGTTTAGCTGAAATGAACATTTCTTGGGGTTAGTAAAAGCTGCTACAAATCTGCAAGGGTTTTGCTTGTAAGATGGTTTTAGGCTTATTTTTCTGAAGATGATCTTGATTCAAAACGAAATGAGGAGGGACTAAATGACGTCCGCTAGGTTTTGTCTATCATGGAGCCTCATGCTGGAATCCTGTCTCGGTTTTTACTTTTCTTTTTGGAGCTTATCCACCACATTAGCAAAGATACGAAATCCTTGATAATTGTTTCCCCTCCTTTTAGTTTTGCAAGAAAAAAAAAGTTGAAATTATGAATAAATCTGAGATGAAACATTCTTGGCTTACCAAGAAATGATAACGTGCTTTTGAAGAAAGCCGACCAAGGATTGCTCACTGTAATATGGAAGGTTGATGGAGAAGACGGCAGTCGACTGCTGCATAAGATGTAATAGAGTTCTATTCATATTGATGATCATATGGCCAGGTTGACTGCTTGGATATATATAGGAATGACTAGAATTATTGTGATTATATGAACATGTATATTATATACTTTAATTTTTTATCATCATATATAATAAAGTCTAGGATTCGATCTTCTTCTCTACCCTTGGATCTACATTATTCAAATTCACACCACTTCTTTCTTTTTTTTCTTTTTTTTTTCTCTTTGAAATTTGTAAACTGTGTAGATACAAGGATAAACATTGTGATTAATTAGTTCTAAACTTGGCTATGTTCGAATATTGCAAAATATTGCGAAGCCTAGCTCTCTCTCTCTGTCTCTCTCTCTATATATATTACTTAATTTTTTAATATTATTATTTAAAAATAGATCTCGCACATGAACTATAATTCTTGCATTTCATGTTCTTAAGATATCAACTTCTAATGCTAAATGTAGTTCTTGTATGAATTAGCTTATACATCTAACTTCTAAGTGATAAATACAGCTTTTTCTGAACCTTTTTATATATGAAGTCATTTTTGTTATTGCAGAAATCTAATGAAGCTAAACTTGCCATATACTAATATAGAGAAAAATTATGCGAACTGGCTTGGCTGTTTTCCTGAATCTTTCACATCTTTGGTAAGCTTGGACCTTGCTGGAAGCTTGGATGCAAAGATTATTCCTATCGTTGAGCACCTTATAAGCAGATGCACGAATATCCAGACCCTCAGGCTCAATATTACTCTGCCTCTTCCTAGTCTTGTCAACCTTCTGCACAGTACGCCTCGGCTGGCTAAGCTTGAAACTCATTTGTACTCAGCAGGCTATGATTCAAAGCTCTTCTCCAATCTTGAATTAGCCTTTGCAAAATGCAAAGGCATGAAAAGTTTACATCTCTTCTCGATTATAGCTGAACAATACCTCCCTGCAACCTACCTAATTTGCAGTGGCCTTACATATCTGAATCTACGTTACTGTAGCATTAGAAAACATGACCTCATCCAACTAATCAGCCGGTGCAAGAATCTGCAGCATCTATGGGTACCATCCAAATTATATTGCAAAATATGTTTCTTTTTACGTACTCCTTTCCTTCGATTATCCTTAATTAATTAACATTGCCAGACAAAGTTCTGATCATCGCCTTTTAGCATCATTTATGTTCTATTTATATATTCGTTTGTCCTAGTTAATCTCTGTTCATTTTTTCTATATACACTAATTATGCAAGGACATCAACGATTAGGTAAATTGTTGCATCGGGAATGAAGGGCTAGATACTGTGGCATCATCTTGTAAGCTGCTTCAGGAACTGCGTGTCTTCGGTTTTCTTTGTTTCTGTCACGACCATTCTCTCACTGAACATGGCCTCGTTACCGTCTCTGTGGGATGCCCAATGCTCCAGTATGTCTACTACTTCTGCGATGAAATGACTAATGCTGCTCTCGTCGCTGTTGCCCGGAACCGTCCCAATCTTACGTGTCTAAGCATCTTCAAAACCTGGACACCTGATTATGATATTCAAGAGCCACTCGATGCAGGCTTTAGTGCCATTGTAGAATCTTGCAAGAATCTCAGACGTCTGTCCCTCACGGGTCCCCTCACCGATGATACGTTCAGATCTATTGGGGCATCTGCAAATCGCCTTGAGAAGCTCTCAGTTGCATTTGCGGACAAAGTGATGTTGGTCTCCACTACATTCTTTCAGGCTGCAAGAGCTTACGGAAGCTGGAGATCCGGCACTGTCCATTCGGAGACAAAGCTTTATTGTTCAATGCTGCTAAACTGGACAATATACAAACCATTTGTATTGAGTTTTGCTCCGTGAGCTTGGGAGCATGTCGGTTTCTGACCCAGGTGATGCCATTGCTTAATGTGGAGGTTATCCATAAAATGGAAACGGGGACATTATTGGATACACAGCCCAATGATTTCATTGTCGATAGGCTCTATGTTTACAAGACTCTTGCTGGTCGGAGATCTAGCAGAGAACCTAATGTCTGGACAGTTAGTGGTGTTGTGAGATGATGAGGTACTGATTCCTACCTTTGTTTTTCATTCACTTGATTACAATTATTGTTTAACCCAATCATTGATGGGTACCCATGGTTGGGTTCGAACAGGACGACAAGGAGCTTGGATAAGGATATGATATCGTCGCGGACTTTAAGTGCTGCAACTGTCAATAAAGAAAATGGATGGGACTATATGTTCTTTCAGCCATACCATGCATGTTTTCGTGAGAATTTTTTGTCCGCTCATTAGTGCATTGGCAACATTGTACTTCTATAAAAATTCTAAGTTTTTGGGTAATATGTTAGCTTCCGATGTACGAAGTTTGTGCGAAATTTAATTGCAATCTTAGTTGTTAAAATTGCTGCAGATAGTTACTACAATAAGTTGTGACATTTGATCATGAGTCTTTCGGTGATGCCATGCGATGTGATAATGCTTTTCTGGTCTATTTATTTTTTTTTTTAAATGACCAGTAAGTACTCGAGAATGCTGGACTAAGAGGTTGGGTAGATGATGGTTGTGACCCAATGTCTCATGAATTGTTGGATATATAGACGATTTCAAGGTCTGATTGAAGTTAGCATAGTTTCTTGCCGGCATTGATGGGAGCAGAACTAATTCTCTGCCTGTTCTTTAATCGATTTCAAAAGTCCACAGACAGCTAATTAAGTACGTGTCAGGCCGCACCTGAATGTTAACGTCGGCACCGTCTCTCGCCGCTGTTGCCCGGAATTAACCGTCCCAATCTTATGTGCTTCTTCCGTCTTCTATCTTGAAGCGTCGCACGTACGCCTGATTATGTTCCTCACCGATGATGCGTTCAGATCTTTTGGGGGTCTCTGCAAATCGCCTTGACATGCTCTCAGTTGCCTTGCTGGCCGGGGAGAGTGATGTTGGTCTCCACAGCATCGTCTCAGGCTGCAAGAGCTTTCGTTCTCTCATATTGTTTTCTAGGTCCTTTTTACATCACCAGCATGCCACCCTCCTTTTTTGAGTAATATTCTAGCAATTCAGATCACACATCAGGACATGTGTAATATATATATATATATATTATGTTAAGCTGATTGGAAAGTATTACACTACAAGAAAATAGTATAATAGTGACAAAAATTTTCATCACTATTCTGTCACAAACTATATTTAGTGACGGATTAGTGATGAAAATCTTATCATCACCATTTTTGCCGTCACTAAATTTAGTGACGGAAAGAGGTCCGTCACAAAATAATAGTGATGGATTTGTGATGAAATATTTCATCAAAAATTTATGATGGAACATATTTTCCATCACTAAATTGTGACGGATTAGTGATGGACTATCCATCACGCATTATTCCATCACTATTCCGTCATAAATATTTTTATCACTATTCCATCATAATTTAGTGACGGATTAGTGACGAAAGAATCCATTAATCATTTGTTATTGTTCCATCACTAATCAATCACTAATATTTTCGTCACTAATCCGTCACTATTATTTCTATCAGAAATCCATCACTAATCCATCATTAACCTAATAAAATTTCATCAAATTTTTATTCTTATAAATTTAAAATTATTTTTAAATTATAATATATTTAATGCATTCTAATGAAAATTTAAATTTAAGAATAAAAAATGCACTTCATAAAATAAGATAAATATATCTGTATACATCAACAATACTAATGTTTTATACATTAGAGATCAAATTATTAAGATATCTTCGACTGCCTTAGGGACTCTACATTTGAGAAATGTACATCTGAAGCAATCCTTTGAACACCATTTACTAGCTCCCTCTAGTCTGAAGAAATGTACATCTGATTCTCACATGATGAAATCTAACAACGTTAGCCAGACACTCTGTCTATTATTACAAGTAAGTCTTGCATGTTACCAGGAAAGGAATTGCTTTAATCCTCAGGAGGCAGCTCTCTCTCTCTCATTTAAAATACAAATCTCAGCAGCATCCCCCCCTCTTTTTGTTTTTATGCATACATTCAAAAGTCCCACCCCACAGTTTAAGTAGGTGATACAGAGCACAGCCTATAAATCAGAGGCTTTAGCCCAAATAATTCAAAGGAAATTTACAATGGATACAGAACACTCACTGCAGGCACCCCCAAAACAATAATACTTAAATAAAAGTACTTTATCCCAGATTATGCTGGTACAACAATAACATGCCTCAAAATTTGTCCTAAATGCTTCAGCTCTTGCAAAAAGCATGAAGAGTGTCATCAAGGGCCTTCCTGTCATAACTGCCAGTGAAAACACAGTTGCCCAGAGGGCCTTTAAGAAGGATGAGCCTTAGCAATCCATCAGCCACCTTTTTATCAACCTACAATCCCCACGGAACCAAAGTTTAGAATTAAGAAATGCCAGAAGAATCGTTTTCATCCCAAAAGAATTACCAGAATAAATGGAGAAGAGTATCCATCACCTACCGCCATAGCAGCTTTAAATTTCTCCACTGTCATCATCTCAGGTGGAGCAGTTGGAAGCTGAGCCTGCTGTAGGATGTTAAGGACCCGCCTTACAATTGTATCATCAATCCAGCCTAGACGATGGGACATGTCAACTGCCATCACCTATAAATAAAAACCAAACAACTTAATTTAACACAACTGCTTTACAATTGTAAGAATCAAAGGGCGGTGTTTGTATCACCATTCCAGCTGCAACAGCTTCCCCATGGAGCCACTGTCCATACCCAAAGCTTGTCTCGATAGCCTGAAGAGAGAAATGTCAACATGAGAATGTTATCCATCTTAACAAGTAGAAGTTGGAAGTGGCGTATTATGGGAAGGAACGAACACTAAAAACAAGCAGGTTAAAAACATGAAGCTGAAACAGAACAAATTTTGTTAGATAGAAAAATAATTCTCTTAATCACATGGGATTAATGAACCTTCAAAAGAATGGATAATTGAAGTAGCAGAATTATTAGTTAAAGGGGGGAAAAAATCCCAGATATTTTGGTCGGTAAGAACATATAGGTCTTCAACAACCCTTAAAAACTTCCCAGATACGCATGCTTTTCTTTTTCAGAAAAAGACATAATTTATAGTTCAATCAGCACGAAGAAGAGCAAGCTTTGAAGTTCAAATTGTAGATCTGGTGAGATGGACTAAAATTAGTAACCAACTACCGCATGCAATGGTTTTCATCAAAGTGATACCTAACATAAGCAGTGCTAGTGTAACAGAAATCTCAACACAATAAAGTAACAAAGCTACTGTGTAACGCTACCATCGCATCCTTTATGGCTGGCACCCAGCTGTACAACTCAACTCAACTCATCTAAGCCTTTTCCCAACTACTATATATCAGCTGTATACCTATAAAATATGATATTTCTGTTACTGAACCATCCTCCAGTAAAAACTAATATGCCCTACCAATTTTTTGAAATAAGGATGTGTTTGGCATTGCAAAAAAGAAGAAAAACTTTAGTAACTTCAAATATGGAAAAAAGACTTCCTTAAAAAAAGTTATCTTTCTCAAATAAATAAATAAATAAATGTTCGGTGATATCAATTGAGAAGTGTTTCTTCATGACGCATAAGTCAAAAAGGCACTTTTGTGAGAAGGTAGAAAAACTAATTTCTAGATTCTTTTATATATTGTTCCATGTGTTCGAATATCATAAGCCCATCCACCATAATTACTAATGATTGCTTACAGTACGGTGAGGCTCGAAAGATCGGTAATATTGAAAGGAACTGGACCGCTCATAATGTTATTATCAAGACGGCTGTCACAAGAAGGCAAATCACAATTATCTGTTGACTTTATTCGATGGAATCTAGTTAAAAGAAGATGAAAAATGGATGATGAGATAGTAGGACAATAATTTATCTTGCTAAAGAATACTTACAGATCCGTAAGTGTCTTCACCAATCCTATGGACTTTGGAATTGTCCCATTAAGTTTGTTTCTATCAAGGAGTCTGCGCGCAAGGAATCATCAGGACACAGAAGAAATGCAAAATTATAGAAGGAAACTCGCAATGGGTAGTTTGCGGCTTACACATGTAATATCCTCATGTTGGAGTTGAAAAGATTTTCTGGGATGGGGCCAGAAAACTGATTATTGTTGAGATGGCTGTCATGCAGGTAAAATAGAAGCTCATTGCACATATTATTCACATGATTTCTTTTAAAATTTATCCAAGGGCTATTGAATAGTGACTCACAAGTGCTCTGCTTTGAGAAGTTGATTCAAGCCTGGAGCATCATCCGTTGAGACTGGGAGAGATCCCGTTAATTGATTGTCTCCCAGGTCCAGCCACAAGAGATTGGAAAGCCTACCCAGCGAGGCAGGTATCTCGCCAGAGAACTTGTTCAAGTTCAGAAACCTGGGAATGGTAGTCAAAAAGTTGAGGAAAAAAAGTCAAATACTTGTCCCACTAGTTGATAATACTAATTAGCCAAAAAATTGATAGCAAGAAGGCCCAACAACAGAAATTATAAGATCATGATCCTTACAAGAATTGGAGGTATGATAGGTTGCCTAATTCATCTGGGATTCTACCGTCGAAGTTGCAACCGATCATGCTCCTGAAAGAGAGTGGACACAGCATCCGTTATGAAGTAAAGATCATCATGTATAGGTGACCTTGATAAATAAACATATATGGGTCTTTCTACTAAGCAATAGGCCTGCTGTGACTTACAAGGCTTCAAGCTTCTTCAAATCTCCGATAGCTGGTGTGAGTGTGCCACCAAGTTTTGGGTTGTAGGAGAGGTCTCTGCATGTAACATCACACTAGTTATGGTTCGTGTCATGCGTTATGCATGAATCCTAAGCATCCATGAAATTAATGCTTCATTACTATGCTAGTAATAAATCTGGAAAGATTTAGACATGGAAAAGTAGTGCTAGTGGTCGGTGGAGAGTAATCAATAATGTCACAGTGGATTTGAAGTTGATAATAAAAAACTGCATTGAAAGCCAGCTGGTTGGCTTTGTTTCTAATGCTCCACTATCTAGAGATTGTATTGAGGATGTTAATGTTAGGTATCTAAATTTTAATTCAGAGCTATGGCATGTGCAGTTTCTCCAAGGATCGATCCTCTCAAGTATGCAACACCTGTACAATGATTGAACAAAGTTCGTAAACAAATTAAACAGGCAAACTTACAGGGTTCGCAACTCTGTGAGGTTCCCTATGTCGCTGCTTAACGTGCCTTCCAGGCCCATGCTGAATAGCTTCCTGTGGACATGAAAATTAGGTAAGCAATGGTAGGAGAGCAGAAAATATTGAGTTCAGCAATCAAAGACTCACAGCGTAGTAACCCTCAAATCGTTGCAACTGACTCCGTCCCACTTTGTACCACAGGGATCATCTGTCTGCCCCCAGCTTGGTGGTGTGTTCTTCCAGTAACTCGCAAGAGATCGGAGAGCAGCAGCTGTAGGAATTTTATTGGTAAACAATTAGCTCGGAATTCTATTACAGAGCATCCATGTACGTTAGCCTTGCCACACATCTTTTGTTAGAATCTAGAAATTCTTATTGCAATTGCTTTGGTTTTTCTTATTTGCATACATATTTGCTGCAACAGATTTTACCTTGCATTGCTGTCATACTGCTCCCAAAAAATCCAAGATGAGACCTACATTATAAATTGACACTTGGTAGACAATATGTATTAATATATTTCTCTACAAAGCACACTCCCTGAAAGAGAATTGGTAAATAGTGGACATGAATGTGTGAATTTGACATATTCACACATCTTTAGCTGCACAGACTACAAGAATGCATTAAACAAATCTGAAAATATGTGATGTTGGGTAACTTGCTTTTCTCCCTTGACAAGAAACAGAATTCCTAAAGATAAGCACCAGAACTAGCCATGCTCGTTTAGAAGTAATGAATGTCTGCTAGGTTGCAGGAATGACAACTTGTGGGATATTGGAACTTATACAAAATAATGAGACATAATATTGATTGTACTAAAACTAATGATTTAATGAGAATAACCTATATTTGAACAACAGGTTAGCACTTCATATAGGCTAAGGACTTCGGGAAAAAAATAACACTAACAAACAAGAATGCTAGTCCAAAAAAAGTGAATTTCCACCCAGAAGGAATACCAAAAAAAGGGTAGTTCAATCATCTAACAACACATTTGAATCCCATATATGGAAAGATTGCTATTAAACTTAGCATATGTTGCATCACTTTCTGCAAAAGAACACTAATTCTCTCACTGCACTCAATTGCTGAAACAATAAAGAATCTAGCAACCAACTCCATATCTTCCCTATTTTTGAAGTTAATGCAGAGAGGAGAAGCCTTCCAAACGAAATGATAGCAGAAATCCCCTCAGATCATAAGTGTACAACCTACAGATCCAAACAAAGTCATCTGTATCTAGTAAAACGCCAACCTACAAACAGCACAAAGACTAGCAATGATGCTTTACATCCTGTTGTTCATAATCTTCCAAACAATTTCCCTATCAATGCATAGGAATGAATCCAAGCTCCTAATGATCAATACAGGTCATATACCAGAAAGAACTGTTAAACTAAACTATGTTTTTCCAATCTCTAAATTGTCATCCTTGAAAGATTCTTCACAAAAAAATGCATACAATAGTTCACTTCCATTCAAGAATATAGAGGCCTTCTATTGCCCGCATTATAAATCATGTATCCATTTGTGTTTTTAAAAGAAGACTTTTAACATCAAGGGCAATACAGAATACCTATCAGAACCTGTTGATGAATGGAACTTTCTACCACCACATATCCAATAAAGAAACACCGTAACAGATATCTGCCTTTCAAATGCTTCCAACTGCTTTTCAAGTAGATCAGATGCTAATACCTTAGTGTGTGTGTGTGTGTTTGAATGATCCCTCTCCACAAATGATCCTCATCATCACTAAGAAAAACAAAGACACTTCCATGACAGAACATTCTCATTTGAAATATAGTCTCTGTAAACAAAATAACCTAACAAGAAGTCATAAAAGATAATTTAAAGTTTGCAAAAGATAAAGAACTATATGTGATGACGCCAAGTCACCTCCTTCGAACGTCGGGGAAAATGGACGTCTCGCTCCGGGATATCCTGCAAGAAAAGTCTCTGGGGACCGGTGGCACCGGTGGGGACCCTCCGACGATCAAGTTAGTGGCTTGGGTTCAGACAAGGAACCACCCCAGCGAAGAGAAACTGAGGCAGTTAGGGTTTTTGCAGGGAGGAAGAAAGCTCAGAAAAATCAGAGTTCGGATCCCACTTACCGCGCATTCCCCTGCTCTTATAGTTGTCCTAATACCTCACCTTTCGTCTAGGGAAGATTGCTTTCGTACCGCAGCTACATTTGCCGGAGACATCCCCTGTACCTCATGTTGATGTGATATCACACGTGTCCAGCGGTCGCGAAGGTAGGCAGTGCGCGCCGCCGGCTGATGGGACAGAGTATAGCTACAAGTAGTAGCATGCCGTACGCCGTAGCAAGATATGGTCATGTACAGGGGCATGCAACGCGCCAAACCTCGTTATGAGGCATGGCCCTCCGTAACAGGGCACAATCACGGAAGTACCGAACGGTATTCTGCGGCAAGGTATGGTCATGTACTGAAAATTATGTGCGTGCACCGTGCAACCTGAAGGTTGCCGCATTTCTTGGCAGCCGGATCGCATGTTGATTGCAGATGACCCCACCCCGAAGGGATATCGGAGATGGGGAACGATGACACACCCCGGGACTGGTGGGGGCCCCAGGGTTAAGAAATGATGACCTCACCCCCGACCCCGAGGGGGTGCCAGGGGGTGAGGGAATGACAATGCACCCCAGGACCGGCTGGGGCCCCGGGGTTAAGGAATGACGACCCTACCCCCGACCCCGAGGGGGTGCCAGGGGTGAGGGGATGACGATGCACCCCGGGACCGGTGGGGGCCCCGGGGTTAAAGAATGATGACCCTACCCCGACCCCGAGGGGGTGCCAGGGGTGAGGGGATGACGATGCACCCTGGGACCGGTGGGGGCCCCGGGGTTAAAGAATGATGACCCTACCCCCGACCCCGAGGGGGTGCCGGGGGTGAGGGATGATGATGCACCCCGGAACCGATGGGGGCCCCGGGGTTAAAGAATGACGACCCTACCCCCGACCCCGAGGGGGTGCCGGGGGTGAGGGGATGACGATGCACCCCGGGACCGGTGGGGCCCCGGGGTTAAAGAATGATGACCCTACCCCCGACCCCGAGGAGGTGCCGGGGGTAAGGGGATGACGATGCACCCCGGGACCGGTGGGGGCCCCGGGGTTAAAGAATGACGACCCTACCCCCAACCCCGAGGGGGTGCCGGGGGTGAGGGGATGACGATGCACCCCGGGACCGATGGGGGCCCCGGGGTTAGAGAATGATGACCCTACCCCCGACCCCGAGGGGGTGCCGGGGGTGAGGGGATGACGATGCACCCCGGGACCGATGGGGGCTCCGGGGTTAAAGAATGATGACCCTACCCCCGACCCCAAGGGGGTACCGGGGGTGAGGGGATGACGATGCACCCCGGGACCGGTGGGGGCCCCGGGGTTAAAGAACGATGACCCTACCCCCGACCCCGAGGGGGTGCCGGGGGTGAGGGGATGACGATGCACCCCGGGACCGTGGGGGCCCCGGGGTTAAAGAATGATGACCCTACCCCCGACCCCGAGGGGGTGCCGGGGGTGAGGGGATGACGATGCACCTCGGGACCGGTGGGGGCCCCGGGGTTAAAGAATGATGACCCTACCCCCGACCCCGAGGGGGCGCCGGGGGTGAGGGGATGACGATGCACCCCGGGACCGGTGGGGGCCCCGGGGTTAAAGAATGATGACCCTACCCCCGACCCCGAGGGGGTGCCGGGGGTGAGGGGATGACGATGCACCCCGGGACCGGTGGGGGCCCCGGGGTTAAAGAATGATGACCCTACCCCCGACCCCGAGGGGGTGCCGGGGGTGAGGGGATGACGATGCACCCCGGGACCGGTGGGGGCCCCGGGGTTAAAGAATGATGACCCTACCCCCGACCCCGAGGGGGCACCGGGGGTGAGGGGATGACGATGCACCCCGGGACCGGTGGGGGCCCCGGGGTTAAAGAATGATGACCCTACCCCCGACCCCGAGGGGGTGCCGGGGGTGAGGGGATGACGATGCACCCCGGGACCGGTGGGGGCTCCGGGGTTAAAGAATGATGACCCTACCCCCGACCCCGAGGGGGTGCCAAGGGTGAGGGGATGACGATGCACCCCGGGACCGGTGGGGGCCCCGGGGTTAAAGAATGATGACCCTACCCCCGACCCCGAGGGGGTCCGGGGGTGAGGGGATGACGATGCACCCCGGGACCGGTGGGGGCCCCGGGGTTAAAGAATGATGACCCTACCCCCGACCCCGAGGGGCGCCGGGGGTGAGGGGATGACGATGTACCCCGGGACCGGTGGGGGCCCCGGGGTTAAAGAATGATGACCCTACCCCCGACCCCGAGGGGGTTCCGGGGGTGAGGGGATGACGATGACTGCCGTTACCTTTTCTGACGACGTTGGGATCAGTCATATCAATATGAACTACAGATGAAGCAGAAAAGCTTTTATGCTTCCACCCAACATAAACCTATCACAATAGTTTCAAGAACTCACCATTCTAATCATGAGCCATCTAGCACCATGGAACACCTAGTGACACATAAAATCAGTGCCTTAATACATGATATCTCAAATTTCACCAAGATTATTCCTTAGCTTTTTGTTGCATTTTCCTGCAATGAACAAGCCATGATGTCCTGGGAAAATTCAATGCTAATATTATTGATGAGATGATCCCTAGCAAAAAGTATACCTTATTTAAAACAGTAAGCCAACAGATCATCAGATGTTCCACCTCCAACACATACATAAAAATGAAATCATAAGGGATGGTACACAATATTCATTACTTTTTGAAGGAAAATTGGATGATTTAGATTCTCCCAGGTTTATTGATAGTGAATAAAGGTACAGAGAAAAGAAGTGGAAACAGAGAGGGAACAGAGATAGAGAAGAGCATCCGTCAATCTCCAATCTTTCAACACCTCAATGCCAAGAAGCTGGGCACCCAGATTTGGCTCCAACATATTCACTGCCAACAAACAAAAGAAAAACCAGATAGATAAGAACCTTATCGTGAGAATTCAGATCACTGATGAAAAGAGTGTCAGCGGCATTGAAGACAAGGTACGCCCCCTTGCCATCATAATTAGACATGGACTGAGAGCTATTTGATGCAGTGGACAATCCAAGGTAACCCCCGATCCTGCTGTTCCCCGAAACAACCCGGCTAACGCCATTTCCCCCAACAAAACTAAGCGCCCGGCTGCTGTTCCTAGCCCCGAGCAACCTCGCCGCCGCCGACCTCACCCCTCCGCTAGAGCTCGGGGTCGACGGCGTGGACGGCGTCTGGTTGGTGGGTTTCTCCTTCAGATACGTGATCGTCAACTAGAGAGAGAAGAAAGAAAGAAACAGAGAAATCCAATCTTTAGCAAACCATGGAACCAATCAAAGCCTAACCCTAGACGAAGAAATGAGGTACCTGGGAGACGGCCTTGCCATGGGAGTAGTGGAGGACTGCGGCGGGTGGGTCTTCTCGTACTGGAGCTTGTACCGGCCCTCGGGGGTCTTGAAGTAGGTCTTGAGGGCCGGCGATTGGGCGTTAATGGCGGATGACGATGCTGCCATGATCAGAGGCTTAGGGCTTTCGAGATCAACAGAATGAGCGCAATCGATCGAATGATCATGCTACCCTCTTTCTTCACCGAGGATTCAAGATTAGAGGCGATCAACAATCAAAGAATTAGGGTTTTAACAGGGGAGAAGAGTGGGATGGAGACGACAGATAAGCGAGAAGGGTTTCTCTTCACCGTCTCCTTTGCCTCCACCGCGATCCCAACGGCTCCGGAAGGAAGGAGAAAGGGAGGAATCGGCAGAAGATATTGGCCAGTTAAAATTTTTTTTATTATGTTGATCATTAAATTTATATTTTAATCATTTTTAAAAAAATTGATGAAAGAATTAATTAATTTAATGATGGATGGAGCATTTCGTCATTAAATTAATGACTAATTAATTTTTTTATAATAATTTTTTTTTTAAATCAGAGTATAAATTTAGTGATTAGGGATGCATGCATGCACGCGACAATGACCAGCACAGGGCGCTGGGCATGCGCAGACACTGACCAAGGGGCACCAAACACAGGCGAGGTTGTGCAGCCGAAGAGACAGGCTGATTGGTGCAAATGCGTGCAGGCCATGGCAAGCGCGCGGCCGAAGAGACAGGCTGATTGGTGCAAATGCGTGCGGGCCATGGCAAGCGAGCGCAGGCCCAATAATGATTCTGTCACTAATTAGTGAGGGAACAATGATTCCGTCAGAATAATAATTTCATCACAATTTTTAAAAAAAATTTGTAAGTATAAATTTAGTGACGGATGAAAAATTCATCACTAATTCGTCACTAAATTAGTGATGGATTTGGGCACGGATTAATCTTCCGTCACTAATTTGTGACGGATTAGTGACGGATAGGATAATTCATCACTAATTTAGTGATGGATTGCTGCATCCGTCACTAATTTATGATGGATTAGTGATGAAAGGCAATCCGTCATAAATTTAGTGACAGATTTTTCCATCCATCACTAATTTGTGATGGATTAGTGACGAAAGATAATCTATCACTAATTAGTGATGATTTCTTTTTCATCACTAATTTGTGACGGATTAATGATGAATGGGCAATCCATCACTAAATTAGTGACGGATTGCCCCATCCGTCACAAAATTAGTGACGGATTACCTCATACGTCACTAATTTGTGATGGATTAGTGACGGAAGGCAATCCATCACTAATTTAGTGACGAATTTTTCATCCATCACTAATTTGTGACGGATTAGTGACAGAAGATAATCCATCACTAATTAGTGACGATTGCTTTTCCATCACTAATTTGTAACGGATTAGTGACGAAAGGGCAATCCATCACTAATTTAGTGACGGATTGCCCCATCCATCACTAATTTGTGATGGATTAGTGACGGAAGGTAATCCGTCACTAATTTAGTGACTAATTTTTCATCCATCACTAATTTGTGATGGATTAGTGACGGAAGATAATCCATCACTAATTAGTGACGATTGCTTTTTCATCACTAATTTATAACGGATTAGTGACAAAAGGGCAATCCATCACTAATTTAGTGATGGATTGCCCATCCATCACTAATTTATGACGGATTAGTGATGACAGGACAATCCGTCACTAAACGTCACTAAGTTAGTGACGGATTGCCCCATATCCGTCACTAATTTGTGACAGATTAGTGACGGAAGAAAATCCGTTACTAATCCGTCACTAATTTAGTGACGGATTGCTCTTCCGTCGCTAATCTGTGATGGATTAGTGATGGAAGGGCAATCCGTCACTAAATTAGTGACGGATGTGACAGTCCATCACTAATTTAGTGACGGTTTAGTGACAAAAAAACTAATGCGTTACTAATTTTAATTTTTCGTCACTATTTTGTTACTAAACCATCATAATTTAGTGACAAAATTTCCATCACTAATTTTTGTCACTATTTTGACATTTTCTTGTAGTGTTAACCTAACTTAATTCAAAATTTCATAATTGATCTAGCATGACTTTTGAATTTAATTCTATGATAATTAAAATAATTTTAAATATCTTTTTTTCTTATAAATCAATATTAGAGTACTCTTTTTCTATTTACTAAATATTTTCTTAACTCAACTCACACCTTTAATTTTTCCAGCAAATCTTTATATACATACATACATATAAACTAAATTATATTATATTATATTATATTATATTATTTATAAATATAATATTAAATAACATGGCATATCACATCATATTATAATAAAAATTATATTATAATATAATTTAATATTTATTATATTAATATTTATTTATAAATAAATATAATAAATATATGATATTACTATATAATGTAATATAATATATAATAAATGATATTATATCAATTCTGGTGTAATCTTTATTTTAGGGATATTATAGTTAAATTAGTGTTTTTTATGTATAATTATCTTTAGATAAAGTTTAAAAAAAATTTAGAGTTAATTTTTACACAAATTTTTTATCAACAAAGAATAGAAAAATGGATCAGAAAAAAAACTTGTTCCTCAAAAGTCCATGGTACCCTCGCAACAATTCCAGACCATCACGACCTCTCGACAAGGGAAAAGTCTTTGTATATCGTCCCTGGTGTATCAAATCCTATATGGGCTGCACCGCCTCTCCTTATTAGTCTATGTATATCCTACATGACTTGACACGATGGAACAATATAGCATATCCCTTGCGAATTCGTAATCATGATTTCACCACTTCTACCATCTCTTTACATATGAAAAAGGATATTTTTGCCCTCATATCTTCTAAAAAGGATAATTTTAAATTTTTTAGAAGTTGGTTCTTCTTTTGAAGGTGCACGGATGTCGTTTCTTCTTCTTTGAAGACAGGATAAATATCCTCTGTACCCTAGAGTTCCTTCCATTGTTTTTGCCTATGCTTTTTCTCTCTCTTTGATGGTCGAGTAGCCGCTGGTGTCCCAGAGTTTTCTTCATTATTTTTTCTTTTTTCTCCATGGAAAAAAGTGGTTTTGTGTGCCAACGTTGACCGTGAACACAAAAGCACTGCAAGAAGAAAATGCAGATGGAAGATGGAAGCAGAGCAATGGTTGTTTATTTAGAAAAGGATGACACACCTTTAAGTGCCATCCCAAAAGAAGCTATAAAATCAAAAATAGGTAAACAGTTCCATGACACCCTAATTCAGATGTTATGACACATTTTTTCAAATATTATGATACCCTGCATATATTTAAGACACCGATTATATCAAACCTTCCTATCAGAAAGATCTTTCATCTGTAGGATAAATTTATGACACCCACGATGTCATAACATGCCATGACAAAAAAAAGTCAAGAGGGATTCAGCTCATAACAATTTCATGATACCCTAGTTTAGATATTATGATACCTTACCTCATATTATGACAACCTGCATATATATTTTTTCATAATATTTCATTTATTTTTTTCCTATGTTTTAGGTGACTTTGCAATTATTCCACTGCCTGGATTGAAGACTTCACAGTTGTTTAAAAACTATTGCAAGTCGGCAGTGTACATTCAGAACGTATGAAAGATGGGTTTTTCTATATTTTATTTAGAAATAATCTGGAAGACCCTATTTGGTACCTTCATCGACATGCAGTTGTTCACAGTTGGACGACTACTTGCAGATATAATAAGATGTCACAAGGGAGGTAACGAGTTTATTTTTTGTGGCAAGATATATAGTTACATTTAGTGTCGACGAAGTGGTATTGATTTTGGGTCTTACATTCCATGGAAAGAAGATCGAAACGTCAGGTCCAAAGAATATGGGAAGGTTATTTCGAAGATTTGATCGGACGTTAAATCTTCACCATAAGGGACTGGAGAGGTTGATAAATCAACTTCAATCATCCAAGATATTTGAGGATGTTGAGGACACCATTAAACTTTGGATCGTCTACATATTTGCAATATTTTTGGCTCCAAAGTCTAATCAAACATATTCAGGATATCTCATCCAATACTTGAATGATTTAACTCAACTGAGAGAAGTTGACTGGGCTTCCCTAATCAAGGAGTTGACTTTTTGGGTCTTCCAAAGGTTGCTACTTGCTTGTGATCTGAAGAGTCAGTCCAATCAAATAGAGGTGACAAGGTTAGGAGGCAGCCTACCCTATTTAGATTTCAGCTGTGCTAGTGGTAAGGATCATTCATATGCAGAAAAAGTGCAATTATCTTTATTTTAAATCTTTCATACTTTTAAAGTACAAAATTATTATATACAGATGTAGTTTCTCAAGCATACCTTAATAAGAGCCCCGACATACCCTAATAAGCTATCAGGTTATTGAAGTGGTATGATAGCTAGTTGAAGATGCAAACTATTTAGGTTGCCAACATGCAGCCCCATGAGTTAGTAAGATAATCCATTATATTATAAATAATTTGAAAATAAATTATTACTATTAATTTTGATTTAATTTATTTTTCATCTTGGCTTGCAGGGGAGGGAGCTACTGCACCAACGCTACAGGAGCGGTGGCTTATCACTCCAAAAATAGTAGCAAGCTATTTGTCTTGGTCGGTTATGATGTCATTAGATGCTTAACCACCATTAGCATTTAACTATGATTAAAAAATCCATTTATATGTGTTAATCCTCTCATCTAACAACAATGCGCAACCAAGTAATCTAAACTGTTCATGATGATTGATCCTGACAAATGAACAAAAAGGCATTTGATATTTATTTGTCAAGTAGGTTGAGTCAAAGGTCAGTACATCACCAAATTAAGTGCAATATTCCAATTTTGACCTTGGATGGATCCAAAAGATAGACTTGAGCTATCCATTATCATTTAGGTCTAAGGTAAAATTTTTTTTTATTTTTTACTTGCATTTATGTGAAATATATTACCATTGATTGTACATCTTCTTTCAGCTGAGTTTGACATTCACGACAGATAAATTTATGAGCATCCTTCTCTGTAAAATCTAATTGTCTTCTATCCCCTCTCTTTCTTTCTATGACAGAGTATATCTGAGTGGTGAAAATATTCACGGCATGTAAATTGCTAATTTTTGCCTTTTTTGGTATGCTGGTTCTTCTATGGAACCATAGATAACCAGCTGATGTTATGGATAGCACATGGTTATGTTCTAGAAAAACCTCAACCAATATTCACTTGCCACTTTTAGAATTTAGTCTTGCTTTATCAATGCCTTACAATCAAATTTGCAAGTATCCCTAGGATTCACAACTTCTTGATATTTCTAAATTTTCCTTGCCTCCAAAATGCTAGGTGCTTGAAGCATATTTTTTTTGTTGTAGTTGGACCTACTACACACTTTTATGATTCCAAAACCAACTCATTTTGCATATCCATTATAGAAATTTATATATCATCTGCTGAATTGAACTCATTCTTATTTGAGAGACAACAGAATCATACTATGCATTCAAAGTGATAGAAGAATGTTCACTCTTGTGAGCAACACCAGCAACATCATCCAACTAATTATGTTTGATTCCTTCCATATCTATAATTTCAGCATCATTTATAGAAATATTTGTACAAAGTGATAAACATTGATATCCATAGTTTTAAATATTATTTTATCTAGTATGCAATGTCATAACATATCACAAGAATACATAGCACTTGTGGAAAAAAATTACGACACCACCCCAGTTAAAAAACTACGATAGTCATTCAAAAAATGCTAAGGTTTATATTTCAACCCCTAATATCTGAAACACCTATTATTTACTGTCTGAATAATGACTCCTAGAGTGTCATAACATGCCATAGGAGCTAGAAGTTTAGTGATATGGGCCAAAAAAAAAACTATGACACCCTAGTTAAAAAATTTCAACACTCCAGTTAAAAAACTACGATATCCATTCAAAAAATATTAAGATTTATGTTTGAACCCCTAATACTTGAAATACCTGTCATCTATGGTCTGAATAATGACTCCTAGAGTGTAATAACAAACTACTAAAGCTAGAAGGTTTGTGGTATAGGTCAAAAAAAATTATGATACCCTGGTTAAAAAATTATGACACCCTAGTTAAAAAGCTACGATATGCATTCAAAAAATGTTAAGGTTTATGAGACCCATTCAAAAAATTATGCAGTGATTTTGTCTTTCCATGCACCGCACACGCCATCGCACGTGTGCATGCTTCTGCATCACGCTCGGTGCAGGAGGACTTTTCCTTACTGATATAGGCCGAAACAGGATTATGAAATCCTAGTTCAAAATAAATGATATCCTATTTAAAAGATTATGACATTCATGCGGAAAATATGAAACTAAAAGTATTGACCCCTCATACCAAGAATATCCATCACTTGTAGACTGAGTTATGACTCCCAGAATGTCATAACATGCCACGGATGCTATAAGAGTATTATATGGTTTTCTAATATATTAACTTTCTCTAACTATCAGAATAGTTGGTATAATAAAGGACTATAAAAAGATGCATAAATATTTCTATGAAGGGTTTTTTACTCCTGCCAGGAATAACATTTTCTCCTGAAATTAATGAAGAAGTATTTAGTGATTTATTCCAGCCTTAGACCAAACCTATTTCCTTATATACAAAAATTAGAACACTTTTCAGAGCACTTTTTCTGAGCTAGGAAGAAGCTTATATCACCACTCGAAAATTGATTCCTTAGATCGAACTCTCATTTCACATTTTAGAGCGAGGGAGAATCTTGCTCCAACCTTGGACTGATTCTTTATACCTAAAAGTCAGAGCCAGAAAGAATGTTGTAGAATCAGAAAGAGTTTTTCATCAGCAAAATCCAAGCAAGATGGCAGTTAGAAGTAGGTCGGAGGAAAATAGCATTTTGGTTTGCACATAAATTTCAAAGAAAGGTTGAACGGGTATTAATGCACATCATGCTCCAAAACTTAAGATCGTATCCTTGCTATTCCATTCTGTCGCATCAAGCCATGTAGAATTCACGTGGATAAATAAAGAGGGACAGTGTATCTCATGTAGAATTTGCTATATCAAAGGAGGTGTACAAAGACTTTTCCATCGCAATGACTCCAGGCCCATCCGACGGTCAGAATTCCTCGTGGAAAAGTCTTTGTACATTGCTCTGATGTAGGATGGCCTACATTCGATGCAGTGATTCACTTGCATGAGCTTATGCATCAGCGATGTGAAACCATAAGTGAGTCCTTTGGCGCTAGTTTGTGCACGGACAAATTACCACACCTGGTGCGGTGTACAAAGACTTTACCATTCCTCATTCTCCACAAGTCGACTTTTCATCGACCCATCTTGTGATCCATGTATGCCTCAAATCAACGAATAGAGAAGATGTGGTTGCCATGCTGGCTCTCGTCTGCTTGACCTCCCCTCGCCGAGTGACTCCCACCTCTCCACTGTCGGATAACCCCTGTGCTGCCGATCCAACGACCGACGATGAACCTCGGCGGAGGGTGGGTGGCGATGCTCCCCGACGACGACTGGGAGAACATCTTCTCCTTCCCTTCCTTGCTGCCTACAGCGATAGCAACACCAACTACCTCGTCTGCCACGGCTTGTACCTATGGAGCGCCATAAAAAATCCCACCGCCGGCTCTTTGCCTCCAGCTGTTATGCCGTCACCCCCACCACTGCCGTCCCCAAGGCCCGGGTCACCTACATCAAGGTAAGCCCCACTACAATGACTTCAACATCTTCCTGGAAACTGGGGTGGTGGGGCTGAATCTTGCATCACCGCTATGGCCAAAGGGTCAGAGATGATCTTGCCTTCAAAATTTGATTTCGTTTGTGGATTTTATTGGGTAATGGGTCAAAAGACTTGAATACACTAATTGGCCTTGAAAGCCCATTATCTCCTTATGTGTGTGAATAAGAAATTGAGGACATTTAGTTCCACATCGAAAAAATTAAGAAAGAAAGGTTCACTTATATTGAAACCTCTTTCTTCAAGCTTAAGTTCCTTAGGCTCACCATAAGTGGAGAGCTTGAGGGTGATGCGTATCACCCCTCGTGCGAAGGATGCTTTGCACATGCACATCGTCGCTTGAGGAGCTTTAATTTTTTTCTAAATCATAAGAATCCGACGGTGGAAACTGATCGGATTAAGATAAGGGGCTGAGATCAAATGATGGACCGATGTGATTGATCAAAGCGGTGTTGATCGGCTGATCATGGCTTGGTTTGATCGCAGCTATTGATGAAAAGACCATTAAACTGTTGACCTTCGGTTGACTGATCAACAGTTGACCATCTATAGACCGTTGGTGATAAGGCATCCATCGATCATGCCGTTGGTGATAAAATGATCATCTGATCATGAAACAATGTATCAAGGCCATGCAACCACCTATCGGATCATGTGATCATCAGATCATATGGTGAAATGACATATCGGGATGTGGACTGGCTTATCTGATCGATTGATCATCATATCACGATATGAAACGATATATCATGGGCTGGCAGTTGATCAAATCCGATCAATTCAATTCAAATCAATTAAACCTGTAAAGATGCCTCCAAAAGACATCTAAAGGCTATAAATAGACCTTAGACCTTTTCATTTCATTCAATCAATCCAATCAATTCTAATTCCTTTCCTCTCTTAGGCATTTGCATACTTTCCTAAAGGAAGTATAGCTATAGTGTATAGAAAAGAGAGAAGCATTTTTGGTTGAAATTTTTGATGAATTGTAATGCTGCATTCATCAAAAGAAGACGGTTGTATCCTGAAGACAATCGTCATACAAACCATAAGCACCATTACGGAATGAAATTATCTTAAGGACATAGAGTGTAACTCTAGACTCAGTCTTAACAATTAGGTAGCCATAATCTATGCCAACAGATTTAACTTCTGCCGATGGATATTTAGGAATAAGTCTCTTGTGTTGGATCATCTGGACACTCAAATTTGTGTGATTTATTGTAATCTTTTCTTACAAATTTGATTTCCGAAGTTGGTTTAGCTTTTGCCGTTGGGAAAAGCTGGGACTCTGAAATGAACATTTTCTTGGGGGAATAAGTCGGATGCTTTTAGGTTTATTTTTCTAAAGATGATCTTGATTCAAAACAAAATTATGAGGAGGGAGTAAGGGAAGTTCCCTAGGTTTTGTCTCTCTTATGGTCTCATGCTGGAATCCTATCACAAATATTAGTTTTCTTTGGAGAGCTTATCCACCAATTTAGCAAATTTATGAAATCCTTCATAATTCCATCCAGTTGAATTCCATGCATACATTTCTTAGCTCACCAAGAAATGATCAAATCCTTTTGAAAAAAGTGGACTAAGGAATGCTCACTAGAATAAGGAAGGTTGACGCAAAACACAACAATGGAATGCCAAAGATATGGTAGCTAAGTGATTCTTGTCATGATAAAATTTTTGGATTCAAATTTTAAATTTTAAAGATTCAAGTTCAAAATTTAAATTTAATTTAGAAATGATTACATTTAATCCAATTATCATGATCTAAATTTCAAAAAACAAGCACTACAGTAAATTTAAGGGATGGCGACGCTTTTAAAGTTACTTTCCGATGCTTTTTAGCGTCGGGATATGGCCTTTTGATGCTTTTTAAAGCGTTGCAGGAAGGG